>OY759158.1:4013646-4340055 GCA_963662125.1 Diplazon laetatorius | reverse complement strand
AACGAACTGGTTGTTTTATCTTGTGGCTAATTGATCGCGAATCTCTCGTTCCCATCGCTAATGAGAAAATTTTTTTTTTTAAAGATTTGTCAAACTTATTCGTATAGTAGTAGTGAATACATTTATTCGAAATATGTTTCAGTAGTTTTTATTGAAATACAATTTTTTTTTTACAATTTTTACGTAGCTTTTACATATATATATATATATATATATATATATATATGTATATTGTATATCTATCTTTAGACACAGGAATTGTATGCAATATTGCCAATGGGCCAGCACCCGAGGTCCTTTCAGCCTTAAATTATCATTATTATTATTATTATTATTATTATTATTATTATTATTATTATTAATATTTTACTTTTGCCGAGCGGGGTAGAAAACCGATGATTAATAATTTTCAAAGAGTCGAAAATCCTTTCGAGAGACTAATTGCGATTCCTGGCAAATCGCGTGTGCGAGTAAAAATTCAAAAGGATAATCACAGAATGAGAGATAAAAAGAGATGAAAAAAAAGAAGTCACGTACGTCGCGTCAGTTGCGAGGGTGGATTATCATTATATCCGTTCGTCGTCAGGCAAGTGATCGATGACTCGCGATGAATGATATCCGTCGATGTAATTTGTACCATCGATGAGCGATCGTGAAGACGCCCGACGTCGATCCTAAACCCGCTCGGGAAAAGCTTGATCAAAGCGCAAAAAAAAAATAATAATAAATAATGATAATAATACAAATTATTTCTCGATGAGATCGAGAGATCCATAAATCATTCGTGAACCGAACGTCGAGGTATATCGATCGTCAATACGTCTCTCGTGGCACCAAAGGGAAAGAAGCTGATTTTACATTTTTCATTCCCGATTTTATTTTTTTTTTATTTTTTTTTAAATGCTTTTATGCGAATTCTCATTAGCGTCTCGTAAGTCGAGAACGTGGCGACTCGTTTTCTTGGCTACGTACTTTTCTAGTTATTATACTCGCGAGAAGCTAGAGAGAGACGGAGAGACAGAGAGAGAGAGAGAGAGAGAGCGAGTGAGAGAGAAATATGGAAAGCGTGAGGAGAGCGGCGAGCTTTTCGTAGGAGGTTTAATGAAGCTCGGGTGGTAACCTTCTGCAAAGGCCACTTTGACCAGGAAAGTGTCGACGTTGCCGGTTATAGGTGTATAATTAATAATTAAAGTTCTTGAAGGGCTCGACTGGCGGGCTCGAGGCAGCTTGTGAACATTAATAAAACGATTCTTCCCACTCTGTCTCTCCCCTCTCTCTCTCTCTCTCTCACTCTCTCATTTAATTCCTCATTGTAGCGATGAGTGCGAATCACGAGCACTCGCGTCGTGATTTACACGCTACTGGACGTCGGCAAGTTTCTCAAATGAAAAAAAAAAAAAAAAAAAACAAGAAACAAAAAACAACAAAAACAAAAAGGCAATTTACTTTTTACTTTTTTCCCCCATCAAGATTTATCGTTATGATTGACTATGTCAAAGTGGAATTTGATAATTGATTGTAAATTTGATAACATGTTTTTTGTTCACTTCTTCTTTCTCGTGTTAATTTGTCGAATCTGAAATGAAGAAAAAAACAATATTTTTGTATTCCTTATAACAAGTCCTTATAACAATTTTCCTTCTCTTCGATTCTCATATAAATATTTTCGATTGCAAATTAGTGAAAAATATCTGAATTGCCAAGATGCACAAATATGCTGAAATTTCAATAAATTGAATCGAAATAGTCTGTGACAGACGTACAGACACCCGAAGTCATCTCACGAAGGGTTTCCCGATTTTTTTCCGTCCCTCGAAGTTACGGAAACCCTGAACAAAGATAAATATAGAAACATTAAATCAACAATTCCCCACGAATATTCTCCGATGGGACGTCGACCACGTCTCACGTACGCCGGGATAACCGAAAAATAGGATGGTGAATGAAAAATAGTAAAACACGAAAGAGAGAGAGAGAGAGAGAGAGAGAGAGAGAGCGAAGGATCGTCGGGCAGTTCTTGGGCTTCGTCGTGGAGGGTTTGAGGAGAAGGGTCGCGACGACGGCGACGAAGAGAGACCGCGAGGGGCGTTTTCGCGACCATCCCTCCCTCCCCACCCCCATCTCGTGTCGAAAGCGGCAATGCGAGGAGAATGGCAAAAGGAAGAGAGGCAGAGAGAGAGAGAGAGTGAGAGAGCAGACGAGATGAAGCTGTGCGGGGGCAACAGCGGCGAAGAGCGCAGGGAGGGGTGAGGTATGGAGAGGGGGGGGGGGTTGTTCTCCCGGTCGATCTCTCGTCGTTGCCAGGCGACCGGGGGTGATCCAACGCCTCCCCCGAACCCCCGGCACGACCCGGTGCGGTGCTGCTCCGCCGGGCTACGGTGGCGCCACCTGGGCCCACCCCTGCAGTTGCGAGATGAGCCCCGCGAACGACTGATCGAGGCCCGGCCCGTGCGCTGGCCCGACCCGTGCGCGCCTCTCTCTCTCATCGTTATCACCGGTGTGTGTGTCTCGATACATATTTATCGTGTCATATTTCATTACCGTTTTTTTTTTTTTAATATCATAATCGTTGTTATTGTTATTGTTATTATTATTATTATTATTATTATTTTTTACGGTTTTGATTTGGGTCTCTATTTCCTTTGTCTATCTATATATCTATCTCTCCTTATCTCATCTATTTTTACATTCTATATATATCTCTCTCTCTCTTTTTCTCTGTTTCTATATTTCCCTCTTTCTCTTCCTATATTTATAAATTCATCATACAACATTTTTTTGCAATTTCTGTTTTGTAATTCGTCGTCGAACCTTGAATTATCATCTGTTATCATCGACCCTTGGATTATCAATCTCGTGAACGACCCAGTGTCTTCGTTGACGTGCTGAATTTTTGAAAATTTGTAATTTATCAAATTTACTTTTATTAATTATTATTATTTTTTTTGTTTACTTTTATATTTTTATTTTTCATTTTATTTTTTTCCAACGTGAAAAGCTCCGATCCGTGAACGCAAAGATGCATCTCGTCGACGAGAACTGTCACTCGAAATCTCATCCGTAAACGGTACATCGCGTTTATTCGTCGAATTTTAAGTTTTATTTTATTTTTTTTCTTTTTTTCATTCCCATGTGTTGTTTTTGGGATACTCGGTGCGAATGGAAAACATAGAGAAATTAAATTAAGTTTCCGGACCATTTGGAATCAACGAGAGATAATTGGTTTCTTCATCGTTCGACCGATGTGACAACCCCGATAAATAATATTGTGCATCGTATCACATCGTCGACGTCAGCACTGTTGATATTTCGTTGGTCGCTGTTTGTCATCCATTGCGTCGCAATAATCGTGTGCGACGTATGCGGATAATTCGAAGTGATGTAAAAATATGAGAAAAAAAAACAAAACAGAAGAAACAACGACGAGAACGACGAAAAATCGAGAAAATTTATGGAAACGAATTTTCTTTACTTTTTATTTTTTTCTTAATTTTTTTTGGGCCTCGGGTCGTTGGTGATTGTGCGAATTAGTTGATGTTCAATTTTTATTTCTCAAGGACGTTCGTGGATGATCGGAGAATTGCTTTGAATTCTTTTTTTTTTTACTTGTGTTTTTTCTTTATTCGCGACCTCTATCGGCAAACGAGAGCTGTGTTACTGCCCACCCCGAACTATCCGAGGGTTGGAATTGTTTCGATCGACGTTGCAAACGATTTTACGTAACTCGAAATATTTCGTCATTCGCTTTCATTCGACGTCACAAAGCCGAATTGTTGGGTTTATCGTTTTGTTCCGAAAACTTTATTTACATTATGTGTACGTGATTTAATTCGATTTGCATTTTTCTTCCATCTTAACAAAAGTTAAAATATAAAAACGCAAAAAAAAAAAAAAACGAAAAAAAAATGAAAATTAAAATCGTCGGAATTTTCGTTTGTTTGTTGCCCAGATTATCCAATTTTCACGATTAAGGATTTATAATCATAACGACTTAATGTTTTTTCAACCATTCGGGGACAATATGTTAATCGTTAAATGCAAAAACGCGTGGCGTATATTTTTTGAAAAATTAATTTTTCGTTATTATTTTTTTTTCTACTTCTTTTATTTTTTATTTTTTTTCATTGATGGTGACACGGACGAGTTTTGCTTCGGTATAGGTATAGATACGCGACCGAGCACACACCCCAATGTACTTCGGTGGGTAGGGGTGGGGGTGGGGGGAGGAGGTAAAGGGTTGTGGAATGGGATAAAAGCGATTCGCAGGGTGCGTTGCTCTCTTTGGCACGCGCAGAATGAACCAACCGCGCTTTCCCGGCTTTTCCATTCACACGTCGAGAAGCTCGATCGTTGGGCAGGAGGGGAGGGGGAGGGGAGGGGGGTTCAGGAGTCCTCTCCCTTCGCGACTGACTGAGTGCGAGTGCTTATCAACGATTGCGTGGTATTGTGCTTTCAAAAGTGATAACAGGCTCCTTTACTACTGTCTTGAAAAGTTGTTGAATATTTTTTTTTATTTCCATTTTTTTTTAATCTCTTACTAATTTAACACAGAATTACGTTATCTGTAGTGTGTTTTTTTTTTTTGCATTCACATACACGCGTTTGTGTGTGAGGGGGTGGGTGGATGGTTTTGTCGTGCCGGTCGGAAAAGTGCCATAGCGCAGGCGCGTTGACTTTGACGTTGACCCGTGCATTCAACTTGTTTTTCTCAGCGCAACGTATCTATATATATATATATATATTTATTAGGGTGGACCTTAATGGGGTTGTTGACGAATTTCGACAAATGCACCGCCCAGATGGGTTAGAAATAAATAAATAAAAATACGTGCGAAACCCCATCACCGTCGTCCAATGAGAAGACGTCCCTGTAAGCTCGTTTTGTTTCCCATTCGAATAACGTGGGATTTCCAGACTGATTCGGCAATTATTTTTTCGCGTTGTCCCTGAGCACGCGAAAAATTCTTCATTCACACAAATCTGTTGTCAGTGGGTGTAACTACTCGTGCATTTTTTTACAAGACCTCACGAATATATTATCGATAACGGCGGACCGATGAACGATGATAACAACTGCGACGATAACGGTTCGCTGTTATCGATAATATACAGACTTTTCTTTTTAATAAAGGTTTGCTCTTTGAAAATATTTTGTTTGTCGAGTCCGAGACGTCACGGTTGGTACACGAAATCGCCGCGAAAGCGCGTGCGCAAAAAGGCCCGCGAATATTAAGAAGATGACGAGAAAAGAAGAAATGGAAAAAAAACGGCCAGCAAGAAACTGGCAATAATATTCTTAGTGTTATTATCGTCGACGCCGGTACTGCGTCGGTACTGGCTGATGCTGATGCTGGTGGTGGTGATGCTGCGCATGCTCATGCCGTTGCTACACCCGCTGTGTTCAAAACTCCCCCACGGCCTTGATTTTAATTACATTCGAATCACCGGTGAACATAGCGAGCGCAGTTTGTCCGCTCATCGTTTTTTTTTTTTTGCTTTAACATATTTTTTTCCGTACACCGGGTATAATATATATTAAGCCGGTCGTTAAAAATTAAATCTTTGCCGTTACCCCCTTGGTAGAAAGTTAGTTTTTTGAATGTCAAAGAAAACGAGGACTTTTGTTATTTAAAAAAAAAATTGACATTGAATTTCTTTTTAGATGTCACGCAGCCGTTAAAAAAATCTAGAAAAAAAAAACAAATATCGTAAAATATGATGCCAGAAATTAACGAAACAAAATTTATCGATTGTACACAAATTTGAAATTATCAAAAAAAAATGTTTGAAGAATTTCTTTATTTATTTATTTATTTTTTTTTTTTTGAGGTTATGGCAAAATGTCGGCATTACTGATTTTTTCGGTAAAGAATCTCGGTGACATCTGTGACTAATTAAATTTTCATCGAAATCGGTTGATCCGTTCCAAGAATTTTATTTTATTTTATTTATTTATTTATTTTTGAGGTTATGGCAAAATGTCGGGTTTGCTGATTTTTCGAGTGAAGAATCTCGATGGAATCTGTGACAAATTAAAATCTTATCAAAGTCGGTTGGACCATTCCAGAGTTATTAATTAATTGTCATCACTCAACGATAGTTTGTTTTTATTTTCATCTCGTGATTACGCGTTCGAGAGAGAAAAAGCTAGAGAGAGAGAGAGAGACGGCTGCAGCGCCACGGAGATGCACAACCCTCGGACCGAGGAAGCACTTTATATTGCCGCGCCCGTAAAAGACGACGCCCACGCGCTGCATCGTCGTGTTCACGATCTCCCGTATATGTGTAACGCACCAGCGCGAGAGATGCACTCTCGACGTGTTTTGTGTTCCTTTCGTTTGTACGTCGTGGCGGGGGAGGATGGGGGCGGAGGGGGGGGGGGTCAGCGGGGGAGGAGAGGCAAAAAAAAAAAAATAACACGAAAAATAAATGTGCGTGCGCTTACCCCGTGGGATCGACTGTTCGATGAGCGCAGCCGCGAATAAGGGCCCACCATCATAAAGACCGGAGGGCCGTAAAACTATGATTTACCGCTTGTCACTGCGTTTGCAACCCCGCGCACTCGCTCACGCTCGATGCAACCGGCGAGCCGACGTATAAACGCTCGAACCTCGCAAACGGTTTTAACCCACCGACAAAAATTTGTTGTTGTTGTTTTTTTTTTTATTCTTCGTTACGTCTTCTCTCGCGATTTTGCACAAGGATTTTGTTTTTTTTTGTTTGTTTTGTTATTTCGTTTTTTTTTGTTTTAAATCCTTGAGTTTGAATTTTATTTTTATGGGTTTTTACAGTCGTTCGGGTTGTCGCCTGGGGTTTGAAGGTGGAAAATCCTTCTCGGCGTTCTTTCGACGATAATTGATGTGCGATGTATTTATCGTTATTTTTTGTTATTGTTTTTTTTTTTTCGAAACGAATTTACACGATTGATTGGAATTTGCATCGATCAACGAACAGATTGATTGTCAATAAATTTTGATGAATAATCGTGTTTAAAATGGATTGTAAAAATTTTGTAGGAATTATTTATGATTGGTGATTATTGAAGTGTGAAAAATAATTTCAATCGATTTCTTCGTACAATCAACGTCCATTGAGTGTGGAATAAAAAAGATTGTTTCGGTTTGTTTTGGATTAATTGTAAACGGTGTTCCTCAAAAAATTTACCGATCGAAAAGTTTTTACAATTTATGAAATTCGTTTTAATACATTTATTATTATTATTATTATTATTATTATTATTATTATTATTATTATTATTATTATTATTATTATTATTATTATTATTATTATTATTATTATTATTATTATTATTATTATTATTATTATTATTATTATTATTATTAATTTGTTTCTTTTTTATCTCGAGTCGATAATTAAATTAATACAAAAATAACGTTATGTCACTGATTCGATTATCGAACGAATAATATTTGTTACTTTGTAAAAGACACGACATTTTTTTTACCTTCACGTTTTCGTTCAACTTTTTACTCGTTTCGTCGATCGAAACTTTTGCAATAAAACAATATTCGTAATCGCGATCCTTGAAAATTTCGTGATAATTTATTTTGATTGTCGACCTCGAGCCGGGTTAATGGAATTTCACGGGTTATGGAAAATTCAACGTGTCGGCGGGCATTACTGCAACATTGTTTCTTCTCATTCCCGCCCCCCACCCCCAGCCCTCGTCCCTCTGCCCCGGGGCGGTTTACTTCTTCTAAATTAATCACGTGCCGCGACCACCACGCATTATCCTCGAGGCCGTTCGCTCGACTCTCCCTCCGAGGACTGCGTGTACGTGACGTTCCGCGTGAAAAGGGACCCCCGATGTGGTTGATGGCCAATTGTTTATGGCGTCTCGAAGTTTCGGATTTTCAATATTTCGACAGTCAAAAATTTCGAAAATGCATGTTCCGACCCCGTCGATGTTTCGACCGTGCACCGTTCCAAAAGTCCATAGATCCGAACGGGCAAAGTCTCGAACGGTCGTAGTTTCGAAAAAAAAAATAATAATAATAATAATTCGAAACGCAATGTATCGAAAGTACAATTTTCCGAAGGGTCCACGACTCCCGACTCGCCAATGTTTCGAACGCCAATGTTTCGACGCATCAAAGTTTCGACAATGTGTATATATATATAGGTATAGCGGGCGTGAAGATTGCAGAAGCTGCAATCTTCACGCGGTAGAACGAGCTGCTACGGCCCACTATACCTGTATATGCGTTTTCGAAACTTCGATCCGTCGAAACATTGACGGTCGGAACATTGGCGAGTCAAAACATTTATTTTCGTGAACGTTTCAATTCGATTTATCGACCTGTCGGACATTCGAACGTTCGGATTTTTCAAAAATTCTGTTACATTACTCAGTCTCGGAATGAAAAAAAATCGGAGGTTTGGATTTTCGAAAAATTACAATTCGAATAAAAAAATCTAGAAATTATGAGTCTTCGAAAGCACCACCTCTGAAATTGCATACACATATATATATATGTATGTATGTATGTGTTTATACCATATACGTGAAATATTGTACAATACTCAATTGCACACTGCGCATAAAACGTATATGAGCGATGCGGTCAGTAGGTTATTCGCAAAAGTTTAACTCTCGTCCAAGTTGCACCGACTGCTGGTGGTGCTGATGCTGCTGCAAGGGTCTCTCGTCGTATTCCCTCGTCGGTCCATCCGACCGTCCGTCTTTTTCGTACTTAATGACGTCTGCGGTTTCCCATCAAACTTCACTGCTCCGAAACACACACACGCGCGCGCACGTGCGCGCAGACCGACATATCGCACGCGGTCTTCGTCTGCCACCCCCACACTCTCGCTTATTCACGGCATTTCGCTTCCAACGTTTGCCGCATCGAGATATACCGGACTCGGGGGGTCCGCGGTGATCGTGCTTCAATGTCCTCGAACCCAACACTCTCTCGTATTTCGCGATTTATTTGTACACGCATTTTTTTATTCATGACTAATCTACCCGTAAATCATCTTCTCTATAAAATCTCCATCATGATACAATTCTTCTTTTGGTTTACAAAAAAAGTTTGTGATCAACTTAAAATTCATCAACACTGTAGCTCGTGACTGGGGTCCGAACGAACCCCACGCGAATTTTCAAAAGAAAAAAGAGTTTTTTTTGCTGATTTCTTCTGTTTTTCAGTCTTAAAATGGGTTATCAGCTTAATTGTCAATTAACTCATTAACGCTTAAAAAATAAATAAATAAATAAATAAATAAATAAATGAATAAATAAATAAATAAATAAAAATAAAAAATAAAAATCAACTCAATGTTGATGAAATCAGATTTCTCGTACGCCATTCTCTTCCTCGCGAAAAAAACGAAGGTAATCATGTACAAGAAAGTATGTTTATCACCGAAGTCGCGTTTGTACGATCAAGAAAAGCGTGGGGGACGTTCGGACCCCAGTCATGCGTTCGAAGGTAGAAAAATAAAGTCACGAATCGTGGGGTCTATCTATTTTTAGGTTTTTTTTTTTACTACTGTTGACTTTCGAACCGTCCTCGGTATATTTTAATGAATGTTTTTTTTTTTTTTTTTTTTTTTTTTCAATAAAATTGAAAATCAGTCAGAAAATCAGGGTAATCGGTCATCGTTAGTACGAAAATCATCGAGTGACATAAGTTTTATATAAATATGAGGAAAATAATTGTTGAAAAAATGCAAATGGTTTGTCGAATGAGTTATTTTCCAAATTAATTATTCATTCAATAAACCGAGCAAGTGTTTTCTCACGTCCGGCGTTACAAGTCCCCTCTCCTCCCTCCCCCTCCTGCTCTTCCTCTCCTCGCGTTTGTACACGTGTACCCGAACGTTTCATTCCTTTTTTTCTTCATTCTGCATCGTCCGGTCCGTACCGTATTACCGTGTCCAAGCCACACGCGTACTAGCAAAAAAAAAAAAAAAAAGAACCGAAGTATAAAATGTTAAATACGCGATCACCGAGAAACACGTCGCCCGGTTTTCCCCCGTGGATACCTAAACCCGGTTCTTCGAAGTTAAGTGGTCACGATCATCTTACGAGATTATTATTCCACAACGTCCCGACGTTCGGATGATGACTTTTCCCTTCGTACCGAACGAGCTTTTGAATTATCTCCAAAAAAAAAAAAAACGATTATTTTATTCATTTATCATGGCGAGAATTACGATTAGCGTTTTTTGAAACTATTGCCACTTCGTCACAACGAAAATAATGCATATATACCGGGTAGTGAAATTCTTCGCCTCGCTCCGTGATAAGAGCGAGAAGAGTGATAAGTCGGAGAACGAAATAACCAAAAGCAATAGTTGAGGTAATGTCGTTAGTCTTGGTGAGGTTTTTTTTTTATTTTCGTTTTTTCCTTCGATTAAACGACGACGACTCGTCTCGCGGATGATTTCTCAGGTCTGTGCAAACTTTTTTTTTTTTGTTCGAACGTTGAGTGTCTGTCGTCTGGGACGCTTCGTACCTTTTTCTTTCTTTTTTAATATTTCTCGCTTTACTCACGAACTCGTTACTTCGTTTTGCCGAATCGATCTCACGCTTTCAATGACATACATAAATAAACAAATGAATTCATTAATTAATTAATGGGTAAATGAGTGAATGAGTAAACCAGTAAATGATTGAATGAGTAAATAAGTAAATGAGTAAATGAGTAAATAAGCAAATAAGAAATACGTAAATGAGTGAATGAATGAATGGATGAATGAACAAACGAATCTAAATATACATTTTACAATTTGAATTTTTGTTTGATAAATTATATCAATATAATTATTATTTAGGTTTTATAATATCGTTAAAATGGAAAAAAATATCGAATTGCATAGTTTTGCGCTAATACAAAAAAAAACACACCCACAAACACACACACACTGTTGGGATCCCAGTCTCGATATAATACAGTAATATGGATTACAGTTATTATTATCATCGTGAGAAGAAAAAACCAGAATAATTCTTGAGGTTATTAGTGTAGATTGGATAAATGTTTTCATCTTCCACCTCCGTCGATACGGTTATCATTATTAAGTTGTTCGGTTCACATATATATATATTCTCGTTTCTCGAAGCCTGGGAAAGATCATCCACGGCGTAGTATAATGACACAAGAAGACGACGAAGAAGACGTGGTAATAAGTGAATGGAGAATAATCATAAAAGTACACAAAAAATCGTGTCAACGAAAAAAAAATCAAAGAATAGTAAAACATAAAAAAAAAATAATCAAAAATGAAAAATTGAAAAAAAAAAACGAACGGGGGAGATGTTGACGACGACGAACTCCGAGCAGTGCGTACTCATCTCATAACCTCGACGGTTTGCCAATAATAAAATGTTTACGGTGCCGTAAAAAAAAATATGTGCGATTCGACCGTTTCGATTTAATTCGCAAACGGTGTGGTAATAACGCGCGAGATATCTCGCGTCTCTCCCTCGTCCCGTGATGTTCGACATGAAGCTTTTTTTTTTCCTTTTTTTCGTGCACTCTAACATCCGCACGTTCTGTCCGTGACCCTCGAGTCGTCAAGACGCCCTCGACAATTTTTTTTTTTTTTTTTGTATTTTTCCAAATATTTTCAAATTCGTTTTTATTTGTTATACGTTCGTCGTTTTTAAAGGCATTCTTATTTTTTATCGTTGCAAATGTATTTTCCCGTGAATGAAATTTTTGCAAATTAAAGGAAAGAAAAAATTGCACCAATCTTTTTTTTATTTTCTATTGGGATAAACAATATTGTTTTAAATAGGGATAAATAATAGGGCAATTGAAACTCGTTGTGAGGCAACGAGTTACCCCAGGTTAGAACTAAGCAACCTGCCCAGGAGTAATTAGGCTAATTTAATTTTTTAGATTTTTATGTTTTTTTTTTTGTACTTTTTGCATTTTTATAATTTTTATGATTATTTATTTTTCAATTTTTTGCAGATGTGATAAGAGGAGGACGGTGAAATCACGTTGATAAGCCTCTCGTGGTTGGTCGCGATGGAGGCGGGACCGAAGCAGGGCGCGTGTCCGACTTCCGGCGGTGGTGCAGGAACCGTGGTTGGAATCGCGGGTGGTCAAGCGCATGCGCAGCAGCAGCAGCAGCAGCTACAGAGTCAAGACGCGTCGAGCGGGGACGCGGGACCCACCGAGGAAGGTGTTTTGCTCGCGAGGGTTCACGTGCCCGAGCTATACGTCAGCAAGTGTCTTCAATTTCCAAAGGATCAGCTGGTATGGGACGTGAAACAGCAATGTCTGGCATCCCTACCAAAGGTAACATCGATCATTCATTATTTTTTTTTGGTTTTTCCTTCAACAAACAAAAACTTTGAGCCTAGCAGTGTATCGCTGTTTTTCGCATCAATTGACTGCATCGTGGTGTCGAATCGACCCAAGGCTTTGGGAAAATAAAAAATGTCGTCCTTATAAAGTCTGGGAAAATTTGTTAATGAAGGTCAGGGTTTGACCTTCATTAATACATTTTTAATTTACGATTGAATTTTGAAATATCAAGTTTTTCGGAATTTATTCGTTATTAAAATGGACAATAATTAAATAGACTCGTGGTAAATGCGGGAAATTTGAAATTTTTGCCACGGTCGAATTGACATCACGATACACTGATAGGGTTTAAAAAAAAAAACGAAAAACAAAAATAATTGCTCATCTTCATCGATATCAGTAAAATTATTGAATATCAGGAGATGGTCCATTGATTCGAGGTAGGATTGTTACCATGAAATAATAACAATAGGCAATCGTGCAAAAATGAAAAAAATGTTGAAATTTTTCGAGTTATTTTATATGGATGAATAATTATTGCTTTACGATATTATCGAATATTTGATAAATTTTTAAATCAACTATAATATCGTTGGGATATTGTTTCAAATAATTTTTCATCGAATCAATGTACCGATCATTCATTCGGACGTTCAGAAACGACAAATATTTCGAAAACACGGAAAAGAAAATAAAAAAACAAATTAATCAAGAAAAATTCATCATCGATGATTATAAAAATACAGAAAAAAAATGAATATAAAAAATATATATTATCCGTCACAAATAATAATTATTATACAACAATGGATTATATATGAAATAATGTGTTTTTCACGCTTCGCTGCTTTTTTGTCACGCCTTATCTCGTGTCACATTAGCCGTGTCTTTCGATGTGTAATTCACGCAAAAAACGATCGTTATTACGTTCGTTCAGAAAAAAAACTAAAAAAAAAAAAAACTAAAAGAAAGCAATAAGAAGAAAAAAAATGGTTATCACATTGTATTTCTTGTCCCACATGCTTGCCTTCCGGGACGCAGGAGGTACAGCACGTAGATCAGAATCAAACCCAATTTATAAAATTCCCCTCGTTGAATTTTTATTTTCATTTTTTTCGTTTCATCGCGTCATTATCAAACGATTACAATGTATCACATATTGAACAAAAAAAATCAATGAAAAAAGTATTCAATACTCGACATTAATTACATATTTATAATATTTTTTTTTGTATCCTCATTATTTTTTTTCATGTTTTTCATTATTAACGTTAACGATAATCACGCGATGTAATTTATGATGCTTGCACATGTGGATGCACTATTATCTCGCGCGTGACGAGACAACGGGTTCGAGGATGGTCGAGTTTTGACGCGGGGCCTTTTAATGAACTCTCATTGGATTCGGTCAATTATCGTGGGGAAAGGGGGCACGGAGAGAGAGAGAGAGATGGAATGAGGAGTAATAGTTTGATCGTGAGACCGGAAGTCACGATTCTCTCGACCACCAACGTCAAAGTCAACCCCAAAAATATGTCAAACATTTTCTTTCCACCGGCGTTTTTTCGAAACAATCCTCGAACTCGTCGAATAGTTATTTTTATCGGTCTCATTTGTTTTTTTTTAGATCATATTTATCGAAGGGAGAGTTGCCTGTAGTTTGAACATTTTCAGCTGGATTTTTAGAAATTTTACTCTAAGAAAAGTTTTGGATTTGTTGGAATGAAAATTGGTGACGATTTTTATCAATATTATTAGATGAAGCCGGATTTTTTTATTTTTTTTTTTTACAAAATGCTGAAACTATTACGAAAATGTTGTGTTTTTTTAAAAAGTTTTGTAAATTCCTTAAAAATAGTAATTTTCAAAATTTGTAAGTTTTTTCGTGGTTTAAAAAATAGCAAGATGTGGTCTCGACAGGCCCTCTAAATTTAAAGTCAACCAATCAATTAATTGGTTGCTGATATATCGTTGTCCAAAAATTTTCAAAAAGGTAGTTTTCCAAGATAAACGCGTTTAATTTTTTTTATTCGTGCACTCTCGATAAGGATAATTATTTATTTTTGAAACTCACACTTGATTGTCAATTTCGGTGTCATACTGTGAACCTCCATCTCCAGGTGCAATTTCCTGAATATCTCAATAATTTTCCCCATAGATCAAATTAAAAAATCGAAGAAAACAAAAATCCTAAATAATTCGTAAACCTGGCAACTCTCCCCCAATCAATTTCTCACACTCCCAATATCGCAATATTCTTCGCATTATCATGATTACCACATTTTCACCATTTCATTTATTCAATTCAATTCCCAAATGTAATTAGCACAATTTTTCAACGATGATCATCGATTTGAAATGAACGCAAAAAAAAAACGAAATTTTTTATTTCCATTGTTCATTCTTTTTTATTAAAAAAAAATGTCACGTCGACGGCTTGGAAGATGTTTCTGACCTGTGGTGTTGTGTGTTTTTCTCTTTTTTTTTTATTATCGCGCTTGTACGCTCACTTCACTTGCACTCGGGGGATCGTGCGCTGCGATAAAAACCATCGCTGCACGCGTGTGTTCGTGTGTACGCGCGCCTCGGGGGACCAACTTTCAATCGACACAACACATACGCAATCCGAACGGACCGCGTTGACGTCATGATCCGCAAAAAAAAACACCAAAAAACAAAAAAAAAAACAAAACAAACAAAAAAATTGCGATTTTTTGTTGTTGTTGTCATCGGTGATACGCGCGTGCGCGCGCACGTCTCTCCGTACGTCCCAAATACGACCAACCTCACGCGTGAAACACTACCGACAAATGCTTCGCAACCTTTGCGCTGGGTCCACCTTCCACCTGCGACACGGGGGTTGTTATCACGACACGGTTATCTCGGCATCATCGCTTCTCCACTTCCCTTTTCGATGCGCAGGTCGCCACTTGGTACAGGGTACGTTTTCTCACTTCACTAATAGCATGACGCTTATTACATTTGTTTTGTTTATTTATTTATTCACGAATTGCTTTGGTCACATTATTTATTTTTTTTTGTTCTTTTTTTTTGGTTTTCGTTTTTTTTTCTTTTTCTAAGCTTTGACGATTTGCGAACCAATTTTGGTATTGCTAAATTCTCAAGATCTCTATATTCAACTCTTGATTCGAGTTCGACAGAGTTCTACGTTATCGACGTGGATGACGATTTTTCTTTTGTCTTCTTTTGTTTCTTTTGAAAATAATTTATATATTATTGATTATCATTTTTGTTCATCGATTCATTGAGAATCAACGGAAAAACCCGGAAACGACCATTTAGAAAAAAAAATACTTTAAAAAAGAAACAAAGCTTACAAAAGAACACAATTAAATAATTTGACCAAAGCAAACAAATTGTGTAACAATCGTAATTATTATTGTTATTGTACATTCGTGTGTGCGTTTTTTTTTTTTTTCGTTTATTTACGAATTATATTCAATTCATTAATTATATTTGTTATTTGTTGTATTGTGTGATTAATTCGAACGTTGCACGAAGCTCTCAATTTAATTTGATTGCTGGTTTAAAAAAGAAAAAATTTCATTATTCATTCTTACTCTCTCTTTCGCTCTCTCCATATCTCTCTCTCTCTCTTTCTCTCTCTCTCTATGTCTTTTCGTTGTTCGTACTGTAGTCGTTGAATCGTGGAATTGAGATTCACGTTTGTTTATGCTTATTTATATACATATACATATACAATTATATATACATATATACATATATAAATATACATATATATATATATGCGTGTAATATTTATTATGCGAACGTTGTGAGCACCGCGATGAGCGGGTCGTAAAGGCTCGTCGCGCGCGTCCACGAGATAAACTCTCGCGAAGCTGCGCAAGCGCCGGACGTACGTGCGTTAAACTTTTTTTTTTTTTAACGTACGGTATATGCATATCTATCCGGGGGACTGGTCCCGTGGGAGAATATGACTCCCGGGTCCCGCACCACCACTGTGTAAATAATCAACGTGAATCAATATGCATATATGTATGAACACATATATATTAGGCATTCCACATAAATTCGGACAGTCAAAATCCTAATCCCTGCGGATTCGGTTCATCATTTTTTTTTCTTTTGGCTCGCAGTTCACCCCAAAAACAATTCTGATGCCTTGCAGAATTTTTCGATGCCCTTACGACCGTCAAAGAAATTTCAAAAATACCCCCAAATGAGAAAAAAAAACGTACTTGGACATAAAAAAAATCGAGCAATAGCGATTCCGCTCTGAAAATTTGGCAAATTCCATTTTATCGACCTACTGAAATCGATGAAAAAAAATTGAAAATTTTCACATTTGTCGAAAATCGTTTTTCCTTATTTGGGGGCTAGTTTTGAATTTATTTGAGGGTCGTAGGGGGATTCAAAAATTCTGGAAAAAATCAGAGTTGTTTTTTTGGTGAAATGAAAGCCGTAACGAAAAAAAAAATCGTTAACTGAATCGGCGTGGGTCAGAGTTTCGACCGTTTGAATTGACGTGGAATGACTTACATGAACATATATATATATATTTATCGGATGTTTTATATTCAAAGCTGCGTGAGTAATTTGCACAACGCCATTGCGAATTACACATTTCGACGAATCGGCCCCC
This sequence comes from Diplazon laetatorius, assembly GCA_963662125.1. Taxonomy (NCBI): domain Eukaryota; kingdom Metazoa; phylum Arthropoda; class Insecta; order Hymenoptera; family Ichneumonidae; genus Diplazon; species Diplazon laetatorius. Next base: position 4,323,141 of record OY759158.1, on the reverse strand, counting down.
ATAATTACAATATTTACATCGACCCATCGATTTTTCGTGTTTCGAACAACTTATTAATTCAATGAAAAATTTGCACGATTTCACGTTCACGTGATAACGATAAAAACACACTGATTAAGACACACGGTAAGTTATCACAAACAAATTTGCATCATCGTCGATTAATTTTCACAATTCAATTTAATCAATTTATCGATTCGTTTCATCATATTCTTGTTTTTCTTGATTGCAAAAACAAAAAAATTAAAAGACACAGACAAAAAAGTGGAAGACAATCCGAATGAGAAACAACGAAAGATAAAAAATATATTTTTTTTTCTTTTTTCCAGAAACGTGTTTTTTTTTTAATAAACTTTTATACGAGCGATAATATTTTCGTGACCATAAAAATTTCGATAGAAAGAAGATTTCGATAGAAAAAAAGCTCGCTCGTGTTCCGCTTCTTCCGGTTCGAATCGACTGTCGGCCTCCCCCCTCCCCGCACTTTCCTTGTCGTCGGAAATTTCGCGTGCGGAAAGATCAGAGAATGCCGAGGGAAGAATATGTGTGTCGCTCGAACATGTTCGAACGGGGTCGTCGTCGTCGTCGTCGGACTCGGGGAAGGACGGGGAAAGCACGCTTTGCCTCTCCTCCAACGGCGATGACGTCGCCCGTTGACTTTCGTTTTCGTTTTCGCTCGAGGTTCAACGAAACCATCGTGCGGGACCCCCGCGAGAAAGTGCGACCGAGCGCATCGACCAGAAAAAGATGAACAAAAAAAAAAAAAAAGAAAAAAATAAATTTGAAAAAAGAAAAAAAAAAGAATCAGAGAGAGAGAGAGAGAAAGAGTGACGAATATAATACACACGCGAGAGCGAGAAGGCAAGTGGGAGTGAGACTGACTGAGAGGGAAGAGTATACGTGTTCTCTCACTTTTTTCTTCATTCTTCCAATTTTTATTTATTTTTTTAATAACGTAAAAAAAAAAATAAAAATCTTTTTGCAGTTTCTTTCTCTTCCACCTTCTTCTCGCTTACACTTGCGACATTCAATTATTCAAAATACACTTGTGAACACCGTGTGCATGTGTGTATACGTGTATGTGTGCATCGGGGTGTGTTGAAAAAAAAAAAAACAATGACAAAGTTTTACGATTATTCCAGTATATAGTTCCTATATTTCAAGTACGTACCATTAGTTTTTTTTTTTATTTTACATTGAAAAAAATTAATAATAAATAAATCAAGTTAACTATCTGTTTTTTTAGTCAATTTTCAATGACTTTTGTCAAAGTAAAAGAAAAGTTTCCAACTTTTTCGTTATTGAATTCCAAAACAAAAAAATATTTTCATTTCAAGTGGCGATACGTATGATCTTGACCATACGTATCGCCACTTACAATAACTTCCAATAAATAATCAGAAGTATTGATAATTGCTACAGATAACTTGCAACTAAAAAAAAATATATATAAATTTAAAAAAAATAGTTTTTGCGTTAATCAAAGACAAAATCGAATCAGTGAAAGCCGAACCACTTGATACAGTCCGATTAGGCTGAAATTTTCACCGATATCTCCCGACAGTGTCTACTTTGAATGCAGAAGCTGCCAGAAGAATTGAAAAAAAATCTTTGCCTCTTTTCACAACACCTTAATGTATACGTATGGACACGCACACACACACACACACGTACACCGACAAATGTCAACAAACGTGCAGAAAGAATTGAATGCCGCGAGGAGAATCGAGCGAGAAGACGTGAAAAAAAAAAAAAAAATAATAAACGAAAAAATGACGAGAGAATGAAAGAAAAGGGAGAGAAAGACACATTGTACATGTGTGTACGCGTATGGACTCTCTATAGTTTCCATGCAAAGTCGTAACGTACAGTGAAACGCGTATATATGTTATGTATATATACATGCGTGAATGCGCGTAAGACGAGGGCGATGCTCTCCGCGGTCACATGGCAGCAGCATCGCGGTGCTTCCTCGTCCCGGGGTCCACGCCCTCGACCCGCCGCTGCACCCACGTTATCATCGCAACGTTCACCGCGGTCGATAATGCAGCTGCCTGAACGTCGAAAGATTTGAGGGGAAAAAAAAAAGAAAAAAAATAGAGAAACCCTTAAAATTGATGATTCAATAATTTTTTTTAAGCGACGATTGATTTTCACACACGAACCGCAATTCTAATCAATCGATGACATGGATCTTGGATCTCAGTTATTTATTCATTTAGATGAGAACGTGAGCGATTTTATTTTCCATTAGGAGAAGACTTGTTTGAAAATAGTGGTCATGTTTAATTATATTGACTGTTATTATTATTATTATTAATATTATTATTGATGTGTAAGTTCGAGGAAGAAAAATGGGAAAAGACTTTTTTTCAACCGGTCAAGTTTAAGAATAATAATATTAATTATAACAATTACAATTGTTATTATTGTTGCTGAACTCGATCAATTTTTTTTACGTCTGATTTTGACGAAGCAAAATGGAAGAAGACTTGTTGAAAAAACTGGCCAAGTTCAATAATAATAATAATAATAATAATAATAATAATAATAATAATAATAATAATAATGTCTATTATTATAAAACTTGACTAATCTTTTTAACAGGTCATCTTCTATTTTGCTTTTTCAAAGCCACGCGTCAATTATTATTAGCTATATATATATATATATTATTATTATTATTATTATTATTATTATTATTATTATTATTATTATTATTGAGGAAAAAAGACAAACAACCTAACACAGGTCTAAAACGTTGAAAACGTGAGTTTCGTGTCGAGGGTTAGGGAGCGAAGGATCGAACGTCGTGGTAGTTTGTGATTCGAGCCGCGAGATGAGCAAAAGGCAGAAGCAAACGTAGCCAATTACCTTCGGGTCTGCCTGGAAGATCGACGATTTCGGCCGAAGAACGAAGACGTGAAAAAAAAAAAAAAAAAAAAAAAAAAAAAAATCCGTCCGTGACTTTACTGGGGCCCTCACGATCGTAAGCCCTCTAGAAAGGGCTTCGAGACTATATCCCACAAGCAGCACCAGCAACAGAAGCAGCATCGCGAGAACCGGATGTTGCGGGGACACACGCGAAAGATAAATATGGCGGCTGGATCTCGGGGTGGGCCCTCTGTGTATAACCCCACTCGCTCCGGCTTATTCTTCCCTTCAACGCCACTCGTTTCGTTTCTCGCTTCTCGAAAATTCGTTCGCACTTAACGCGCCGCTCGCGCACGCTCATGCTCACACCGTCCAAATCGCTACCTCGACGAATTCTTTTGCACGCGCCGCGATCATCACCCGGCGCGCCACGCCGAAATCACGATTCTTTTTATCGTTCTTTTTCACTTTTTTTCCAAGTTTGTTATTCTTTTTTTTTTTTTTATTTCTATTTTTTTTCGTTTCGATCCTTTTTCATATCGTTCGTTTTTCGGAAAAAAGTCGGAAAAAAATACTCGAGTCGAACGGATGACGAATTCGAAATGATAGTTTTATCACAATCGCAAATTGAATGGAAAACTGTTTTTATTTATATTTTTTTTTTCTTCAAGACTTTTTTTTTCAAGCATTTGGAAATTTGAACAAAAATTTATATGTTTTTGGAATTGTTGTATTTGTTGGGTGAGTCTCGAAGTTTCGAATTTTCAATGTTTCGACGGTTCAAAATTTCGAAAATTCTGGTCATGACCCTGTCGATGTTTCGACCGTGCACGGTTCCGAAAGTCCATAGATCCGAACGGGCAAAGTCTTGAACGGTCGTAGTTTCGAAAAAAAAAAATAATAACAATTCGAAACGCAATGTATCGAAAGTACAATTTTCCGAAGGGTCCACGACTCCCGACTCGCCAATGTTTCGAACGCCAATGTTTCGACGCATCAAAGTTTCGACAACGTGTATATATATATATATATAGGTATAGCGGGCGTGAAGATTGCAGAAGCTGCAATCTTCACGCGGTTAAACGAGCTGCTACGGCCCACTATACCTGTATATGCGTTTTCGAAACTTTGATCCGTCGAAACATTGACGGTCGGAACATTGGCGAGTCGGAACATTTATCTTCGAAACATTTCGATTCGATTTATCGACCTGTCGGACATTCGAACGTTCGGATTTTTCAAAAGTTCTGTTACATTACCCAGTCGGAATGAAAAAAATTCGTAGATTCGGCTTTTCGGAAAATTGCAATTCTAATTTTGAAAATTCGAACTTATGACCCTTGAAAGAATTTGTCATATTTGAAAAACTTCATTCGACTGCATCTCAATAGCGGGCACTGATAATAAATTAAAAACAAAACGGTGTTATACGGGTCTTTCTATTTTCTTCATATTTCGATGTGAAAAAATGTGGAACGAAATTTTGGATTCAATTGTCAAAACGTTGGTGAAATCTTGTGGAATCTCCCCGTGTATGCATAGACACACGAGACAGAGCCTTCGGCGTGGAAGAGGGTAGCGCAAACTCGCGGGGTTCCCGGGTATCATCTTGTATTCATGAATTCCTCGTATACCCGGTCCTGCTACACCGTTGAAGACCCGCGAGCGTACTCGTCGCTCGTCCGCGGGTGGACGCCGCTAAAAGAACTCCGGGGCACGGGCTCTTCGGCCGTTAAGCCACCATGACATCACGACCGTCACCGAAATAACCATAAATTTTGTTGCACCATTTTTACGGTTCCGTACGTCTAAATAAATAAAAAAATACAAACAAACAAAAAAAGAAAACACAACGTAACCCTTATGCGACGACTTTGTTGCCTCTCCGTCACCTAGCTGGTGGTCAAATCCTATAGAGTTACTTCTCGTTGACCTGGAATCTTAAAATTCGTCTCGAAGGAAAATCTCGTAGCTCGAGTGAAGAAAAACAAATTTGAAAAAATATTCAAATATTATTATTTATTATTCTCTGTAGAATTATTGCGTTAAAATCTACCTCAAAAAGCTCCGTTGAGAAGTTCTATGATCTTCGAATTGCTGCAACTTAGACAATTCTCGAAATGTCAACGTCAACTTTGACTCAAAATATTTTCAAACTTCTCAAATGTCAGGAAAAAATTAATGAATTTGAATTGAATCAATTGAATGAGTTTTAATTAAGAGGATCGAATGAATTGCCATGAAATTAATTCAATGAATTTAAATGGAATTAATTAAATGAATTTTAATGAAATTAATTGAATGAATTTAAATGAAACTAATGAACTTGAATTGAAAAGAATTTATTAAATCAATTCGAATTGAATAAATTCGAATGAAATAAATTGAATTGATTTGATTTAAATGACTTAAATGAATTCGAATGAAATTAATTAAATTATTTTGAATAAAACTGATAAAATGAATTTAAATCGAATTAATCAAATGAATTAAAAAAAAAACAAACAAACAAAAATGGCATCATGTCATGACCCCTTAAACGCGGAGGCCAGGAACGTGAGGATATCGCCCCTGATGCAGACCCATGTTCCTCCCCTCCCCCCACCCCCACCCCCTTCTCAAACACGGCATCTCCTCTTTTCATTGTCGACGATACTCGCGCACGAAGCTCGTTGCCGGTGGGACGCGGCTGAAAGGCGACTTTATTCAACGTACAAGCACAAGCGGACTGTGCTGTATCAACGCTGTGTCGTGTATGGCGTGAACGAAAAGATGCAATACCCCTCGGCAATGAGTCTCATCTCCGGCAATGGCGAAAGTGCAAAAATGAGGATTGAAAGAAAAAAAAAAATTCAACGGTGTCTCCGTTGAAAAAAAATTACAGCAAATAATTTTCATACATATTTTCAATGAATTTATTATTTTTAGGGTTCCATAGGCAACTAGAAATCCTCATGGTGTCGATCATCCCTCCCATTATTATATTTATGTAACTATCGGAATGAAATTTGGTACACGAACGAAGATCGATGACCCAAAAACATAAATAATGAGATTCTTGAAAAAATAATTTTTTTCCACCCCTTCCCATAAACTAAAAAGTGTACTCAACATTTTTTTTTCACTCACCCCATTGAGCGGGGTGTCTTTGAATGGGTCTTCTAAAATGCAACAAATAATGTTTCAGGATCTTTCGATTTCGACCCACGAGTCGCGAGATATTTGCTTTCAAGGTCATTATCGAAAAATCCACGTAGAATAAATTTCTTATTATTTTAATTTTTTAGAATTCTTTTTTCCTCTCATTATGGGGTCAGTCGACACGGTTAGTTCGCGCTTTTTCAACGGTTTGCGGACGAGACCGTACACACACAATGATGGATCTCGTGACGACAATTGCGGTTCCGCATTCCGTCGCGGAACTAAAACCCAATTGTGGCATAAACACGATGACCCCCCCCCCCCATGGGCCTAAGCCGCGAAACGTTTAATCGCACAACCGAGTCCCTGGACAAACCGCTGTTTTCGTCGTGACTGTTACGACGTATAATAATCTACCGTTAATATCGAAACCACTTGTTGCCGGCTCGTTAATTTTCTTACGAGACATGCATTGTTTTGCAAAATTATCGGTTGTACGTGTATTTTTTTTTTTTTTTTCGGGGGGGATTTTGTCGGTGGGCTTATAATCATTATCGACACACACACAAACGCATATATATGTATACATTAGGGTGGTTCTTATTTGGCCCGAGAACAAAAAGTATCGCTACCCACCCTCCAAATGCTTCTAGATCTAGACCATGAAAAAGAAATACACCTAAACATAACCTAGAAAATAAAAATGAAGATGATTGTTTTTTTTTTTTTTTAAGGTTATGTTTACCGGTTAGCTGCCAATATTTTTTAGGGTTTTTGTGGTATAATTTTTTACAATATACATATTTTTTCACATTTCTTTTCCCGACCGTTTTTGTAAAAAAAAATAAATAAATGATTTTAAAAACTTTCAAATAGATTCGGGCAATGCTGAGGGTAAATTTATAAATCGGAAAGAAATATGAAAATTCTTTTTTAATGGTGTAGAATCGTCTCACACCATGAAGACTACCCTAAGATACATATATATCCACGCACATAAGCTTGAATTTTATTTTAAAACATTTTTTTTTTTTCGATCAATGTTTCATTGAAATTCACAATCGTCGTTGACAATTTAATTTCAATAATGTTGCGAAATTCCGAAGCGAATGTCCATACCGAAAAATCTTTGTGTGTGTTTCATTGGCGACACTTTTTTACAGAACCTATATGCGACATTAAAATTTTTAAAAATGTTAGTAGTAATAAATCTTATTAACCCTATAACCGGTGTCGTTCGTGGATCATTCGTACCGTAATTTTTGGGAAGTTTTAGACTGTACGTCAAAATGCCCATTTGCGTCGTTTTCACTCATTATTTTCATGGATTATACCGATTATAGGATCGTTCGAAAGCTCGCACACGTTCGGCGATTAATTTACGGCAAAATATCGGTGAATTCGACCGAATCGTCTATTTTTTCGCGTTCTTCGGTTGTCCCTCGCCGTGTGGCGGTTGTACTTGCGAGTGTGCGCGAGCGCGGGAGATTTCTCTTCGAGGTCATGAAGAATCATGCGTGTAACAAATTCTTCTCGTTCCGCGCGAAGGTACCGCGAGCAAAACCGCAAACCATATTCGGTACGAACCGTTGCGTTATACGCGGAATTATCCATAGCGTAAACTCGACAAACGGTTTTGTTTATGCCGCGCCAATCGCTGATGCCGCTGCGTTTTTGAAGGATTATTTTTTTTTTCACCTTCCGACGATTTCGATGGTTTATTATCATTTTCAACGGGTTTATTATTTTTTTTTTCGTCGCGTTTTCGCAACGTTTATTATACACAAATTAAACATTTATTTATTTATTATTTGTCGTTATATTTTTTGTTACTTTTTTTTTATTTGCTTGCTAATTTTTTTTTTTTTCAAAATTGCTCATACGAAGGACGACGAAGAAGAAGAAGAAAAAAAATGCATACAAACGATTCATCATATTACGTTCGCACAATCGATAATCGATAAGTGCAACTCGTTTCAAAGCCAAAAGTTGTGGAGCCCTTGGAAATAAATCGCGCAAGATAAAAATAATATATAAATGAATAGACAAATAAATAAATAAATAAATAAATGAACAAATGTTACAAAATGGAAATGAATAACACGTAAATTAGAATTTTCGAGAATTTCAGTTGTTTTTTTTGTAAAAAGCAGCATTGCTGTGCAAATACATCAATAAACAAATCAAAGAACAAATTAATACACAACCAAACAAATGAACAAACGAACGTATAAATAAATACATAATAAATAGATACACATAGCCGAGTTAAACAACGAAAAAAAAAAATGTTGCTCAAACAAGTAATGCATGGTTGATGATAAAAATGCGACCCTGAAAATTCGATTCGGACCCCACAATACACATTTGATCGAAAATCAATTTGTACACCGTGATAATCCGTATAATTTAACAACTTCCGGTCGTCCACGAACAATCGGTTGACGTTCGCACGACATCCGCGACTTTGAATTAATTATTTCACACGCGAGTCTTCTCACCTTCACACAAACATAGGTACCCACACACATATATACGTTTATTACGTTCAAAGCGCAGAAAAAAGAAGAAAAAACACACAATCTCGTTACCCATTCGCCAATCTTTCTCACACGACCGATTTGCGTTTATGAATAAAGCCCGTTGAAAAAAATTTCGTTTCCGATTTCGATTCTCCTCCGTAAATTCCGGAAGATTCACGGAAATTGATTTTATTCTGCGCGCGCAACGCTAGACGGGTTTCTCCCACTTTTTCCCATTTCCACGGATGGAAGGGGCGTATTTTCCGACCCTCGTCGGACCCTTTCGCGAAAACACTCACGAACACACGTTCCATCTTCGAGCCAGACCGGAAATCGACCATTCCGCCTCCGTCGATTACTCGTAACTGCTCGTGACCCTCGTCGCACCTTCATTTTCCATTTAATCACATCGTGGACAAGCTATTCCTTCGTAATTGCCCCAACTCTTCCGGAAACACGTGGGGTCCGAATGGACCCCGCGCGGGGTCCACCCGGACCCCACGTGCCTGATTGAGGGCAAACAAAAGAAAAAAGGGGAGGAAAAAAATGTTTTTGATGTTTGGGTCAAGACGTCGCATCGATAACTCGTCCTGTGTCCATATTTGTCATCGACTCGCGACATATATTACGTAGCCGAACATTTTCCACCGGAAATTGACGTCAACTACGAGCTTCCTTTCCCGTCTTCGTGTTTCCCTCGCTCTTTGTCGTCTCTCCACTTCCCCATCCCTCGGACCTCCCCACCCCCCTTCCGCCCCGACTCTTCCGCATTACATTATCGTCGTTATCGGGGGGACAAGCAAACTGGGTTGGTGCCTGATCGAAAGTGACGTTGAATTTCGTTGCCCGAGGCTGTGTCGCCTCACTGCTGTCACCAATCCCATGTAGACATGTAAGGGTGGGCCTTAATAGGGGTGTTGACGAATTTCGACGAGTGCACCCCCCCCAGACAGGTTCGAAATAAATAAATAAAGATATGTGCGAAACCCCAGCACTGTGGTCCAATGAGAAGACGTGGCTGGTAAGCTCGTTTTGTTTTCCCATTTGAATAAAAATGAAATTTTCGGAGTAATTCGATAATTATTTTTTCGATTCCGGGTTGTGCTGGAAACTCGGAACGAGCAACGTTCGGAAGGGTGAAAATTCGGGACGCGCTATGCTCGGGACGAAAATGCTCGGAACGGTCAAAAGATGGAATATTATATGTAGGTATAGTTGCGTACCTCGTCCGCCGGCCGCGTGACTACATTGCTCGACTTTCGAGCTTTCCTACCCGTAAACTATCAATGTTAGATGCATGCCGTCGCGGACTTTTTTGTAGGAAATTTAATTCTCTACAACATTGTTCATGTAAACTTTTGGTCTATGTAGCGTTGTTCAGCCAGCTTTTCGACAGGAAGATAAAAAAATTGAAGAAAATCGATACATTTTTACCTTTCCGTCCAAACGCTGGCTGAACAACGCTATATAGACCAAAAGTTCACATAATCAATGTTGTAGAGAATTAAATTTCCTAGAAAAAAAGTCCGCGACGGCATACATCTAACATTGATAGCTTACGCGTGGGAAAGCTCGAAAGTCGTGGCAATGTGGAAAACCGCGCGACTTAGGTTGGGACGTTCGAAATACTGTACGTTCAGTACGTTGGCCGTTCGAAGCATCGGTCGTGATTAATAATTTCGGTTGTTCTGTACATCGATTGTTCCGAATTTTTTCACCCCCGTCCCCGATCGCTTGCCCGAATAAAAAAATCGCATCAACCCTTTTGAAGTTTCACGTCGCACATACGAAACATACATAACTAGTTTTGTACGCGCCGACGATATATATATGATTTCGCTTTACGGGCTGTACGTTCCGTTTAGGGTTCGCTCTGACTGTCCGTTCGCCACGTAGCAATTTCATCGGCTTTGTTTCCTCTGTCCCGGTCGTTTCGGTATTCCAACCCCTCCCCCCTTTCCCCTTCCCCTCACTTGCCGTTGCGCCCGCGGCAAAAGAATCCACGGACCGTCGTCCATCGTCGGTACACCCATACTCGCAAATTTTCACGCGCATATGCATTTACACACATTGTACCTACACACACACGCGCATAAAGTCTCGAAAGTGTTGTTTCAAGGCGCGGCGCGGGCATACGACACGATAAAATGCGTAATTCAAAAATTACGGTCATTATGTGTTATACTGTAGATTGCAATTTGAAAGGAAATTATCGTTTTATCGAGTTTGAACCGTGTAAACCCATCGTCGAAACCAAGCGACAACGAAAATGGAAACGGTTTTGAAGATTTTTGGATTTTTCTCATACAAGTCTGGGAAAACGAAAAATGTTTGATTTCTTGTAGAGGAAGCTTCGTTTTGGTGAATTTGTTTTTTTTTCTCGACATGTTTGTGGAAACGTGGTCAGAATGTTTCAAATCATCTAAAAATCACATTCAGAAAAAATATCCGGATGTATGTGTGTGTGTGTGTGTGTGTGTGTGTGTGTGTGTGTAACATTGTTAAATTAATAACATGATTCAATTTTTAGATTAAATTATAACAGGATTCAATTTTTAGATTAAATTATAACATGATCCAATTTTTAGATTAAATTATAACATGATTAAATTTTTAGAAAAATCCATGCAGTTCTTTTGTTTTCGGGCGATTTTTAAATTATTCAAAATTTTAATTTCGGTCTCCAGCTCCCACAATTTTAGAGATATCCAGCTGAAATTCAGTAGAACGTTGAACCACCCCAGGTAGGACGCTTGTTACTGAATTTGAGAAAATTCCATGCAGTGCTTTTGTTATAATGAATTTTAAAAGGTGTCAAAAATCGCTGTGCGCTCTCAATTTTCGTACACGTTTGTTCTTACATTTTTTGTTTATTACTCGTGATTACGAGACTTTTCTTCGTGACTAAGTTCAATCCCAGAGTTCTGAGTCGGGGTAACTCGTTGCCTCAGCGTAGTTCCAAAATGTTGTCTTTTTTTTCATTCTTCGAAGATTTGTTTTTATCGCTTCGAATATATTTTTTGGCTGAATGAAATTCTGCAAATGTAAAAAAATGTGCACCAATCTGTTCCTCATTTTCCATTGAAAAAAATCGGTGGGTCTGAGAAGTGTGTCGATTAATCGGAGAAAAATGGGAGAATAAAATGATCGTGGGGTAACGAATTACCCCAGGTTAGCACCAAGCAGCCTGTCCAGGAGGCTTGGTATTCTAGGGTTAAGATTCTAGGTCAATTCGGAAGTACTTCATAGGCTTCAATGATCGCTGAGTTGACGTGTGGACAACAATTTGTATCGTAAAAGAATTTCTTTATTTTTCATTTAGAGGTACCGTGATAAAAGAAGAATTAAAAAAAATCTCTTAAGCAGGTTTTTTTTTTGTTTTTTTTTCCTTACCGAATAATTCATGCGATGGAAGAGATTGACGTACGTACACTCACGATGAAAAATTCAGAATGTGAATAACGTTTGACCGTGTGTTGTGGTTTGCGCGTAAAACTTTCACTCCAAAAAAAGCGAATGCCGATAAATCGTTCCGGACTTGGATGTATCGGAGATTTAACGCTCGTGTAACGCTGCAACAACGTATAACCCGTCCCTCGTAAATTTTTTCGTGCCAACGGTCGACAGGCAGAGCAAAAAAAACTTTGAAAAAAAAAAAAAGATAAGAAGACAGAGAAAGAAAAAGAAGAAAATAAATTAGAAGACAAAAAGTGAAATAAAAAGTAAAACGACGGAACCGGTAAAAAAAAGAGTCGATGACGATGACCGAAACAAAATAAAAAAATCGGTGTTTTACTTGTATAAAAAAAGAATTTCGTAGGACCGTGAAAATTGGTGAAGCTTGAAGTGTCAATGATATTCGTAAATATTTTTCCAACCATCACTCGTTTTCTCGATACAATTTTCCGACATAATTTTTTTTTTTTTCAATTTTCAATATTATTTAAAAGAAAGTTGTAAACATTTTTGTTTTTTACCAGAATTTTGATGTCAACTTGAACAAAATGTTCCAAAACATCCGAAAATTACATTTGCGAAAAATTTCATCAATTAACACGAGAGAAAAAAAAGATATTTCAATTAATTTGATTTCAATTTTTTTAAAATTCAATTTATTCACACAAATGTTTACGATCGTTCGACGATAAAGATTATTCGTCAATGTCGACGAAAGTAGTGTCCTCATATCAAAATCGTCTTTCATTCAATTTCAATTCTTTTCATTTTTCAATTTCGGTTGTTTTTTTCATTCGATTTTCATTATTTCTCTTTCACGAGTTTCCAATTTTTTTTTTCTTTCCATTTCTTTTTTTCTTTCCGCCACAATAACATTGCATTCGCATTCTTGGATGATGATCGAACGACGGGAATGGCGTTGCCGGTATACAACGTCCGTGGTTTTTCCGTGGTTCCGTGGTCGGTATCGCGGTACGAGAGTTCTCGAGCGTGTGCCCGGTTACGGTCACGCACGCGGAAAATTATTTATTATTATACGTGTAGCAAGGGGCGGGGGGCAGGGGGAGGGGGGCGTCAGTGCACGCTCGGGAAGCCACCGGTAGAGGCACGTGTCCGCGCGTCCGCACGTTCTTAGCGATATTAATTAAGGTGCTGTGCACCCCCCCCCCCACTCCTCCTCCCGCCTTCTCCTTTTACCTCGCGAAGAAAATTTCATGGGTATATGAATTACGACGAAGCCAAATGATAACCGTGCGTATATCGTCTGTCATGCTGGCGCGAATCCATCCACCGTAACCTTCATACATGACCAAGACTCACACACACACACACACATACGAGCCACACTTGTTCGCGTCGCATTATTACGTCACATCGATGTGACTCACGTAGGACTCACTACGTACCTTTCGTCACATTTTATTTCGGCTATCAGAGCTTTTTTTTCCCCCCTCTGCAGCAAAGAGATCATGAAAATGAAGATATATATATATATATATATATATATATATATATATATATATATATATATATAAAGTATTAATGTGAAATTATTTTCGTTAACTTGAATACGCTTTTCAAAATATTTTATAAAAGATGTCTCGAGTCAAAATGTTCATCTCTCTGTCAATTTATTTTGATATCCAATTTAGGGGTGAACAAGGTTAAAGGTAGGATAAAGTTATAGTTATAGTACAAGTTTCTGCAGGAAACAACGTCAAGTTTTTTTAAAAATTCATTTCAATTTTTTTACAGCACTTAGAAGTCAAAATACTGATTTTTCATCTTTTTTTTTCAGTATTTTGACTTCTGAGTGCTGTGAAAAATAGAAAAATCCTCCTTAATTTCAATACGCTTTTAAAGACATTTCATAAAAGATGCACCGAGTCAATAATATTCCCTTTATTTCAATCTATTTCGACATAAAAATTTAGGGTGAAGAAGGTTGAAAGTAGAATAAAGCTATTGAGTAATATTGTTATCTGCTTTTCAACTTTTCTTGAACCCAAAAATGTGCAGTTAGATCTCGTTTTTCAAGTTTTTAAGGTGAAACATTGTGAATTCAATGAAATAACATAAGAAAAGTGTTTACCCTCAACTTGGAATGTGAAATGGAGGTGAAGTAACGAAAGAAACATTTTTTTTTGTTTCACCCTCGCTCGAAAGGTATAAAAAAGGTTTTAAAAAAAATTTCTACACAACATTTAGACGGAAAAGAAGGTGAAAAAAATATATTTCAACCTCACTTCAATTCGGACTGGTAACGTGAAAATTTCGACATGGGATTGTAAATTCGTAGTGAATTTTTTCATTCAAATATGTTTTTACCGAGACGTTTACGAAACTTTCATTTCGTACATCCTTTTTTGTTGTTGCAAATACGTTGTTCTCGAGATATTTATGCCCTTCGGTCAATTTAAATGGACCACCCTGTACACTCGCGTACGAAAGTCAACGAATGTCCGATCTACCTGCCAGCCCTTTAATTTAGCACGTGTACCAAACGCTCGCCGCGCTCCCTCCCGGCCCATTGTTGCAATGATTATCGGTTGCTTCCCACGTCCATCCTCGTGCGCGTTCATAACCATACACACGTCGTGACCCGTGTCCGACACACGCGAAGGATCGCCGCACAAGGCGTGTGTGCGAGCCCTTTGTGAGCCCGGGCACTTTGAGCCCGTCGACCGCGCACGCGCACATGTACATCTGCTTCGCCCGCGATAATGCAAGCCAACCTATCTACCGGTCCATCGTGCGACGATGAAAATTCTTTCGTTCTTTTTTTATTTTTATTTTTATAAATCTGTTTTTTTTTTTTTTGTTTTGTTTCTTTTCAACTTTTTTTGATCGTCGTTCCATCGTTTTGAATTTTCGTCATGATTGAAACGGCCATTAGAATTATATGGCATTTTTTTTTTTTTGGATATCAATTTTAGCATTTTTTTCCAAAAATTACAATTTCCAAAAATTCGAAAAATTATATGTTACCGTTTTTTTTTTAATGATAAAGATTCAAACGGCCATTTGGATTATATGTTAAATGTTAATTTTTTTTGGATATCAATTTAATAGAATTATTAAATATATTCCAAGATATTATGAAATTATTTTACAAATAATTATATAACAGTTTGTAATATTTACAAAATAGAATACATTATATTTTATAATATTCACTTGACACTTGACAGTAGTTTAAAAAAGAAACTTTTATTGATGAATAAATTTGATACTGCAATTTTCATCGACGTTCATTTTTTTCAAGACTCGAGTTTTTTCAGATTTCTAATTAAAAAAAAAAAAAATTTAATTGGAATTTTTTAATTTTGACTTTCATTTCTTACGCATTTTTTTGTTTGTTTAATGACAGCCGAGCTATATTCATCGTTCACGCGATATATGTACGTATGTATGTGTGTATACGTATACGTATAACACTTTTCTTCGATGAAAAATCACTCGTGCTACTCGTGAACCGCTATTACAATTGATTAGAAGTAGATTGCGGGGTCGGAGAGAAACGTACGGAGGATGTATAATCCAGGGCTAATTGCGAAATCGATATGTAGTCGCGGTGGGCGACCACCCACCAGCCTCCGCAACCGTTGACGGAAACGCCCTGAACCCTCGGCTACCTACAATTCCGTTCAATCGCGTCACACAAGAACGAGATTGCATTGCGATAGCGTCGAAAAGTTTTCATCGTAATACATCAAAATACCATCGTCACTGTTTATCGGTCTTATCATCGATCATTCGATCGACGTCGATTCGCGATGGTAATCACTGATATTTCGATTGCATATTTTTTTGTTTTGTCAATGAAATTTTTCAATGGCATATTTTTCTTTTTTTTTTTTAACGAAATTTTTCGATGGCATATTTTTTTATTTTGTCAATGAATTTTTTTCTGTTTTGTCAATGAAATTTTTCGATGGCATATTTTTTTATTTCGTCAATGAAATTTTTCGATGGCATATTTTTTTATTTGTCAATGATCATTTTTCGGGATGGCCCCGATTTTTTCAAAGCGTGAATAACACGGCGCAATAATTTTTGTCATCGAACGAACGTGAATCGTGCGTTCAAAACGATGAACAACAAATTAATTCGATGCATCAGGGTCACTGGAAGTCACGAAAATTAAATAATGATATAAGACGAGAAAATTAACAATATTATATATCGAGTGATTGCATTTGAAGGCCTTACGAGTATTATCTTCTAGAATTGAAAGAGCATGGCACAGGTACGAACGTAGCACATTTTTTTTTTTTCGAAAATAAAATTTAAAAAATTCAAACTCGTCGAGAATCCACCGCGTTTTTTTTTTCGACCCTCGATAGTGTTAATTTATCGTTGTCGTTGAATGAATTTCGAAATCGTAACGTGAATAATAATTGTCGTCGATAAAACGCGCGAGGAAGCTTCGAAAATGATGATACCGATAATATACGAAACGCCAAAATTAATTTACAGGTCCGATGGGTGAGAAAGAGAGAGAAAAGAGGAGAGAGTGAGAGAAGACTACACCCTCGAGCGATCGACGTTATCATTTCGGCCAATGAAAGGGCGAAAGAGGAGAGAGAAGGCCCTATCACTCTCTTTCTCTATCTTTCTCTCTCATCGTTCGTCCCACACGAAATTCGCAACCAATTCGCGAAATATGTACGTAGCTTGCGCGAAAGGCTTCGTCGCGGGGATAAAACCGGTTTATCACGAGACGTTTTTTTCGGGGTGGAATGGGGAAAATCGTTTCGAAGCCCACCCGCGGTTCACGTGTGCCAACGTGTTCGTCGCTTCAATTTCGTATTCATTAAAGGTCCCATTAGACCCGGGCTGATAGGATGTCCCGAATCGTTGCCACCCCAAAGATACAAAAAAAAAAGTCTATCCCGGACTTCTGTTATCCGATATCTGTAATCACATTCATTGCTCCTGAAAATTCTCATCGTTGCCAAGAACTATATATGTATGTATATATATATGTATACACAGGCCCCAACGAAAATCCCATTTTTTTTCGTGTTACGAAGCTGTACAAACATTTTTTTTTCTTCGTATTTTTGTTTTCTTACGAATTTTTTTATCAAATAATAATTATTGTTATTGTTGTAAAAATAAATATTAATATCGTATTTGATAATCTTGTGCATACATCGATTGCTCGTTCGAATTATTCGTAATTTTTGCACGGATGTAAAAATTTGGAGTGACGCATGAGATTACATTCAATTTTTGAATTGAATGTTGGAAAAGATTATCAATCGATCAATTCGAATTTTATTTGGATAAATTTTGAAATGTTTTTTTTTTTACATATGTTGTCATTTGATTGATCCCCCCCCCTTTCCTCATTTCCGATCCAAAATACAACATCTATGAATTTTAGACGTAAGCGTTGAAAAACAATACCAATAATGATATACATTTTTTTCCATGGAAAAAAAAAACATTTTGTAAAATAATAATAATTTTCAAAATTGCGATAAAAATAAATCGAATATTGTGAAATTTTTCAGGAACTCAAGGAGAGCTTCAACTACGGCCTCTTCTGTCCCCCGGTCAATGGAAAAGCCGGAAAATTTCTCGACGAGGAACGACGTCTCGGAGATTATCCGTTCAACGGTCCCGTCGGTTACTTGGAGGTAAAAAGAATTCAATAAAATAATAATAATAAAATTAATAACAACGAAAAAAATATTATCGAAGAAGATGAAATTGAAGAATCACAATGAATAAATCTAGTCGTTCGTTATTCGATGGCACTTGGGTCCACAAGTTGACGTCTGGTAAATGAAAAAAAAAAAAAAAATAAAAAATAAAAACGAAGAGACTTTTGTGTTGCGAAAATTTGTAAAAAAAAAGAGAGAGAGAGAGAGAGACGAAAGACGAGGGTAGAAGATGCTAGACCGAGTGAATGGAAGCGTAAATGACTTCTTCTTCATCATCTTCTCGGCCTCTTCTATCCGCGCCATTGATGCCAGACAAGCTCGTCAGTCTGTGGACAAGCATGTGAAAATGAACGTGGCTGAGGGTCGGCTCGTTCCGTCTTTGTAAAACAAAAAATCAAAAAATTAAAAAACCACCGAATTAACAAAATAAAATAAACAAACAAACAAAAAAAAACATATTGATGGAAACACGAAATATATATTTCAATCGAGAGTCCCGAGTCGAGTCCAAAAAAACGAGATTCCGTTCTATCGATAAACAAAAAAATTTCTTGTTTTTCCCAACGGATGGACAAAAAGATAAACAAATAACGATCCGGCCTTTTGATAATTTGAAGTTCAATTACCAAGACGCAAACGACGAAAAATCCCAATAACACGAAGAACATAACTTTCAACCCTCTGGGGTCCATTTGGACCCCGAGGCCAACTTCATGGCCATTATGCAATGAAAATACATTTTTTCAACATTATTTTTATTCATATAAACGTTGCCACTTCCATTTTTCGACATCGATCAAAAGTCTTGAGTTCGAACTTCAAAATAAATCTACTTTTTTTCAAATTCCACAGAAGCTCTATTTTTTTTCTCTCAAAAACCTCATATCTCAAGAGCAAAACGGCGTAAGATTGTTTTACCATGCAGCAAAAATTAAATGTTTCGCCATTTTTTTTTTCTGTAAAAAAGTAAATAAAAACTATTGGATTATTTGGAAAACATGTTTAATCTTAAATTTGGCGCAAGATTTGAATCGAAACGTTAAAAAGAACTCAGATGGTTTCGGTTTTAGCGAGTGGGATTCACTGGACCCCATCCGACCCGACACGTTATTAATTGGAGGTGTGACCTCAACGGGTTAAAAATCTTTTAAATACATTATCATCATCATCATCATTATTATTTTTTTGTTCTTTCCCATCAATTCGTTCTATGCAATTTTCATGGTTCGTGATTCGATGATTCGCATCATGCACGGAAGCATATCGTGCGGGCAAAATCGTCGATCGTTGGTTATCGCGGTGACCGTTATAAATGCACGAACCGAGAGCCAAGTGGAAGGCTTGTGTGCCGTTGGCGAGTGCGACATCCATGAGACGTCGGGTTAGTCGCCGTCGTATAACACGATTGGACATTCGATTCGATGGGGCCGCCGGTTTTGTTCCACGAAGAAAATCCATTCGTACATTCGGTGTATCGGTTCGCGGGCCCCAAGCCGTTTGAATCGTTACGACGATACATATCTGTATCTATATCTATATATATATATATATATGCCATATATATATGTAGTATTGTGGTTATTACGCGACTGTCCACCGTGCGCCTTGTTGCAGTTGCATTGCCGGGTTATCGCTATTGTCCCATTGTTGCCACGGATATCGACGATGCACCCGAAAGAATTGTCGTATTGTGTATGCATATATATATATATGTCGATGTATATATATGTATGTGTACGCACCATCGTCGACGATGCGAAAACCCACGACGATGTGTTTTCTTCTTTTTTTTTTCAAACATTGGGTACAACGAAGAGGAGATACGGTTATTCCACCGATAATACGATATTGCCATCTGAGTCTAATTAGCATCGATTCAGAGTCGATATATTTACGAATATTATGTTTATCGTGTATTATCGTTGTCATTATTAATATTTTTATTATTCTTATTATTTATTTATTTATTCGTTCATTATTGTTTACTCATTTTCATCATCAATTATTATTTTGTTGTTATTATAAATATTATTATTATTATTATTATTATTATTATTTTCTTGTTAATTTTTCTATATTTTATTCAAATAATTGTTGATTATTTCGTTGTTATTATTATCGATGAATTTTAAACCTTTGAGTGGCTTCGGATTCAAAATATTTATTCAATTCAGACGATTATTGTTCATGATATTTTTTTATTCTTTTCATTGTTATTTTGATTATCATTATTTTTTTTTTATTTTTTCCGTCAATCATTATATATTACAATTTATCATTATTATCATCCGGTTTATCGAATATTTTTAAACTCCTAAAAATTGCAGAAACTCGATTGGAGATTTTATAGACTGAGACCTGAGTGTGTCAATTAAATTTTCCACTTCGTTTGCGATGTTTGTCAACGTTCAGAAATTTATTTACTCGCGACAAATTACGATTATCTCTAATCTCGTAAATTTTAACATTCGGATAATAATAATTATCGTCATTATAAATTTAATTATTATTATTCGATTATCATCGGACGTATTTCATGTGAGACACACGTTTATATCGGATCGACTTAATTCTCGTATGACTCAACATATAGTCTCAAGTACGTGGGTTTGATCGAGGAGATTACGAGGTGTTGGCGATGAAAATGCCACGGATCCGATGTGTATTTATGACGTCTTTTACAATTCTCGAAGGCGTCATCGTGCTAATTATTTTGTGACGTGTTACCGACGAGATAACGATGTTCAACCGGTGAAAACGTCTTTGCAAATAAATTTTTCATTGAACAACGTCACAATCCCCAGTTATTTCGAGTCCGAGATACGTTCTGTTGAAATTGCCATATTTACTAACCTTCCCCTCCCCCCCTTCGGCCTCAAGCGTGATAATCACGATGATACCGACAGACTTATATGAAGTCATCCGTTTAGCAAATGTTCATTTTATTTATTTTTTATTTTTATTTTTTATTTTTTACGACAATCGTTAAAATTGGAACGAGAAGTGGGAAGAAGTTTACTTTATATAGCGAAACAGAGAGAGAGAGAGAGAGAGAGATAGAGTGAGTGAGAGAGAAAGAGATGTACTAGTCGAGCGATTAATTCATGATTTTTATCTTTACGATTGAAGCTCAAGTACAAGAGACGAGTTTACAAGATGTTACACCTCGACGAGAAGCAACTCAAGGCCATACACACGAGAACGAATCTACGAAGACTGCTCGATTACGTGGCCAACAGTCAGGTCGAGAAAATCGCGAAGATGTGCAGCAAGGGTCTCGATCCGAATTTTCATTGTCAGGAAACTGGAGGTAAATGGAAAATTCAAATATCTGACAACATTTTTTTTATTTGTTTTTA
The DNA here is from genome assembly GCA_963662125.1 of Diplazon laetatorius. Lineage (NCBI taxonomy): Eukaryota > Metazoa > Arthropoda > Insecta > Hymenoptera > Ichneumonidae > Diplazon > Diplazon laetatorius. The sequence goes on along the minus strand of OY759158.1, from coordinate 4,302,114 downwards.
TTGAAATTGTTTATTATCAATGAGCACGTGAAGTTAATTATTATTCATTAGCATTGTCACTATTGTTATTCTTATTATTAGTATTATTTTTATAAATATATTTTGGAGTGGTTCTCGTATGAAGTGAGGGACTAATTTTGATCGAGACGCCCCTCCAGATAGATTTTAAACAAATTTAAAGAATGTTTTCGAAGTTCCCTTGACCTATCTCAATATTAACACGTGCAACCGGAATTTTGATTTTTCGCATTTAGATAACATCGGATGTTTATCGAGTTTATGTTCATTCATCATAACTAAAATATCAACGGAAGATAATAATTTTTTTATCGATATGCTTTTTTCATCAGAAAGATCGATACTTTATTTTTATAATATTTTTTTTACATACAAATAATATTCGGACGTTGATTATTTTTTTTTATTAATTTATCATCGCTAAAATATCAACGAAAGACAAAAATTTGATAAATAATGCTTTCTTCGTCGGAAAAATTGGTACTTCATTATTTTTATTTTTTCAATCCCCGAAAAAAACGAAATGGCAGAATTATCTTCGTTTTTTTAAATTGAAAAACTAAAAAATGAAAAAACACGAATTTTATTCAATGAAAAATATTTTTGCCCAGCTTTCTGATTAGAAAAAAAAAATTATTTCTTCGACGTGTCGATCTGATTGGAACTTGTCGTTGCAGAAACACCTCTGACCCTGGCGACGAGTCTGAAGAAGCCCTCGAAGGTGATAATAGCTCTGGTGAACGGAGGCGCACTGTTGGATTATCGAACGAAGGAAGGTCTCACGGCGATGCACCGTGCCGTCGAGAGAAACAGTCTCGAGGCGGTCAAGACTCTTCTCGAACTCGGCGCGAGCCCAAATTACAAGGACACGAAGGGACTGACGCCGCTTTATTACAGCGTCATATACAAAACCGATCCGATGTTGTGCGAGACGCTTCTTCACGATCACGCGACAATCGGCGCACAGGATCTTCAGGGTTGGCAGGAGGTTCATCAGGTGAAAATAATTTTTTTCGAACAAAAGAAAAAAAAGAAAACAAATGAAATTTTTTAAGATGAAACCATTAGAAATGTTTTTTTTTTTCTTCGAAATTTAATTACAATTGTATGAAGTTGATTGGTAATTTGAACGAAATCTCACGTATCAGAAGTATGATCGTTAATGCAATCCATCGAACCGACTAGATGCAAAAAATTCGAATGAAAACATAAATTATTGATTATAACGTTCGAACATTTTCAGGAAAATTCTCCATACATTTTTTTTTTTTTTTTCAAAGAAAAGTCTTGATTTCATTTTGATGAAACTTGGTAACTATTTTCATCAATCCAATTGGATGATGCAGAATTTTTTTCGTCACGAAATATTGAATCCTCGAAGGTTGGACTTTGCGTTTTTGACAAGGAAGAATTAATACTTCATTTGATTCGAGGAAATCATCAATTAAAAGAAAAATAATGTCAAAGCTATGAAAATTACAGCTTCAGCGTTGTTTCAAAGTTCTGGGGTTTACATGACCCCACAGTAGCGTTTTCATTTAACAATAAATAAACACGCACATTCGATAAACAATACATTGAAATATATCGTTCCACAGATATACGAATAAAGCGATGAATCCGAATTTCGAATGATATTTATTTCGACGTGTTTCAGGCCTGCCGCAACAACTTGGTCCAACATCTCGATCATCTTCTGTTCTACGGTGCCGACATGAACGCCCGTAACGCGTCCGGTAACACGCCGTTACACGTTTGCGCCGTTAACAACACGGATTCGTCGTGCATACGTCAATTGTTGTTTCGCGGGGCTCAAAAAGACAGTTTGAATTATGCCAATCAGACGCCTTATCAGGTGGCCGTTATCGCGGGCAACATGGAACTCGCCGAGGTCATCAAGAGTTATCAGCCGGAGGAAGTCGGTGAGTCCGGAATATTCATCAAAACAAACGCGTCGTTGAAAAAAAAAAATTAAAAAAATTAGAAATTAAAAAAAAAAAAACATCAAAATAAACACAAAAATAGGGAACGACAAATCTGGGAATTAAAAAAAAAAAGGGTTAGGGCTCGAAATTCCGAACGCCAATGCTTCAGAAAGTCAGAATTCAGAACGTGTGTGCATATATAAATATAGATATATAGTTGTGTGACATTTTTCAACAATGTTGGATATTTTTCAACCGAAAAAACTGACAAAAAATTTGTCAATTAGCTCGAAAATCTTTGAAACGTCGTTGATAAAATCACAAAAACTTCACGGGTGTGTGTAACCCTTTGAATTGAATGCGACAAGACAATTGAAACAATAAATCAATTTGACAAGACAATTGAAACCATAAAAATCAAATGAATTTTTATCTTCTCTTGTCATCGGAACGTTGGCTAAACAACGCTACCTAGACCAAAAGTTCGCACGAACAATGTTGTGGAGAATTGAATTTCCGACGAAAAAAGTCCTCGGCGGCATATATCTAACATTGTCGGTTAACGCGTGGGAAAGCTTCGAAAGTCGTGGCAATGTGGGAAACCGCGCGACTTTGTTTCGACGTTCAAAATTCTGTAAGTTCGAAACATTGCGTGTTGCGTTCTGAATTTATTGTCGTTCTGAACAACGAACGTTCTGAATTTCGAGCCCTACCCGAAAAAATGTGGAAAACGATAACAATCACGGGACTCGAACACACAGACACACAAACACGAAACGTCGCATCGACGGAACTGACTGACAGACTTAATCGCGAGAAAAAAAAATTAATTTTTTCATGTACCGATGTCGTAACGATTATCCACCATTGTCGATTCAAACAATATATGACAAAGCTCGTAATGTCGAGACTGTCACGTGGACGATCTTCCGGCTTTCTCCGTTAAGGCGGCATTACACCGTTAACGTCTTTGAGCCAAGCATAACGTTGAAAAAAATCGTTTTAATATTTAAAAAAAAAAAAAAAAACTTCATCCATCAGCACTTTATGAGTACAAAAATTCATTCTCATTTGACGAATCTATTCCACATCGTTCAAACGATGAATCGTAAAAATTTTCATTCGATTTCATGAAAAAAGTCGATCGTTACCGAAATCCTTTTTGAAGACTCTTCTTCTTCTGCACGAACCTCCGGGCAACCTTCTCACGTTCACACAAACATTTTAAAAAATCGTAAATACGATCTATCATGAATCAAAGATCGTTTTCGTCTCTCAGTAAAAAAAATCTAAAAAATAAATTGAAAAAAAAAAAAAATTAAAATCAACGAACGAATAAAAATTGTCTTGAAGAAAATTCTATTTTCTATTTTCCGAAAAATTGCACGGTGTCATGTCCCCTTGAGGCCCTGGTCTCGCCGTTTGTTCGCCGAGTGGGCGAACAGTCGACTCGCTTTCAAGTCTTTGATTATCTAAGTCGATGCTTCTTTCTTCCTCTCTCTCTCTTTCACTCTCTTTCCTTCTCTGTCTCATCCCCCACATCTTATCGCTTCGTCCAACCGTGATAAATGAGGAAGAAGAGTCGAAGAAAGAATAGTAGCCGTGGAAAATCACGAACTTGACGTTGACGTACGACGAACGTGAGACTCAACAAAAACCGAGATCCCAATGAAGATTGTTAATCACGAAGATGCATTACATTATTCTATGATACAACTACTCAACTACTGTTACACGGATTAACCGTCTATGTGATTACCTTTCACGCTCGTTTTGTCTCGCTCCTTTTGCACTCGTGGCGGAGATGGGACGAGCGAGAAAGGAAAACACATCGTCTTAACGTCTTAATGCATTAAAACTTTATTTAAATATATATATATATGTATGCGATAATCGTGGTAGTCGCGTTAAACGACGAGTATTGGTCGTGAAAAAACGTATATCTACCGTCGACTATTGTATATCGCATGCAAGAAATGAACGTTCATAAAATGTAAATGGTATTTGAAAATTTGTTTATTTTTTTCAACGAATAATTCTGATTAATTGTCATGTGACAATTAATATTTTCACGTTTATGCGAACAATTTTGAACAATTCACACGAATGATTGTTTCATAGTTCATTATGATTATTCGATAATTACTATAGGATTAATAATCATTTTTTCGGAAAAGTATTTCAAATACAATTTTCATTTTATCAATGATGATCCGTGGTCGCATGGTTTATTGTATATATATATATATATATATATATATATATATATATATATATGGATTGGGCATGAGCACGTGCACGCTTTTAGCATAATCGTTGAATGTTCGTTGGACGTACTATATATTCGAAGATAGATGTGTATACATGTATGTATATATTTGTATATATAGGAACGGTATAGACGCGGCCAGGTACCGAGGCGTATGGGAAAGGTTTTTTTAGAGAGAGAGAGGGCGAGAGAGAGTGAGAGAGAGAGAGAAAGTGTAGTCCCGAGGTACGATCGTCGTCTTCTCGTTTCTCGGTCTTGGTCTTGGTCATCGTTCTCACCAACATCCTCTAACAATCGATTTAACGATTTGTTATTTCGGTGGAAGAGCACGAGGAAATAAATAAATAAATAAATAAATAAATAAATAAATAAATAAATAAATAAATAAATAAATAAATAAATAAATAAATAAATAAATAAATAAATAAATAAATAAATAAATGAATAAATAAATAAATAAATGAATAAATAACGCATCGGGAATTTTTTTTTTCCAAATGAATGATATTATTCTTTTCAAATGCTCCGTTTTTATTGACAAATATGTCAATTGAATATTCGCGGGTCTGTGTTTATAGTCACGCGTAAAAAATGTATAAAATCAATTGAACTATTTCATACATTCATTTCCATTCCATATTTACGTTTTTATTCGCTTTTGCTGAAGCTCGAAAATCATAATTCGTTTTTTTTTTTGTTTCTTCATTAAAATGTTATTTTTCATCAATCGTAAATGTCGTGCATTCTCATTTGAAACACATCGCTCTCTCCCTTCCACCCTCTCTTTCTCAGTCTCTCTCTCTCTCTCCTGCACATTGTAACACTCGCATATCGTAAGTTTTTTTTATGTCACACGAACCATCCTCGATCGGCATATTCCTCAATAATCGGAACCCCCGACCCGCCCCCCTCCACTTTTCCCTCTCGTGTAGCTCGCAATTGTATCCAACGAAACTGATACAACCACGTGGATTGTGTGACTTGTGGGTGTGTGTGCTTCACCGCTTCGTATATATAAATAAATATATATATATATATATATATATATATATATCTATATATAAACACTAACCAGATAAATATATATATGTATATGAGGTGTTCCACCCCATTTCGAACGGTCAAAAAGTTTTGCACTCCCAAAAAAATTGAAATTTGGTCAAATTATTCAATTCGTCGAAAAAGAGTAGTGTGAATTTTTTCAGATTTTTTGGATCGCATTTTTTTGAGTTATTCAACATTTCTAAATTTTCTAAAAACCGTTATATATTGAAAGCATACGATTAAACAGAAAAATGTTTCAGACAAAAAAGTTGCAGTTTTCCATAAACTTTGTGAAAACATTTTTCTTGGAATTTTTCGAGTTCAACAAAAGACCATTTTCATCAAAAATATACGAAAATAATTTTTTTCGGTCGGTATGTCACCTTCGATTTATCTCAAAAAATTCCTGAAAATACTCTGAAATGTGTAAAGTACACACGTATTTTTTTTGTCATGGCTCGATTACTTGTTCCTAAGCTATGCTTTGGTTTATTAATAATATTTTTTAAAGTTTTTAAAAAAAAATCAATTACTATGGAAAATAATAATCTCCCGAATTGTTTTTCTCAAATTTACAGATGAAAGAACATTTACAATAAGAATATTTATGTTTTGGAGCTTATTGGAGCATAAATAATCGATAACATAGATGGAATCGAGATTTAAGCGAGTTAAAGCTGTACCGAAGACCCAAAAACACCATTGCATTATACCAGGACCGGATGGGATTCTCCAATGCAAAATATATTCGCTCGCCACGGACTTCGTAACTCACCGAGTCTGGAAAAATAAATAACTCGAAACGATCTGTTTATGCTTCACTTTTTCCCAGTTCTTACGTTGTCATTCATTTACACAACAATAATAAAAAAATATGATGTTAGGACAGAAAATTATTCACTTAATCATTGAATTTTTTGAACGAGTGATTATAGAGCGTAGCTTTCGAACGAGTTCAATGGAGTTCCATCTACGTTATCGATTATCCAATAAGCTCCAAAACATAAATATTCTTATTGTAAATGTTCTTTCATCTGTAAATTTGAGAAAAACAATTCGGGAGATTATTATTTTCCATAATAATTGATTTTTTTTTTAAACTTTAAAAAATACTATTAATAAACCAAAGCATAGCTTAGGAACAAGTAATCGAGCCATGACAAAAAAAATACGTGTGTACTTTACACATTTCAGAGTATTTTCAGGAATTTTTTGAGATAAATCGAAGGTGACATACCGACCGAAAAAAATTATTTTCGTATATTTTTGATGAAAATGGTCTTTTGTTGAACTCGAAAAATTCCAAGAAAAATGTTTTCACAAAGTTTATGGAAAACTGCAACTTTTTTGTCTGAAACATTTTTCTGTTTAATCGTATGCTTTCAACATATAACGGTTTTTAGAAAATTTAGAAACGTTGAATAACTCAAAAAAATGCGATCTAAAAAATCTGAAAAAATGCACACTACTCTTTTTCGACTAATTGAATAATTTGACCAAATTTCAATTTTTTTGGGAGTGCAAAACTTTTTGACCGTTCGAAATGGGGTGGAACACCTCATATATATATATATATATATATACGTATATTCAATCGTCGTTGGCTCTCTTGTATAACGATCAATCCATTGATAACCGTGCGTTATTTCAATACCAACGTTATAATCGGGACTCGAAGGTTGTGCATTGTTTGTGGTGTGTGGTAATTTGGAAAAATTAAAAATGATAATAATAATAATAATGATAATAATAACAATCGACATGGTAATATGGGAAAAATTTTAAACTTTTTTTTCATCACGTAGTAATTTTGACAATGGCCTAATTTATCGATGTAGAAGGGCGAAAGAAAAAATAAATATTAAAAAAAAAAAAACATGTACAAGTCAAAAAAGCACACGAGCACGACGAATTCGATAATCGACGGTGAAAATTTCGGCTCGGTTCAAGAGTATTCAATCGTAAGAATAATGATGCTAAAAAAAAAATCCAAAAAATAAAATAGAAATAAAAAAATTCAAACCGTGACGCTCCAATTAAATGTATATTTACCGGATCCATTGTGTTGATAATAATAATAATCCACGTAAATTAAACGTAATTTCACATTATTCAGTATTGAAGAAAAAACGAAATGTCAACACTTTTATTGTTGCATGATAATTTACCATGGTCCCTCCTCGAAAAAAAAAACAAAAATTATTCGAAACACCAATTAAAAATTATTTCACGACCTTTTAATCGAATAAATCCCCCCCATTTTTGTTCCACCGTGACCTTTTTGGATACTCTGGTAACCCCCAACGACTCAACCTGCAACAACCTTTTTCCAATAAATCACAAAAACAACAAATTTGCCATAAAAGAAAACGAAAAACAAAAAAAAATCACTTCTTCGTGCTCGTGTGAAAAAGCAAAAAAAAAAAAAAAACGAAAAAAAAAACTTGTAAGGCTAAGTAATACTTTCTTTACTTATCCTCGCAAAAATCTCCCAAATTCATTCCAGTGCCGTTTAAAGGCCCGCCGCGGTACAATCCGAAGAGACGTTCGATAGCGTTTTCCGGATTGACGACAAGCTGTTCGGCCAACAATTTGGGAACCCTCACGAGAATACCGTCCACGAGCGAAAATCCGGGAAGCATGGTGGGTTCGCCCACGTGTCCGTCGACCCTCACCAGAACAATATCGGTCGATCAATATCCGTCCTCGACGTTGAACAGATTTTCCACCGTCGAACAATATTCAACGTTGAACAGATTGTCGTCGATCGAACAGCAATACGAGTTAACGGCTTTGCGTGGAACGTCGTCCAACGTCGAACAAACTCAGCAGCAACAACAGCAACAACAACAACAGCCACAACAGCAGCAACAGCAACAGCAACAGCAACAGCAACAATATTCCACGGGAACGTTGACGAGAGTCACGTCCAGCAGCGAACATTACGCAAGTCCAGGAACAATTGTTCGTACACCGTCCACCGAGAGACAATATCCGTCAACGGGTACCCTCTCACGTACACAACCGTCCAACGATAAATACGCGAGTATATCGCGAATTCAATCCACGGATATTCGTCAACAAAAAACTCTTCAGCAACAACAACAACAACAACAATATTCGTGCGGAACAATAACGCGAACGGAATCCCATCAGAGCAATCTGAATCGTGTAACGAGCGAACAAAACCGTCCTGAAACCGGAAATCTTCACAGAATACCGTCCGAACAGATTAACGTTGGAACAACGACCATCACGAGAAACAACAACAATAATCAACAAACGGATCATCATGGTTCGCAACAACATTCCATCCACTCGCGAAACGAACATCTTCAAAACAATCATAATCGTTTGACGTCCGATTATCAGAATCCCGGAGCTCTCAGGGATCCAACAGCGAGGTAATCATAAAATGTCTTTGGTCGAAAAAAAGAAAGAAAAAAAAAACGATTTGACAAAATTTGAAAAAAAAAAATTAATAATTTCACAAAAATTTCTAAGACGAGTGAAAAAGAACGAAAATTAATTTTGAAATGTCAGGATTGAACGGGGTATTGGTGTCGATATATATATATTTTTTTCTTTTGGAAATTTTGATTATTGATAATGTATTTTTTTGGTCTTGAGTTTGCTTTGTCGTTCGTGATATATATATATATATTTCCTTTAAAATGATTCATGTTGATTCTTGTAATTTTGCTAATTCGTTGAGAGTGGTTGAAGCAACTAGAATCAACGATGTACAAACGTGAACGAATCCGCGACAGTCTGGAATTTTTTTTTCACGATTAGATATCGTCGATTCTTATTGGTTGAATATTTGCAAACAAGTTGGTTAACCAATGAAAATTCCGTAAATATTCCACATATATAGTGTAAAAATGTTCTCACTTGAATCAAAAAGACACAGTCCTGACTAAATGTAAGAAACAACAAAAAAAAAAAAAATTCATAATAATAATAATCAAAATTATTATTTAGAACGACAAAGTCTATAAACTACAATAATATCACAATGACATCCAAATTAAAGTAAAACTGACTTCACGAACGAATCAAAATATCCAAACGAAGAAACAAAATGTATTTATATCTTTCGCGATGACTAAAAAATTTTAACCGATAGATCACACATATATTTACTATATATATATATTTACAATGGATAAATTTAAATAAATTTTGAAACTTTGTGAAAATATAACATTTGTTTCTTCGTTACAATCGTCACGATATCCCGATCGACTTTGGCAAAGACAATTTAAGCTTATCTCGCTAATAAAAATAAAATTGAAAAAAAAAACCATATATACATAAATATATACAACGACAAAAAAAAAAAAAAAAAAAAAAAAAAAAAAAAATTCAACGTTTCTTCAATCCGACGCGTTGCGAAACGATTTAAAGATCGCCAGCGGCCGAGCACTATCAAAATTTGCGAATAGAGGGCCTGACGAGGCTTCACGAGCATCGCATCGAGCTTCAACATCGTTTGGACATTCACGGACGCACAATGGAGATGCCACCGTCGCCGTCGCCGAGCAGCCGAAGCCTCGCGCCCTTCAGCTCGGCCAGTTCCAGTCTCTCCGAGGGCAGCAATCAGCCCTCCGGCGAAGACTCGGCCAGCATCGTCACAGGTACAAAACGTATTCATTCATCTGTTTTTTTTTTCCCATTTTTTTTATTCATATACATATATTTTTTTCGTTTTTTTTTCTTCAAACCGTATCTTCAACGCGTATAAAAAAAAAAATATGCAACGTCGACGATTGGCGTCCGTTGTCCCGACGACGAACGTGACCATCCCCGTCCCGCGATTTGAAAAAAGACCGAAAAACAAAAAAGCCAAAAACCAAAAAAAAAAAAAACGAACCCGTTGACGAAAATCGTTGTTCCGTTCGTGGACGAATTATTATTATTCGCGTGAACAAGAAGTGCGCGAAAAGCTCGTGGAAATACGACGACCGGATGTCGCAACGAAATCCCAACAGGGGGATGATTATTATTATTATTTATTTTTTACATATATATATATATGAAATTTTTTTTTCGTTGCAACACGTTCACAATGCGTGTTCTGTGTTTTACAATGTTCAATGGATCTTAGATGGGCTGTTGTTTAGGCAAATTATTATATTAGCTGTTCGACTGTGGTTCGAATTATTCATTTTAACGTGCTGATGATGTTTTTTCTACTGTTATTTAATATATATATATATATATATATATATATATATATATATATATATATATATATATATATATATATATATATATATTTATATATATATATTCTGAATTTTTTTTAGATTTTTTTTAAAAATCGTTACCTCACCAACCCCCAGCCCGACCAACCCCCACCGCCACACTGTCCAATCTCACGCGTCAAACGTTCGATCGAACGATCCGACTTTTGACAAAAGCCATTTCATCTCATACTGCAACCATCATCATTCATAATTTAAAAAAAAAACATTGAAAGAAAATGAATAATAATAATGATAATTGAATAATTAATGATAATAACGTTGCTGTGCTGGCATGCGCAATGTATAAAATATATATATATATATATATATTAAAACGCGAACAAGCGGGCTCTCACAGATATAGACGTTTTATTATCGAAGCAATTTAATTCGCGATTAGATGAATTTCATTAGCTACACTAGCTCGTTTTCCTGTTTTTTTTTCTTCACATTTGCCTTTTTTTTTCTCATCATAATTTTTATTGTTTCGAACTAGTTTTTATTTAATCTTCTTCTTCACTTACATATAAATATTCATTAATATTTTTTTCCTACATAACTTTATTATAATTTTTTTTCTCATCCTAATTCTTATTTCGAATTAGTTTTTTTTTCAATCTTCTTTCACTTATATATAAATATTCAAATTAATTTTTTTTTTTTTTTTGCCTAATTTAATTGTGAATTTTATTTATTATTATTTTTTTTTTCATGAGACAGAGTCGAGACTTCGAGCAATTTGGCTCGAATAAAGTTTGTTCGAATCGTTGATTAACTAACGAACGTCGAATTTGTGAATTTTTTTTTTTTCAGACAAGAGCATCGGCGACACGGCCTCGGACGTGATAAGCGACAGTTCGGGGGTTGGCACGTCGCAATCCGACACGACAAATTCTTTGTCGATTCCGGGCACCACGGTCGTTTGCGTCGAAAGTTACAGCAGCGGAATCGCCGGTCATCTCACTATCAATCAAGGAGATATTCTCGAAGGTAAGACAGAGACAGAAAGAGAGTAAAAGAGAGTGATAGCAAGATTGAGAGGAGAGTTGCATTTTGTTTTAAAAAAAACAATGTTTGAAAAAATGATACAACTGTATCGAAAATTTTTTGATTTTTTTTCTTACTCATTTTCACAGTTACCGGAGCCACGGATTGCGGTCTGCTGGAGGGAGTTCTTCGGGGACAGGGCACGGGATTGTTTCCCGCTCATTGCGTTCAAGAGGTTCGTCTTCGTCACACGAATATTCCGTTGGGCCCGCAAATGGCCAGGGAAGGACGCAATCGAGTGATCGGACGACGTGAATCACAACACAAGTATTTCGCGACTGCACCGAGATTGAAGAAACCGTGAGTCAATTTTCAATGGAAATAACATAATTTAATATGTATTTTCTTTATATTGGAAGAACATGAAAACAAAAATATTGCTCGTTCGTTCACAATTTGGTACTGGAAAATTAATTCGATCGAATCATTTGATAATTAATTTGTATCGAATGCTACATTTATTTTGAAGTAGATACTATCGGGAGACCTTTATCTCAAAACGTGTTTTATTTATTTATTTATTTATTTGTTTATTTGTTTATTTTTTAATTTTTTGCCCAAGTTATTGAACTTTTTTTTAGTGTATATGTATAGATTTATTCAATATATATATTTGTATAGATTTATTCAATATATATATTTTTAACTTTGATATTAATTGATTATCAGGAATTGTGAGTCAATAAAATTTTGTTAGCGGTATATACACATGGATTTATTCAACATATATATCTACAAATGTATTAAATATTATGTAAAATTGATGTGTGATATATATTTTTGAAACTTTGACGTTAATTATTATCATAATTTGCATTTTATTCAGAGTAACGGCCGAACCGCGAACGGTGGTGCTCCATCGTTCGAGAAAAGGTTTCGGTTTCGTGCTTCGCGGTGCAAAAGCCACGTCGCCCCTCATGGAGTTGACGCCCTCGGCCAGATATCCGGCCCTGCAGTATCTCGACGACGTTGATCAGGGTGGGGTTGCCGATTTGGCGGGACTGCGGAAAGGCGACTTTCTCATCCAGGTAAACCCAGTCCTCGGTTCGAATAACAAACTAAATGTATCAATTGCAACTTTTGAATCGTCCACTTTCCACGAGTCCCAGATATTGTAGATTTTTCGGAAACAAATCCAGAATTATCTATGTCTACCACTTTTTTAACTTTATTAATTTTTTTTTTTAGTTTTTAAAATTGAATTTTGACACGATATCGTGATTCACAGATAAACGGCGAAGACGTGACAACGGCGTCGCACGAGCACGTGGTAGATCTGATAAGAAGATCCGGTGAATTAGTGAGAATGACGGTCGTATCGCCGGTCGTGACGCTTCCGAATTCACAGTCAGCGGCGGCATTGCCGACTAGTCAACCGAACCAAAGGCAATACGCGACATTACCGCGCAAAGGCAGCAACAACGTGCCGATGACCGGAACTCTCGGACGTTCGCCGGCCCCACTTCCGCCCCGAAGAGATCCCAAAACTACTCTCAGCGTTGGTCGCGCGAGAGCCAGATCGATGGTCGCCGGATTGGGTGAGTCGAGAAACTTTTTTATTTTTTTCACCGACTTCAAAGAAGCCGAAGGTTCTTGATGTAGTACTTTCCATAAGAGAGTTCCTCGTCAGATTTTTATGAAGCTTGGCATACTTATAGGTATTGATAAGAAAAAGGTTCAGTCAAATTTTTATGGCTTCCCAGAGCGCGAGAAAAAAGATATCAACACTTTTATTTTCACAAGTTTAGCATGGAGCCTTATGGAAAATCACGCTCAATTTGATATAATACAAAAAGTCCTCGTCTGATTTTAGTGAAAACACTTGAGCTGCAAGTTGAATATTCGGAGAACATTTTGGGCACTTGACAGTAGAGATCAGGAGACTGTGATGATAATAATAAGCAAATAAACATCAGGAGAATACAGTTTATATGAGGAGTTTGTCGTGATCCAGTAGACATGGCAACGTTGCGCGTTCGTTTCCCATCTTCTCTTTCTCTCTCTCACTAATCGACATCATAACACGCGACGTTGTCACATCAAAGTACTACGTACCTCAATCAGGAGATGGTATATCTTAGGCTTGCTTTGACTCTTACAGTTTGTGGGATACTACCTTAATAAGAATAAAATCGAATTTAAATTTGGATTGATGATGACACGAAAAAAAAAAATTCCAATTCTTTAGGTGACTCAGCCCCCTTAACCTTACCGCCCCCCCTTGATTCAACTGAATGTACAATTGTACACTGACAATGAAATCCTTCGTGCATTTGTCATTGGCAGAAGGCGGAGGCGAGAAGGACGATCGCGACGACATAACGTCGACCGGTGGAAAATCTAGTAGCGCCGAATCGATTCATTTGCCCCAGCAGCCGTCCACAGGACCGAACACCGGACAGAACACTCCGGTACAACCGAGAACGGCGAGTATCCGATCGAGACCAACGTCGAGCCGAATAACAGCCGCGGAACTCGAGGTAAGTCGTGGATCGTTTAACCCACCCAAGTGAAAAAAATATATATTCAAACTATATTTGGCATTGGGCATATAAAGTTTATCTATAGATTATATATAGTCTATACATGAACTATATATGCCGAATCCCATAATAATAATAACCTACATAAGGGATTCGACATATAAAGTTTAACTATTGATTATATATATAGTCTATATATAATTATAGATAAACTATATATGCCAAATTTCGTATATAAATTATATATAATTTTTTTACTTGGGCATCCACCCCACCGAAGCATCTCCCCTACCCCCACCCAACCCTCTGGATTGCACGTACACGATTGCGATTGCGCTTATCATCATTCGCCAAACGACAATTCGAACGTGCATAAAAATTTGTTGTCCATGACCGTGAACATCACTGGCGTGTCGGACTCGTAAATTCATTCGAACGATTCGAGCACATTGCATTGCTTCGATTGCAGGAACTGTTTCAACGTCAGCAGGGAAGCGCTAGCGGCCAGTACGGCTCCTCGATGATGAGCTCGCACTTTCAGACTGGTCAAGCTACCAAATCACATCCGTCGTCGCCCGCGAAGACCGGCCGAGTCTACGCGAGCGTTGCCGAAATGAAGCGAAAGGGAAAAGTAAGAAAAGTGCGCATTCCCACGTGAACGCTGAATTCAATTTTTTTTTTGTTTTTGATTTTTCGTTTTTGTTTTTGTTTTTTTTTTTTTTTTTTTCGAATCTTTCTAACGTTCAGCGATTATTATTGTTGGTTATTTTGGTGATTGGTTCAACGTCTTTGGTATTGGGTCTAGACTCGTTTTTGTCTTTTGAGGAATATTGCGATTGGGTTATTGATTTATTAATTAATTTTAGGAATAAGTGAAAATTTTTAAATAACTTTTCGTTCGGCTATTGAGGGATGAAGATAAAAAAAGGAACTCTTAGCTCGTCCGTCCGTCTGTCACAACCAATTTTTTCAGGCACCAAGTGGACGGGAAAACTTGAAATTTGGCATATCGATAGTGTACTAATTATTAATCTCATTAACCCACATATTTGACGCTAGTTAACACTTGAAAAAAATATTCATATAACAATAGAAGAGGGGACAAATTAGGCACTCGAAAGTTTTTTTTTTTCCAAATTTGAAAGAGGACATTCATAAATGTATTCTGGAAAAATATGCAAAAATAGAGCAATTACCCTTGCGCCCCTTATTTCCAAAACCACTGGACCTAAAATATTGAAAAAATCAGAAACCACAACCCCTTGCTTGAAGTTTACCGTAAAATCATAACAAAAGTCGCGGGTCTTGTAGATTTCTAGAAATTAATTTAACAAACTTTTAATTTTATCCGCGATCGACTGCGATAATGCGATAAACGTCCGGTAGGCGGCCTATGTGTAGCGCGCGGTGCGGGAAGAGGGAAAAAATACGATACTCTCCGCGAAAGTTGAACTCGCACTTGATCAGGTTTTTTTTTTTTTTTTTTTTTTTTTTTTTTTTTTTTTTTTTCATTTAAAGCAAAGTCCCGGGCGCTTCCGGTCGAGAGACATGACGGAACTACTCTCGCAGGTCTTCCACGCGACTACGGTTGTCATTAACACCCACACGGAAACACACAGAAAGACTCGCAAAATGAATTTGACATTTTTTTTCACAATGCATGTTTGTCGAAATTTTTTTCGGGCGCGGGTAACGGTGGCGTGTGCGCATGTTTTGTTGTAGCTCGCGCACAGAATGTCGTCACACAGAACGTGCAACCGGGCTCACAATTCCAGAAACGTCAAACAGGACGAGGACCACTTGTATTACTGATCGTTGATACGTTAAATTTAACATAACCAACCGAAAGCTTAAAAGCATGAAACATCAAGGTTTGAATATCGATGAAATAAAACGAGAAATGAGAAAAACTCGTTTTTAAATTGAATAAATAAATAAATAAATTCCCATTAATTTTTTCCCATTTTTTTTTTAAATTCGTTTTTCTATTTTTTTGTACACGATTTCTCGAAATGATTCGTTAATTGATTCGTTTGACTTTAATTATCATGGAAAACGAGTTTTATTCGTTTCGTAATGACGCTAAAAAAGACACACACACACACATACCATCGCTTTAATATCACGCTTTGCGCATTTTGTTGTGATAATAAAATTATAAAATTTGGTAAGACGATAACGAAATGATAATGATAATTGCTACCCCGCTCACGTTTCATTCTCATTCATACGAAAATGTTATAAATTGTTCAAAACATTTTTCATTTCATTCTATTTTTCAATTTTCAATGTTTTCATTTATTTATTTATTCATTTATTCATTTATTTATTTTCACGTTTTGTTGTATCACCACATCATCGTTAAACATGTTTTACATCGATTCCATGCTAATTGACGCCACGAGAGCACGCATAATCCGCCGATCAGACGCGGATTTCAGTTTGAAAATTATTTTTCAAAAACAATTTTTTTTTTCTGATCGTTGAATGATTCATTGGTCTTTCAGTCGAGTTCGAAGGTGAGATTTTTCGGTGGCCTCGGCGGCGGTTCGGATTTGCATCGTGACTTCCACAGCACTCCGGATCTCAACGTTCAGGCCCAATCGGCCGTTCTCGGAGCCAAGGGACATCGCAGCCAGGAGGACGTCAACGCTCTGGCCGGAAGAAACGCTTTGCCACCTCCGAATCATCCGCCGCCGCCTCCGCCGGTCGGACAAGTGGTCAAAGTCAACGTTGGGGCCAACGCCACGGACGTCGTCACACCGTCTTCCGTTTACGATAATATGGCTCACATCCAACAGGTCAAAGGTGAGAGCATCTATATTTATTCATTCATTCAATTAATTTATTTATTTATCTCTTGGTCGTTTGTTTCAAATTTTCACGATCCGAAATTTCGGTAATTCGATTTCAAAATCAAATCGATATTGGAATCATTTGAAATGAAGAGAAAAAATTGCATTCGAAAGCAGACGGATGCCAAGAACGAGTTTTTCTTGTTTCAACTCAATCGCTTATTCCTGGAACAGTCATTTTGTAATTTTTTTTGTGATTTGTGATTTTTATTTTAACGACTTTGCAGGTATTAATATTTTGTCTGAACAACTATTAATAGTTTTTTATGATTATTAGCATCTGTGATATTTTTTTTCAACAATAACCTGTGAATTTCACGAAAAAATTATAACAAGAGTTCTGGGTCTCCTAGATTTCCAAAAAATTAATATCACAAACTTTATTTTATTCGCGATCGACTGCCATGAGGTTTGGGCTCGAAACTCGGAACGAGCACCGTTCGGAAAGTCCAAAGTTCGGGACGCGCAATGCTCGGGACGAAAATGCTCGGAACGGTCAAAAGTTGGAATATTATATATAGGTATAGTTGCGTACCTCGTCCTACGGCTGCGTGACTACATTGCTCGACTTTCGAGCTTTCCTACGCGTAAACTATCAATGTTAGATATATGCCGTCGCGGACTTTTTTCTAGGAAATTCAATTCCCTACAACATTGTTCATGTAAACTTTTGGTCTACATAGCGTTGTTCAGCCAGCGTTTGGACGATAAGGTAAAAATGTATCGATTTTCTTCAATTTTTTTATCTTCTTGTCCAAAAGCTGGCTGAACAACGCTATATAGACCAAAAGTTTACATGAACAATGTTGTAGAGAATTAAATTTTCTACAAAAAAGTCCACGACGGCATACATCTAACATTGATAGTTTACGCGTAAGAAAGCTCGAAAGTCGAGCAATGTAGTCACGCGGCCGGCGAACGAGGTACGCACCTATACCTATATATAATATTCCAACTTTTGACCGTTCCGAGCATTTTCGTCCCGAGCATAGCGCGTCCCGAATTTTGTCCTTTCCGAACGTTGCTCGTTCCGAGTTTCGAGCCCAACCCCCTCTGCGCATGCGCGTCGACCTCGTACCGGATCGATTATACTCGTCGATTTATTTCATAAATTCCCGTTGATTTTTCAGAATTAGCCGCAGCATCGTCGGAAGGTGGTTACGGTGTGATGTCGAGTTTTCGTCCGGCTAACAGTGCCAA
The DNA here is from genome assembly GCA_963662125.1 of Diplazon laetatorius. NCBI lineage: Eukaryota > Metazoa > Arthropoda > Insecta > Hymenoptera > Ichneumonidae > Diplazon > Diplazon laetatorius. The sequence goes on along the minus strand of OY759158.1, from coordinate 4,284,021 downwards.
GCTCTACGCATCACCGGAGGACATAAAAACCGTGGGTTATCGTTCGCGCAGTTTGCCAGCCCACACAAACGGTTCGCACATTCGTAAATCGCACAGTCTGCGCACGCCCAACAGCGCCGCGTTCAAATCCGCGAACTCACAAAAATGTTCAAACAGTTCGACAAACGTGAATGCGTCGTCAAACGCAAAAATCACGAACAAACAGCAGATCACGAACAATCAGTACGCACAACCGTTGAAGACAAATCGCAGTCACAGCATAGCCGGTTTGCGGGAGAGAAAGAAAAAATCCATCGCGACGAGTTCGTCGGTGACGAATTTATCGTCCGCGTCGTCTTTGGGTGGGCAACCGGCGGCACCGCCCATACCCGAACCGGATTACAGTCTTTCGGAATCGGAAAACGACGACGACGACGATGCGGACGACGACGACGAGGACGTCGACGCGGACGACGACGTGGACGACGACGTGGACGACGAGGACGGTGCGGAGACCGACGACGGTGAATCCGAAATTGCCAAAGAACTCGAAAAAGCCGCGGCCCGCGAAAAACTCGAATCAACGCGCGAAACTTCCGGCAATTCGAACGCATCGGGCAGCAGTTCTTCCGGTAGCAGTTCGTTGCCACATTCTTTCAGCGTCGAGGAGATTCAAAAAGTTCGAACCCAATTGAAATCTTCGAAGAGCCATCCCAACGAATTTTTGTTGAATCATCAACAAACCCATCAACAATTGGTCGAAGACGGTGACAACAGTTCGAGCGGCGTGAGTTCCGATCAGGATGTGCCGGTGGGACCTCCGACCGGTTTTGACGATACCGCGAGAAACGATAACAACGGTGGACAACAACAACAACAACAACAACAAATAAATACGATGGACAAGGAAAATAATAATCCGAAGAGAATGAATTACAGCAGCGGAATGCTCACCAGGCACGCTGTCTCACTCGCACAATTGCCACCGCCCATCGAAGCCGATTCCGAGGAACAGAACAACGACATGTTCGTTCCACCGCCACCCGAATTCAATGCCGGACCGTCTACCGGTAATTCGACCGATAACGAACTCGTTTTTGCACCACCGCCACAATTTTGCGACACCCGACAGCAGCAACAACAACAACAACAACAACAACAGCAACAGAATAGTCGGGTTAAGATAATCGGAGCGATACCAAAAGTCGTCAATAATCAGGTTAAACCGCCTACCGGACGTCTGCACAGTCAATAAACATTTTTTTTTTGTTTTTTTTGGTTCTTATTGAGAACGTATTGTCGTTCTTCGTCGTCGTCGTCGTTGAGGAAATTTATTTATCAATGATCGCCGATGGAGAAATTTTGTCTAGGCCACTTGCCGAAGACTGTAGACTATTAGCCCCCCCCCCCCTTCGGGCAATGAAGTTTTTCCAACGTTGGCGATTGGCGATCCTCGACAGGAGGAAAAAAAAATTTGGAAGAAGAACCATTTTTACAGCTTCTCGTTAAAAGCTGGACAAAATGTTTTTTTTTTCACCTATCTTTTTTCTTCGTTTTAGTTTATTTATTTTTTTTTTTTTCGTTACAAACTAGACAAAGTGTTTTGTTTTTTCGTTCTACCTTTTTTTTTGTTACAAGCTAAAAAAGATGATTTTTTGGAATAAATTTTAATATTTTGATTTAATTTTTCATAGCGACCAGAAAAAAAAAACGCGCGAGTTTGACGAACTTGGCCTAAAAATGTGAACATTAGATCAGCGGGTTTTAGCGAATGAGAAACTTTGAAAATTGATTTAGATTTTTTTTTTCAATATATCGGACGTAGTTTCTAAGTCATAGAAGAAAATGAAGAAGATGAAATAATAATGATGATTATAATAATCGTGTAACTGAAGAACGACGCGAAGGCGTGCGAGAGAATGTAGATGAAGAAGAAGAAGATGAAGATGATGAAGAAAAATAAGAAAACAAAAGTCTATCGATCGTGCGAGTGTGTGAGATAGCCCGTGAGATGTGTGTGTGTGTGTGTGTGTGTGTGTGTGGGTACGAGATTTGTTTTTACACGTTTGCTATATCGTCTGGTACGTGTGTTTGATACTTTTTCAAAAGCGACGATGAGATGGATTCCTGATAACGATTTACGCGACGAGGGATGAAAAAAAAATATATATATAATAAAAATATATATATACATATTTAAATCCTGGAAAAAAGGCTCGCACGTCGATGCAACACCTTCCTTAGCGTTTTTTAATTCACGTTCGCGTCGATTAATCGTTAATACGTGTGTTTTGCGATAGATGAAAAAAAAAATGAAAAAAAAAAAAAAATTGAAGAAAAAAAACTGTGTCAAAGTGCGCGCGTCGATGGACCTCATAACCGGGGCAAAATATGTATATATATATATATAGTTCAATGACGTTTACGTATATATATACATATTTATCCTCGAACTTCTTCCACAATGCGTCGATAACGATGTTTGCAATGAACTCAATTGGCCATTGAGTTGGGAAAAAAAAAGAAAACGAAAAAAAAAAAAAAAAAAACGGAAACAAAACCCACGAGAGAAATAAATTATCGACGCGCAACCCTACCTAGAATTTAAGTTAATTCCCGTGACTATTAACTACTGCTCAAAAGCCTAATTACGCAAAGCTACTCACAAAGTCATTAGAGATTGTTTCTAGTTTTTAATAACTACGATTAAAACGATAACGTTTAATGATAAACTACGATAAATTTTACGTTAAACATACGAATGAAAGGGGTAAAAAAAAAAGAAATAAATAAAATAAACCGTTTTGAGCTAACTTGGTGAGTCGCGTAGCTGATGTCGAATGCACTCTAATAATAGGCTGAACGTAAAAAATATATATATATAAATATATATATATATATATATAAACTATTCAAAAAAATGAATAATGATAATGATACTTGAAAAAAAAAACAACAAAAAACAAGCAACAGCAACAACAGCACTCGATTATATTTTCGGCTTGTAATATAGGACCGTATTCCTTCCATTCTTGATAACCGGACCACTTCGGGAGAACGCGAGGTTTCGCACTTTTTCATATTTGAAGAAAAGAATAAAAAAATTAAATGAAGAAAAAAAACGATAGAAAATATTTATTAAAAAAAAATAATAATAATGAGAAAAAAATAATCCGACAAGTCTTTTCGGGGGGGGGCAATATTGCCGACGCAAAGTTTTGTGATACTTCTGGCATTATACCATCACCTCACTCTCTCTCACTCACTCACTCACTCACTCACTATCTTTCCCGTATGTTTTTACAACCAATTGTTTCATTTTTTTCAATTTGTCTATTTTTTTTTTTTTTTATATTATTTTTTTTTACTTGTACATATAGCAGCGCGTCCTCGCATTGTGGTAATCGATGATAATCGAACATGTGAAAGAAGGAAAAAAGTATGAAAACGGAAAAAAAAAACAGATTTTAAAAAACAAGCAAAATAGAATTCTCGATTCCAGGAGACACCTCGAAACCTCTCGGATCCTCGCTGACAGTGCTCTATATATATATATTGTGTATGTACATACCATAAATACGGAAATACCATTGCTACATGATTCGAAATATCCATTGAATACAAACAACAACAAAAAATAAGAAAAAAGAAAAGAAAGAAAAGCGACGGAAAAAAAAATGATATAAGATTGATTTTTATCGTCGATGAAAGAAACGACGATATTAAACGTCAAACCGTGAATGTCCTTTCTAATAATTCGTTCTATGCCTTTGCAAATGAATAACAAAAAAATCATATAACAATGAATTACAATTATATATCGCGTCATCGCACGCACTTGGCTCGTCGCTTTCGGATCGATCGATAAAAGTGCAAAGATTCAAACAAAAAAAAAAACATTTTTTTCTTTCAAATGATAAATCAATTTTGGGAATTGAACGAGAATTCTTTGAGACCCCAATGGATCGCAATAACGTGTGAGTTCCTCAAATTTTGATGCTGCTATGAAATTAGCAAAATCACGTGACGCGAGTCGTCGAGAGATTTTTTTCTTTATTCCTTATTTCGAACAAACGAATTTTAGACGAATGATGAAAGTAAAGGTTAAAAAAACAATCCATTGTCGATTAATCCGTAACGAATGAGCCTCGTACGTCGTTGAAAACTGTAGTTACGACATTCCTGCCAAAACTAATATAATAATTAATTAACGTATCGAAATTTATATTAAAAAACAAATTTTAAACAAAAAAAAAACAAGAACAAAAATTTGAAAGAAGAACATTACGCGACACAAGTTCGAGTTCCCGTGTGTGTAAGGAGATCGTTAGAGTTGGTTGTAAAATTATTATTGTAACCCTTTGTAAATTATTCCTCGTGGATTATGACGAAAAGTCAATGGTCAATTCTTTCTTGTTTGTTTTTTCTCACCTCCATATATCAGAGAGAAAAGATAAATCTCGTGGCTCTGCGATCTCGTCACATGAAATAATCGTGAGACAAAAAACAAATCTTTTAACCAAACCGCGACATGAAAAAAAAACATCCGAACAATCGATGGGAACTATTTTTTGTCCACATAAATTTTTAATTATTGTTCTTCGAACGGCAAGAAAAGACTATGCGTCTCATAAGAAATTCGTCGAGTCCGATCAATGAACGAAAAAGGGAAGAAGCAAGTTGATTTGAAAAAAAAAAAAAAAAAAAAAAATCAAAGAAGAAGAGATAAAAAGAAAATCTGTAAATCAGGCAAAACAACGTACACACTTCGTCCCCATACATAATTCATTATCATTATCCGATAAAACAAAATAAAATGAAAAATAAAAAAATACACACCCAAAGCCGTGTGTGTTACTATAAATGTCTGAGGAACCGTGACGTCATCGACGGTGACGAAAAAAAAAAAAAAAAAAAATAACAAAATAAAACAATTCGACGAGTGAATTTTGTGACAGCCTGTAGATGCGATTTATTTCTCGAGCACTTTATCGTCAAAGCTACCCGTAAAAGTATTCAAATAAATATGATAAGAAGTATATTATATATATATATATATACACACACAACACGTGAAGTTAATCCATGCATACACACATACATATATATATATATATGTATGTGTGTGTGTGTATATATATGGCTATATATGTATATATAGTTATATATATACAAATATATAAATTAGTTATGGTGCGAAAATGTTGTTGACGCGAGTGACCGATTAATCGTCGATCAACCTTATTGCACCTGTGAACGACTGAAACTTTTAAACAAACACTGATTATTTTGTTAAATGTACCCTTTCCCCCCTCCACCCCCACTCTCCTCCACTCCCCCCCCCCTCATTCACCCCGCGAAAAAAACCCTTCCATTAAACGTTTAGCGTAAGTCGTAATTCTCACATGTGACAACTACGATTACAATTATTATTATCATAAACGATCACAGTTAGTGTCTTTTGTATTATAGTTATTGTACTGTGAGTTAACGAGGTACATGCAATTTTTCGATGATTAATAATAAACGATCATGTTCAATTAAAAAAAAACCAAATGTGTGCATTATTATTATTATTGTTCGTCCTTTTATTATTATTTCATCATAATTTTGTTTGTTTTTTTACATTTATTTTTTATGGATAATGAATTTTACAATTTTGTGTTTTTTTTTTATCATTTGCGAATGCATTTTACGTTCATCGTATTTATTTTTTCTAATTTTTTTCTTTTTTTTATTGAAGATATATTTTATGGTATTTTCTATCGCTGGGTTCTTCGATAGAGGGCGGGGGACAAAGGCGGAGTGTCCTCGTATCTGTCCATTGTTTTTAAATGCGTGAGAAGGGTGTCTTGTCGTGGACCGAGAGCGACGAAGAGCCAGGCTATCACGGCCAGACCGTCCTTCGCCAAAATTATTTTTCGCCACACGACAATGTCATCTTCTTGAATGATCGACGTTGAATTCTGAAATAACGTGATTTCGAAGGCAACATGATTCGAATTATTCAAATTATTCGATAAATCAACGAACTACTTACGTTTTCGTACCACGTGGAATTTCCTTCGTAATTTAGCAATGATATTTTATCGTCAACGAGAAGATTCAATTGATGCAAACAAAACGTCGCCATGTAGATCGGTACAGCGAGAAAAGATCGCGAATGTTCAACGTAGATTTCACGCACGTGTTGAAGATCTAGATGTCCCAAATCGAATCTAAGATAATAAATAAGCTAACAATTGAATTTTTTTCTTTTCAATTGACTGGACGTTCATGCGTTCATGACTTACTTGTCGAAAATTGAAACGATGGAAATCGTTACGAGATACGAAAATATATTCGTGTAAAGTTCGGAGATGATGGAATAGTCGACGATGAAATCGGTCGAGAGTTCGAAATAAAATTGAATCTGAAACATCGATTGAGCGAAATTATTGTGCTGCTGTGACAGACGGGCAGGCCTAATTCATGACGGTCTCCTAGTTGGTTAAAGAAGTCTAAAAATGAGGAAGCTCTAAAGACAATAAATTTCGATGCACATATATTTTTGTCGCTGAAGTGGATGTGGTATATCGGATGGTTTGCCATGAGTGCAGGAGGGACGCCATCATTGACGCTCTCTGCGGAGCGAGAGAGAAAGAGAATATGAAGCACATAACCTTAAGGTAGTAAGTCTTAAGGTAGTAAGTCTCCATAAGAGAGTTCCTCGTCAGATTTTCATGAAACTTGACATACTTATAGGTATTGATGAGAAAAAGGTTCAGTTGAATTTGTATGGCTTTCCGGAGCGCGAGAAAAAAGATATCAACACTTTTATTTTCACACGTTTAACAAGGAGCCTTATGGAGAATCACGCTCAATTTGATATTATACAAAAAGTCCTCGTCAGATTTTAATGAAAACACTTGAGCTGCAAGTTGAATATTCGGATAACATTTTGGGCACTTGACAGTAGAGATCAGGAGACTGTGATGATAATAATAAGCAAATAAACATCGGAAAAATACAGTTTATATGAGGAGTTGGTCGTGATTCAGTAGACATGGCAACGTTGCGCGTTTGTTTCCCATCTTCTCTCTCTCTCTCATTAATCGACATCATAACACGCGACGTTGTCACATCAAAGTACTACGTACCTCAATCAGGAGATGATATATCTTAGGCTAGCTTTGACTCTTACAGTTTGTGGGATACTACCTTAAATGAATGAAAGTCCATACAAGTGGTAGAAAAAATATATAACTAGTTTCTGTAAATTTCTAAACGAAATTGAAAATCCATAAAAAACTGCGCGTTACGTAACTCTAGCGTCAAACAAAATGGAGTATCTACACTGTCAAACAAAATGGAGTATCTACAAAATGGAGTACAACGACCCCTCGCAACAAACGAAACAACTCCTTACTAATAAAATATGCATCAGCGCCATTCCGGCCAACAATCCCTGATGAATCAGACCCAAGCAGCTCCAAAATTTCTGCGCCAAAATCGCCACCCTTATCCGACAGATCGTTGGCCCGCGACACACCGAATATCGTCGATCTCTAACCCCACGATCTCCGGTAATCTTAACCGCGCTAAAACCATTTCCCCGTTGTACGTAAATCGTGTCGGTCGTTAATTCCGGAAATCTCAAAGTCTCGTCAAAACGATTGCGCGAATCTTCCTGAGCCTTTCTCAGTACCTCCGTTATCGGCAATTCCGCATCCGCCGTCTCGACCCGACCGGAAGTTGTTTTGACTTTGGAACGTCGTCTCTTTCGTCTCGCCGATATTCGCGGTTCGTTGGCGCCATGTTTTTTCGATCTTCTTCGACAAACTTCTCCATCGTTATTATCATCCTCAAACGTTTCGTTGGTCATCGCATCTCGATTATCGTTATTCCGTTGTTTCTTCCATCTGCGTCGTTGTTTATTTTGTTTCGTGAAATTTTCGTTCGAACTTTCGATATCGAATTTTTCGATCGATCTATCGGCATCCTCGTCGTAACCTTCGTCGTTCTCGCTTCTTTTCGACGATGAAGTTCGAGATTTATCGTTTCGATACTTTTTCCATCTTCGTCGTTCTCCGGCCATTGTCGTGTTGTCTCGTGGACTTTCGCCATTTTGTCGTACGATAGATCGATCGTCGTCGTCCGTGGCTTCGACTTGTTCGATTCTTTTCGATTCGTCACGACCAATCGACTTCTCTCTCACACGCTTCTTCGATTTTCGTGGCTTTGGCGTTCTCGACCGATCGTTATCGATCATCTCACTCTGTTCCGTCTCTTGTCTCATCAGATAGTCCTCGACCTTGCGCATCGTGTCCGAACGGCTTGTAACGTTGTTTCTATTCGTGTCCGAAACATTTTTCGTGTACGTTAGATTGTCCGAATTCGCTTCGTCTTCCGATTGTTCGAATGTTTTTATTTCCTCATGGCCGCCATTGCGAATTTTCACGCTCGAGCCTGAAGTTGTGCGATTTTTCGTAAGCGATGTGCTACTCGTGCTACTGCTTCGACACTTTTTTCGATCTTCGTATTCGTTTTCGTAACTGTAATTCGATCGTTCGTTTTTTTCCATTGTTTTGGAATTCGAATTTTCGCGTCTCGAATGTACGCGCCTGCGCGAACTTTTTTCGTGGCTCATCGTAGAAACAGTATGTCGAGTTGGGGCCTAGTTCGTGTCCCTGGGATCGAACTTTTTTCGAAACGCGTGAAAATTTTTATTTCTTTATTTTAATTTCATTTCGTTATTTTAATTACAAGAAAAATTGATATATCGATACACTCATTTATAGAGATTATCATGGATAACGACATTGATAGAACGAACATGAAAAGTTTTGTGATTTCGACTGACTGGACGATTCCAAGCTTCGAGGATGTGATGACTGCTGTCGAATGAAAAAGTCCATAGCAACGACAATCGAGCATTTGTTGTGACAAATAACGTGCCTAACTACAGTAGTAGAGTTTCACAAGTCGGCCATTTGCATTCGTTGTCTTAATTACCATCATCGACGTCTGAGATTTACCATGAATTTTATAAAACGTTAACGAATTCATTCTCACTTTAGTTTTTCGTAATGCTATTCCTTTTTTTTTTCAAAATCTCGATGTAGTCCACAACCTGCCATACCGACCGAACGAAAAAATTCCTCTTTACACTCCCTAGCGGGAAAACGAGGAAGCTGAAAGGAAAAAACAGCAATTCTCGCCACGAATATAATCCGGACCGCCACTGTAGCGCCATGGTGGCGCTGTCGGCAATTTTTTGCCGGAAAATTCGAAAAAAAATCACGAAAATTACGGAAAATTCGTGAGAGCGCCATTGCCCGACGTCAGCGCCCTCGATTAAGTCCGTGGCGAAAATCTGCACCAACCAACGCTTTACTTACTTTGTTCCGGGTGCATAATAACCGCGGTAGAACGACACGACAATGTGAAATCACGAAAAATTTCGAAATACGTTCTAAAAGTATCAGGAGTCGAGATAAGCGAGAAAGTGAATCACGGAACGTCGCAATAATCCATCTTGTTGTCACAGGACGCGATGGAAAACGAGAAGGTGCGTGATCGAAGATCGAGAGGAGAGCTTCTCTGAGCTAGAAAGTACAGGACGCGACAGGATTGGAGTAATGGGAGGAGGTTAATTGCGTAACATCGAAAGAGAAAGTTCTTCTTGCTCCAAATGCATAACGGTTAACAGGACTCGAAAAATTCGGATGGGAGTCGAAAATTCAGAACGATCGATGTATAGAACGACTAAAACTCAGAACTCAGAAGTAAAACTCAGTATATATAGGTATAGTTGCGTGAGCTCGTTCGACTGCCCCGAGAAACAATTAAAACGATAAATCGAGGCATTTTTATCTTCCCGCTCGGACTCTGGCTAAACAACGCTATATAGACCAAAAGTTCCCAGGAACGATGTGTAGAGAATTAAATTATCTACAAAAAAGGTCATCGAAGGCATATGTCTAACATCGATGGTTTACGCGTGAGAAAGCTTGAAAGTCGGACAATGTAGAAACTTGGAGCATTGCGCGTTCGGAATTTTGTTCGTTCTGTACATCGATCGTTATGAATTGTTCGATCCCTACCCAGACATTTTCATGATGAAAGGAGCCGGAAGCAGCGGATTTCGTTTGGCAAAAAAATAAAATAAAACACTTTTGTTTTTTCTTTTTTTTAAATTCAATATCTGTTCGTTGTATTCGTTCTTATAAATTCGATTGGGCATTCAATCATTTCGTTATCAATAGCTATCTGGTACGGAGTAAATATATATATATATAATATTCGATATACAAAAAAAATACGACGTTGAGAACGTTGATTCTCTGGTATAACGATACTTTTGCTTGCGATCTTAATAGTTCGCGTAATATTTGATTTCTCTGAATATTAATATGTATCTATATATATATGTATAAATTTAAAAAAAAAAAACTAGCGTATAATCTTGTGTTTAGGTTGAACCAGATGCCTTATGACCAACGGCAAGTGTCGCAATTTTTCTCTCACCGGATAAGGAACTTGAGTAGTTTGTTGATAATTCTGATGGTATCGAGTGACGATTCCCGTGCTACTCTCGTACATTATTCCGCCACCCGAACTCTGAGGACTTACCTGGAATGTACAATGATTTTCAAGTTATTGAATCTCAGGAATAAAAAAAAAATAAAAAATTTAAATCAATTAACTCTTCACATCCCTATTTTCCACATTATCGAGCACACGGTGGATCAAAATCGACCCTGCCCGACTCTGATGGGTTACGATGCTGAATATAAGAGTTCAATTGACCCGAGAAAATTCAAGAATATACTCTCACTATCTTAGAACGTGACTAGCTAGGTGAAAAGTGTGAATATTATCACCGACTTCGAAAATAAATTCTGCGAAAAAAAAGAATTTGTTTTCGACAATGTGTGTTCGGTCCAGAGTCGAGATATGGATCGAATTAATCCAGTGTGTACGCACCCGAGTTAATTGGCACGTTAAAAAAAAAAAAAAAAAAAAAAAAAAAAAAAAAAAAAAGACCAAATCGATTTTTCAGATAAATGTACAAAATATCAAAATGACCCTGCCTGACTTTGATGGGTTCATTATTCCAGATATACGAGCCCAATTGACCTGAGAAAATTCAGGAATATACTTTCACCATCTCAAAATATAAAACTTAGAAATAGTTTAGAAATTGTAAATATTATCATAGACTTGAAACAAAATTCTGCAAAAAAAAAAAAAACAGTTTCCATCAAAGTCAAGGTATGGGTCATATTGACCCAATTAACACATAAAATTCAATTAAATGATTCAATTTTCATTTCTTCTGTAAAAAAAAGTGTTAATTACCGTGAGAGTGGAACCGTCTTTGTAGTCGACGCGAACGTCGCCGGACGGCAATTGAGTCGCCACACCGACACCGGGAACCGCGACGTTGTTCGCGTTGTTGTAATTCGAAACGTGAATCGAATTTGTCCTTCGCGATCTCGTCGTCGCGCTTGATATCACGGAACAAGTACCGTCGAACGATGGCATCTGGAAAAATTAAAAAAAAAAAAAAAAAAAAAAAAAAAAAAAATCATTTGTGATTCGTCATTGGCATCGTGAGATTGTCGAATAAATTCGAATTCGACAATTTCAACGGTGTGGTGAAAGCAATGGATAATGAACGACGTACCACCGGTGGGCTGTTTGTTGTTCGCGAAATATTTTCTTTTCCCTGCATACAGGGCGTGTCGTTTAGGGCCCCGACGGGCCTACGTCCGATTATAGCCGGAAAGTACGAATGTCCGGTAGCTGACTCGAGCGAAGCCAAACTCGATTCCAACACGAGACATCGCTGATACAATTCCGTATAATGTTCGTAATATTCGTCAAATTCTTGGGGTATCTCGTCCTCCGAGTACGAACGACCGCTGTTGCGCTCGGTTATCTTCACAACCGCGTCCACTCGTGTTACCTGAAATAATTGAAATGTTTCAATGAGTTCACGACATCTGTGCCTTAATTTTTTTTTAATCAAAAAAGTTTTTTTCTTCTTCTTTTATTTTATTTTTTTTTCTTCAATATCTCAAATCATTGACAATTGTCACGACAGTGTTGATTATCATTGTCCTGAAAATGTTTTTCTTTCTTAAAACATGAAAGGGAAAAAGCTGAAAGTTCGGTTTATATTTTGGATCTTTGTCTCAAACATTGATGAATGATGGAATTTATAGAAAAAATTGATGAAGTGCGAGTTTGACTCGGGTACAAAGGGTTCCGTACCATATTTTTTTCTCTCCTCTTGCTTTGCAAGCTACATGCACTATTTTCGCATATTTTTCAGAATATCTTTCTAAATGTGCTATTCCACGAAAAAAATATTTTTGTATTCCACGTAACAACGCCTTTCAAATTATACCTGACATTATATACAAAATTCAAAGAAACAAAAATAAAAATATATTAAAACAAATTAAATTTAAAAAAAAAATTAGAAATAAAAATATATTACCTTGACTCCGTCATAAAAGTGCAATTCGCAATCGGGTTGCGGACCGTTCTCCATGAACAAACATTTGGCCCTGTTCGTGTACAAAGTTAGCTTCGGTGTTTTCGCCCGTACCAACTTGACAAAACGCGCGGCGTAAAGATACTTGCGATGATGCTTCTGGGGCAAATTTTCGTACGAGTGAATGCTGTCGGCTCCGCGACTCGGTAACGGCGGTGGTTCGTTTCCAATTTCCCGCGATTCCGCGGGTTTGTACAGAACTATTCGCAAACCATCGCCGGATATACGACAGACTTCGCTTACGCGATCCTGAGGCACATCAACAAAGAGAGCAAGCATTAACAAACAAAAATTGGATGTTTTTCAGAACAATTTTTACCTTTTTTACATTTTTTCACGTTATTAAGAACATTTTCTATACAAAATTTAATTTTCTATAAAATTCTTTCAATACTTGTTTTTCAAGTCCCTATATTTCGTGAGATATTCACAAAAAATTGTAATTTTATCTAAAAATAATTTACTTTGATTATGATTCGATCTCTGTTTTTTATAATTTTTTTGTTTTTCACAAAAATAAAAGAGTCGATCGTTTTCATTCACCAAAAAACAAACTTTCTACGGGCAAACGCCAAAGATTTGATTTTTAACGACCACCCCAATACACATACATGAACGCTACACCAAAAACTGCACGAAAAAAAATGAACCAACGAAAACCATAGCAAAATAAATAAATGTACCACTACCAATGAATATTATTATCAGTTTTAAATACACCAAATAAATAATTTTACCACCACTACCGAATTATTCAATCGTCGATAAACCCTCCGATGATAAAAATAAATTTTCCGTACCTCACCGCCTCGTTTCTTGACAAATTCGATGCAAACTTCGCCACTATCGAGAATCGTGAGAACGGCATTTTTCGTTCTGTGTCTGGTGGGTTGCAATCTCAACGACGTGAACGGTGATATCTCGAGTTTTCCATTGACCTCATCGTTGCCATCGTGTTCCTTGCGTCGTTGACGATCGCTCTTCTGTCGTTCCGATTGTTGTCTGGTCTCGTGTTTGCTGTATTGCGAATCGCCGACGAATACACGGCTTCTAGGTGGCGGAAGACCGAACAAAACGGAATTTTCGTTGGGCAAATCGCGACGATTATCGCGACGATGATTTTGACGATGAATCGATGGATCGCGGGGATTCGTCTCGGCGATGGGTTCGCTACGAGCGCTGAATTGCGTCGAACCCAAATTGCTCAAAACCGGAATGAGAGCACGTTCTTCGGAACGCGAACGCAATCGCGTGGATGGCAAACGACCGCACGACGACAATGTACGTCCCAATCCCGAATCCATCGTACCACCGCCGCTCGACGTTACGCGCGACATTCCACCCTTCGCGTTGTAATTGCGATCCTTGTCGATTGCGGTGATGAACGGATGTTTCGCAATTTCACGCAATTTTATTCTTTCGCGAGGATTTTTTTTCAACAATCTGTCGATGAGATCCTTGGCGTTGTCGGAAAGATGGGACGGCATGACGTAATCGGCCATGACGACTCGGGTCAGAGTGCTTTTGACGGCGTCCGTGTCGAAGGGCGGCTTACCGACTAGCAAAGTGTACAACATGCATCCCAAACTCCACACGTCGGCTTCGAGTCCGTGAGACGATTTTGTCGCGACCTTCCAACGCAAAAATTCAAAGTTACCGGCGCTTCAATGTTTTTTAGGTTATACATTTTTTATGTTTTTTTTTTCCAAGCTTTTAATCGTTTTCGAGTGATTTTGAAATCTAATTTTTGCAGTCGTCGATACTTATTGTCGGTTATGTAATCCAATCGATAGTCGAACTTACCTCCGGCGATATATAATTCGGCGTTCCGCACATCGTCAAATGTTTTTCGTCAGGCCGACTTAATTGAGTCGCCAGTCCAAAATCTGCTATTTTCTGCGACAAGGAGGTATTGTTTTATTTCTGGCAACTATCGCGAATGGAATTTAGAAACAAATAATCCATAAACACAATTGTACTGTGTTGTGTACGTACCACTTGCATGTCTTTCGTCAATAATAAATTGGACAGAGACATGTCTCTGTGAAGAATCTGATGGGAATGCAAAAACAATAGTCCCTGGACCACTTGCTTCATTATACGTCCGGCTGTATAACGAATCAGGCAATTTACATTTTATCGATACAAGAAAACAAAAACGCATTATATAGAACCGTTGAATTATTTTGCAAACACGAACCGTGCTCTTCGGAGAGAGTGTGCGACGGTTGGGACTTCAAGTATCGTTGAAGTTCGCCGTTGTGACACAATTCGAGAACCAGATGGACGTAATTTTCATCTTCGAAGTAAGTGTAAACTTCCAAGATAGCCGGATGTTTGAGTCTGCTGTGAATCTGTACCTCCTGATTCACTCTACCCGTCATCCCAGCTGCTTGCATGAGCTTTTTGTCGATCTGCATGAAAATTTCATTGAATCAAATGATTTTTCAACGTCGAAACAATCAAGACTGCACGAAGAAATCGATAAAGAAGCAACAAGTGCGCTCACCACATCACAAGTATCAACAGACCGACCTAACCTAAGAAAACGTTTGAAGAATCTCGATTCATTTGTTCTTACCATTTTTATAGCGACTTCCATACCCGTGCGACGGCATTTTGCTCGATAAACACTCGCGAATCCACCTTTTCCGAGTAAATGCAACACCTGATAGTCCTGAAATCGATTAAATTGCAATTGAAAAAACAAAAAATCAGCTTCGTACGCTTCGGATGTGTTACAACTGACAATAATTATGAATTTGAAATGCTAACCTCAATTCGCTCACCGACTCCCCAAGAGTCCTGCGGCATTATTGCCGCAGTTCTGTCCGAATGACCAAAATGATTTCTTTGATGTAATACGATGTCGAATTATTTAAAACTCGCGAAATTCGTCGAGACGCCACAAAAGCACTCCGATTAAAACTGTAAAAATCGTCTCGTAAACACGAAGAAACCGCCCGCCACTCGCGACATTTGTCAAACGGCGCGCTCGAGATTCCGGGCGCTGCCGCTAGGGCGCTGGGCCGAGGATCACGACGTTCTACCGGGTGTACCCCTTGAAACCGAACCGAAATCGAATCTAGTAGCGTAACATCTTAAGATAGATACGATAGGAAGGTAGCAGGATCATCTAAAGATAAAAATGGATAAGATAACAAAGGTAGCACATCATCTTGAAATAAATAAGATGGTGTGCCTCCTTATCTTATCTATTTTAAGATTGCTTTCCATCTGACGATGATGATCGGACCTCGACAAAGTCCATGAAATGGAAATTTCAGAAAAATTAGTTTTGTGCGTTTTTCTCGTGCTTCTGGAGGTCCAATTGAAAGCCCGGTTTTCAAAATTATAAATTCCGTGGCATATGTCGGAAATAAAATTTCGAAATGATAAAAAATATGGTTCAGATATTCGTCGCTGGATCGACCGACGGTAGAAAAGTTATCCGCAGTCCATAAGATGGCAATCAACTTGTCCCGAAACTTTTTTCAATTATGAATCAATCAGACGAAGTTGAACTTTCCGTCCAACTCGTTCCACATGACAATTCACGAAACAATATTCATCCAGGAGTAACCATTTCCATGAAGTAACCTAAAAACTTTGCTGTCCATTGGAACATCCATTCTCAAGAATGTGTAGACAAATGAATAAATAAACAAACCAACAACCCATCGCCCCTTTCTTCCATCCTACTCAAAGATCCAAACAAGCGCGGAGTGTCAAAGCCACGAGTCAAAGAAATCTACGAGATATTCCTCAACACAAAATTTTGGTTCTCCCATCATATCTCCGCAAGAATCCAAAGGAATCCAACAGTTTGGTTTTCGCTTGCAGGGCAAAAGAATTGGCTCGCGCAACATCTTCGATCGATTTTACATGCATATAGGTATCGTTTTTTTTCACTCAAACGACACCGACAAGGCTTGTGTCTCGAGTGGCGACTGCCTTGCAACGCACGCCGTTTTTGCGTTATATATATATAGGGTGTCTCTCAACTACCCAAAATCGATATAATCACAGACGTATACCACCAGTGTGGCCAACGCAGTGCGGTGGAATTTCGTCGAGACGAAGCAACGCTATTGGTCCAGCGTGTGGAGCTAGTCACGCCCCGCACTGGTATTGGTAGGTACGTGGAAGCAACTCGGTCAAATTCACGTCAGTTACGTCAGTTGGACAGTAGACAGTGGGTTTCCGTATTGAAGGCTCCGGTATACATTGTAGCATAGAAATTTCTTTAAACCTACGAATATTTATTTTAACCGACAATGGCCGGCATGGTGAGTCATAAAACAAAAACAAAAACAAAAAAAAAACGGAAAATTATTATCACACGATTGAACATCGAGGATTCGATAATCGTCGAATAATTTTTATTTTTCTTACGAATTTTTCGACACTGCGAACCAGCCGCCCCCTCCCCTCCCCTCTACCCGTCCGTCCCCACTCCTTCTCTTCGGCATTTAACGACCTGAACCGACAATACATATAGTTCACACACATCAATACTTTCCGGACACATGACTGCGTTTTCACGTTCGACAAATCGAACATTTTCGTGAATACATTCGACGAACGTTTTCGATCGCATCGATACGAAATAACGAAAATTTTATTTTTCATTTCATGGTTGGTGAATTTTTCAGAGGATGAAAGCTGTCAAGTGTCCAACTGACGAACTCAGCATCTCAAACTGCGCTGTCATCAACGGAAATGATTTTCCGGATGATGTCAAGTAAGTTTTATTTTTTTGTTTTTGATTTTTTTTTTGTTTCTTTCCCCGTTATCTGTCATCAAATTGTGGATTGGTAATTTTTTCACCGGTTTTTAGTCGTTACTGTCACGTGTGCCACGTCATTTAGTTGACAGCACACGTGGACGATTGTCTGCACAAATAAAAAATCGGAATATAAAACACTTTTGATGGTATTGAATTTTGACTTTGAAAAAAAAAAAAAGTTTTGAATATGTTTTCAATTCTACAAGTGTTTGGCCAGAATGAATAAATCATTGAAAATTCAGTGGCAAAAAGGTTTTTTTCCCAGTTTTGTTTTTATAAATAATTTTTGGTTCATGATTAAATAATTTGGGTTACACCGAAAAGAAACGACTTGGGGAGTAATTGTTCGAGGAATGACAGAATTAAATAACAATTTAAGAAATAGAGGTATTGAAGAGTAATAATTTTTTCAATCAAGGTAATTGAATAATAATTATTCAAAGAAACGAAAAGAAAAATCGAATGATAATTATTCGGTTTCGTTGCAGGCACATTGAGGTGACTACAGGGCCGAACCAACACTTTGTATTCACGGTAAGGGCTCACCATGACATTCCGAGAGGAACGATCGGGTTCAGCCTGCCCCAACGCAAATGGGCCACTCTCTCGCTCAACCAAGACATTGACGTTCGTCCCTACCACTTCGATCCCACATCAAGTTCCGAATTTCTATGTACAATCACGTTGGAGGCGGATTTCCTTCAAAAAACCAAGTGAGTAGCCCATCGACGCGTCGTCGAAACACAAATCGCACAAAGTTTTCTATACAAATTGTCTTATCGTGATTCAAATTAGAAAAAAAAAAAAAAAGTAGTCAGTAGCGTGTCAGGCACGCACATTATAGGGTTCCGTAGTCATTCCGTAGTGAGAATTGACGAAAAATGTAATCTCCACAATTATATTATAAAATTATAAAAATCTGAATAGCTAAAAATAAATGAGAGGATTAAAGGACTGTGACACAGATCCTAAAAAAAAACGATTTTTCAATAAAAACGAATCCGTTCGAATTTCAGAACCACCCTGGATCCCTACGACACCGAATTAATGGCCAAAGATTTTCTCATGCAATTTTCCGGCCAAGCTTTCACGGTCGGTCAACAATTGGCCTTTCAATTCGGCGACAAAAGAATGCTCGGTTTGGTGGTGAAGAATCTCGAAGCGGCCGACATATCGGCGATAAAAGCCGGACAGGACACCAAACCGAAAAAAACCCGTATGGGCCGTTGTCTCGGTGACACGGTCATACAATTCGAAAAAGCCGACAATTCCAGTTTGAATCTCATCGGCAAAGCCAAGGGCAAAGTCGTTCGACAATCCATCATAAATCCCGATTGGGATTTCGCAAAAATGGGAATCGGCGGTTTGGACAAAGAATTCAGCGCGATATTTCGACGTGCTTTCGCGTCTCGTGTGTTTCCACCGGAAGTTGTCATGCAATTGGGATGCAAACACGTGAAAGGCATATTGCTCTACGGTCCGCCTGGAACCGGTAAGACCCTGATGGCCCGACAAATCGGCACCATGCTCAACGCTCGCGAACCGAAGATCGTCAATGGGCCGCAAATTCTCGACAAATACGTGGGCGAGAGCGAGGCCAACGTTCGACGTTTGTTCGCCGATGCCGAGGAGGAGGAAAAAAAATTGGGACCCAACAGCGGTTTGCACATAATAATATTCGACGAGATCGATGCCATATGCAAATCTCGTGGCAGTGTCGCGGGTAACAGCGGGGTTCACGACACGGTCGTCAATCAATTGTTGGCCAAGATCGACGGCGTTGAACAACTCAACAATATACTCGTCATCGGCATGACCAACCGAAGGGACATGATCGACGAGGCTTTGCTACGACCCGGTAGATTAGAGGTGGGTGAAAAAAATATAAATAAATCAATCAAATGAAAACAAAAACGCGAAAATTATTTTAAAAAATGATTATTGGGCATTGCGTGTTAAATCGGTAAAAAAACTCTGAGCCCTGCCCATTCAGTGCACGAAATTTTTTTTTTGCTTTCGTTTGATCTCAAAAGCACTCGTGATTTTTTTTAGAATTTTTTGATCCTTTGGCAATTCTTGAATAAATTAAAAGCTATCCTTAAATAAAAAAAAGTGGACTTGGACATGATTGAAATTACGATTTTTTTTATCTTTTTGTCATTTCAGTAGGTCGAAAAATAAGGTTTTTCCAGAATTCTAGAGTGGGATCTCTGTTGCAACTATTTTTTTCTTTTTTTGCTTTCATCCAAAATCAATGATATGAATTTTTTAAATCCATTCGTGTTTTGTTTTGAATTTTTCATTTTCCCAAAACGATAATTTTTCTAATCTTTCGATAAAAAGAATATATGTATATGTGTATATATATAAATTTCAGGTACAAATGGAAATCAGTCTTCCGGATGAATTTGGAAGATTTCAGATCCTGAACATCCATACGTCGCGTATGCGTGATCACAAAAAAATTGCGGGTGACGTCGATCTGAAGGAGCTCGCGACATTGACGAAGAATTTCAGCGGTGCGGAGCTCGAAGGTTTGGTGAGGGCCGCTCAGAGCACAGCGATGAACAAGCTCATAAAAGCGTCGAGCAAGGTCGAAGTCGATCCATCGGCGATGGAGAAGCTCATGGTGTCCAGGACGGATTTCTTGCATGCTCTGGAAAACGATGTGAAGCCGGTAAGACGATCGTCGTGATTTTCATGAAGTTTGATTTAATTGCGTTTTTCATTCATCATTCAGAAAGTCACTGTCTCGAAGTCTCGAATTTTCAATGTTTCGATATTCCGAAATTTCGGATTTTCTGTACTTTCTATGACCTTCATGTGACCTTGTGTCATACGTCGTTAAACTCGTTTCAAGCTCCTCCATCATAATACAGAAATAAAGACGTATCGATCCATTTTAAAAAATGGAGGTGACCTTCAAATGTCCAAAGTACCTCCTGCAAAAAAAAAAATGTATCGCTATCGAATGGTCCCCTTCGTACTGTGCAATTTTATTTCAACAAATATTTTCGTGAACCTTATAGTTTCGAAGATATCCAATGTGCTAATAATTATTGTCCCATTCTAAATACAATTTTAAAAAAATCGGAGATTTGGATTTTCAAAATATTACAATTCGAATAAAAAAAAATTGTCGAACTTGTAAGCCTTCGACACTTCGAAGATTCGAAACTTCGAGACGCATTTCTTAAGAAATTGTTATTAATTTTTTTCTTGTCGACCGATTTTGCAGGCGTTTGGCACGAGTGCCGATGCTCTGGAGCATCTTTTGACTCGTGGAATAATCAATTGGGGCAGGCCAGTGGCGGACATTCTCGCCGACGGGAGCTTGTACATTCAGGAAGCCCGAGCTCCGGAAAGCTCGGGTCTGGTCTCAGTTCTTTTGGAAGGTCCACCGAACAGTGGAAAAACCGCTCTCGCCGCCCAAATTGCCAAAAATTCCGACTTTCCGTTCATCAAAGTTTGCACGCCCGAGGATATGGTCGGATTCACGGAATTTGCCAAGTGTTTGTCGATACGAAAGGTGAGGGGACTAAAATTAGACGCGAAAAGGGGCGCTTGGCGCGCATCACGGTTCAGATTGTGCATAATTATTGAGAAAAAAAAAATGCCTCGACCATCCCCCATGACCTTTTGTCACGTGTCGTAAATGTTTATATGCGGAAAAAATGGCAATGCACGTTTCACTGGTTCACAAATTTTTCTTTTCTGCGGGAACCTCCTGCAAAAAAGTGTAATGTGGGCTAATTTGGGGTCGCTGAGAAAGAAAATTACAGTCAATCGTCTTTCCAAAGAAGCGTTTTCGAGATTTTAGCGAAAAAAACATGTTTTTCGATCTTTTTTTTTTTAGTTATCGAACTTATTTTGAAAATTACACATGTTTATTTGCTCTTTTGAGTTGGAAATATTTTTTTACAGGTTTCGATAATTGCAGACGAAAGATTATTTCGATATTATTATTATTATGATTATTATTCATTGCTCAATAACGCTTTTTTGGAATTAAACAAATGAGAGTCATATTCGTCTTTAGCGACTGAAATTAGACCGAAAAACACTTGTTGTACGAGGTTCATTTTACGTGCGAACTAGTTTTATTGTCACGCAAATTATTCGCAGAAGAAAATAAAATTAAACTTGAAAAATAAATGTAATTTAATTTCAAGGTATTCGACGACGCGTATCGATCTCAACTCAGTTGCATTCTCGTGGACAATATCGAACGTCTGTTGGATTACGGTCCAATAGGTCCGCGTTATTCCAACCTAACGCTTCAAGCTTTGTTGGTCCTACTGAAAAAGCAACCGCCGAGAGGTCGAAAATTATTGATTCTGTGCACAACGAGTCGCCGGTGAGAGATTCGACAAAAATTTCACATTTTTCGTCAATATGTTTTTTTTTTTTTTAACCCTGAAAATAAATATATTTATATTTTTTTATTTATTTTTATTTATTTTTTTAGACAAGTTTTGGACGACATGGAACTGCTGTCGGCCTTCAGTACAATCTTGCACGTGCCGAATCTATCGACGCCGGATCATCTAATTGCCGTTTTGGAAGAAACTGATCTGTTTCAGAAGGACGAATTGTTGTCGCTTCATGCGAAGCTTCAAGGAAAACGGTTAGTGGCTTTCTCCATGAAATTATTTTTCGGAACATTTTGTCTTATCGATGAAAGTTTGAGTTTCTTTGCGCATGTGCAATTTCTGTCTCCAGAATGAGAAACGTAAAAATGCACCCATTCGTTGCTGATCGCAGCAACACTCGATTTTGATCGTGAAAACATTTTTTTTTTCTTTTTGCTGTTTCAGGGTCTTCATCGGAATCAAGAAGCTGTTGTGTCTGATCGACATGGCACGTCAGGTAGAACCGAGCTATCGGGTACCGAAATTCTTGTCTAAACTCGAGGAGGAAGGTGGTCTCGAGTAAGCCCGATAACACCGCAATTGTACAATTCGGTTGTAATTATTTTTGTAGCATAGTGTCCTATAGTCAATACAACGAGAGGGTGGATCATGTGGATGCATCTCTTTGAATGTTTTTTTTTTTTACTTTCCATATGGATCGGAGTCTCGATTTGTTTGGCGCACTGTTTGCGATGTTGAACGTGTTATGATGGTCGAAATTTTTTCTTTTCGTCAAAACTAAAGAAAAAAAGAGAAATTTCAGCCTTTTTCGAAAGACGCTTTATCAAGGGATTACAAACACAACAAAAATGTTGCGATCCCATTCTGAACGTATGAAAAAAAAAAAAAAAATAATTGATGTTAATGAATACCCGAAATTAATTGCGTAGATATTCCTCGAAATATTTCATATTTTTCTACATTGAGATCCAAGACTCATCAATCGGTTGCAAAATCGTGACAATTTTTTTTTTCGTTTAGTTATTTTCCAATTTCAAATACAGCCGTCGGTCGATTTTGTTTTTCTTTTCCATCAGACGAAAAATATGGAATTTCGATTTAAAAAAAAATCGCATTTTCAAATAATCTGAAAGATATATTTTTTTTTCCTCGTATCATTTAATAAATTGAACGAATAATTGACGAAAATGCGCGTGAAAAATATTTCACTCCCGTAACTCACATTTTGCGTCAAATTCGTTCGTTTTAATTCTCACAAACTTTTTTTACGTTCTGTTTTCTATTATTATCATTTTATTTATTTTTTCCCCCTGCTTCTGTCAAAGATAACAACATTCAGATGTTGATCGTTTTGGCTTGTGAGCCTTGCCCAACTGCGATCTCACAACCGTCCGTCTACGTGATTATCCGCTGTTTGGATTGCGATTTGTTGCTCACGTTGGGCCATGGTACGAGACTCACGCAGTCCGAGTCTTGCTCACGAGGGGCAAGTCCTCACCTGCGACACGACAAACTTCAATGACACTATCATCGATCGTTTGATACATTGAAAATCATTGGACACGTGTCCCGACGTCTTTGCAGATGGTCCCAAGTTTGATTATCACGATTTTTTTTTTTTAATCACGGTCGCCGCGGCTGATGAACGACCCTTCAGTCGCAGCACCCTCCATCGATCGCCCATGGCGCCGGCTGAGCGATCACCCCGCCGCTCTTTCGAATCCTTTTGTCTTCCATTTTCTTTTCTTTCCCGCTCAATACTTTTCATTCCAAACATGTGAAATGGATTATTGAGAAGAAAAAAAAGAAAATAAATTGCGACAAAAGGTTTCGAAGCGGCAGCGTGATCGCTGAGCTGGTACTTTGTCGCAAAAGAAAAAAAAATCGTAGTGAATAGAAAAAAACGAGATCCCATATTTAAAGACGTCGGTCAGGTTTTCAATAATTTTTTCATGTGTCGATTATCGATGATAGTTTTCATTGAAATTTTCGAATGTCGCAGGTGAGGCCTTTTCCTGGTTTGTCACTCAGCGGGCTCGCTCCTCTCCGCCCGTCCATCCTCGAGCGATCCAACTGAGTTAACGAGCAGCAAACACTGCGAACTGCATGAAAATCAGTCCACGTCCCTGTCTTCAAAGTTTCGCGAGATCGATAATTCTCCAAATTTTCCACGCAACTCGCGATCGGTCGAAGAGTATTTTAAAATCATTCGATTTCTCATTTTTCTCACGCTTTTTCGAGGACTCGGCTGGAAACACAGGCGACAAAGTGATTTCGCATTGTTTTGTGCGATTTAAATTCCCGCACTGTGTTGGCAAACGTTTTTTGGGCATTAGAAAAAAAAAATGGATCGAGAAAAAAATTGCGGGACCAGTTTGTGAATTAAATTTCGCGAACGAGCAAAACGTTTTTTTTTTTTCTCTTTCAAAATTATTTTCAGTGCGTGGTTCTCCATCACGAACAACTTGAGAGCGAGACAAATTTGAATTTTCGAATGACTTAGCTATTCGGGGGAAAAAAAAATGAACACCAATTTTTTTTCAGCCCAATCGAGTTTTTTGCGAAGGATTATTTTTATCGCGAGACTTCGAACTCGAGAAACGGATCAATAATCAGACACGCGATACGTAGCCGGACAGGGTGAGGTCGCCGTTGGGCAAGTCTCACAAGACAAACCGACGAAAATCTGTACTTTGTATGTTTGACAATTTTTTTTTTTTTTTTTTTCATTTGCTGAATTATTTGAAAAAAAAAAAAAAAACAAAGAGTGTAACCTCACGTGAAAAATTCCGTGGTGCGAACGATTCATTCCCAACTTCGATGGAAATTCGGATGAATCGAAATATAAATAACTGACGGAAAATTCTTGTGAAATATTATTTGAAAAATGAAAAAAATATATGTATTCGTATTGACGTTGTTTGAAAATAGCGATTGGTATATTTTTTTTTCTTCGAAATAAAAATTCTGTGTTGCGTACGCGTTGGAAAAAGAAAATAATCAGCCAATGGCGATATTAACAAAATGAAAACAAACATCCAGGAATGAAATTGTCACTATTCGATTACCGATCAATGAGGCGGCAATCAAAAGTGAAAAAAAAATATCGAACACAGAGAGAATATCTGTGTCATGGAATATTGATTATTTAGAAAATCGATTTTCTCAATCGTTCAAAAAAAAAACTGAATTCGAGATTTCGCGATTAAAACATTCTTCGAAAAATCCTGAAATTATCTAACTTTCGTATTTGACAATGAAAAAAAAAAAAAAAAATTTCAAACTCTTCAAACGTGAATGCTCCTCGCAAATTATGCGACCGGAAAAAAAAAGATTTCCAAGTCCTGTTGTGAAAAAAAAAAAAAAAAAAAAAAAAAATTCGAAGAAGAAGTAAGGCCGACTTTGGTGCGACTCTTAGAGTCTAAATGTTGAAGCACCATCAACAGTATATATATATATATATATATATATATATATATATATATATATATATATATATATAACATAATCAACATAGTATTGTGTAAATTTAACGATGATTCAATAGTTAAATCGTGAATAATTAGATTTGTTCAAACGACAAGACAGCCTTTGTGCACTATATTATATCCATTTAATGCTGCTTATGACGAGACGAAAGTGAGCCTGGGCTAATCATGATGTCGAAATAAATTTAAGAAATTATTTAAAAAAATAATTCTACGACCATTAATGAATTACATTATACATTAAAAATCGAATGCCCGCGCCTTGCGAAATTATCGCAAACTATATGTCGTTTTATCAGATTTATCGACGACTTTGAAATCCATGTTAACAAATAATAATAGTAATAATAAGAATAATAATATTGATAATAAGAATAAAAATGTGTAAAATCGTACGTGAATGAAAATTTGAATAGAACGATGTACGAATGAAATTTCATCGCGAACGAGGGCGTTGGCAATGTGGGGCGGTGAGGTGAAGCTGACCACCTGAAGAATCCAAAAAATCGTCATTTATGTATTATCTTGCCCCTCTCCCTCCGCCGCCCTCGCTCATTGGCTGGCAGCGCCCTCTATCGAGGAATAAATTATGCCTGCATCTGTACTAGACTACGAGATGCAGACGAAACTTATTCAAACCCGATGAAAAAACCAAAAAAAGCAAATAATGTTTCAATAAAATCATTCCGATAATCACCGATGACTTGAAAAAAAAAAAAAAAAATAATAATAAATAACATACGTTAAACTTCAAACGCGTGACAGACTCGATGATGGTAATGTTAAAGATTATCATCTATGGACCCACCAACAGCGCATAAAAATCGGTAACAATTTGTACCTCAACAAATTTTTTAACGAAATTCCATCGTTATCGTTGAGACTCTCACGTGAAAAACCGAGATCGGTTAGTCTCGCGTAATCGTTAGTCAAAATTCAAAACCGCATCTTCGTTTTCATGTGAAAAGTTGTTCAACGATCGGGGGAAAAAAAACGTAAAATTTGGCAAAAGGCAAAATATATTCAAGATGTTAACCGATTATCGGGTCCGCCCCATAAAAGAATTTCGAATAAATCGGCTGATGCATTTTTTTGCTCTCACACAAACTTTTCCCAGCCGAGTTTGGCTTTTCGAATGAAAAAAAAAAGTAAT
Source organism: Diplazon laetatorius (assembly GCA_963662125.1). Taxonomy (NCBI): domain Eukaryota; kingdom Metazoa; phylum Arthropoda; class Insecta; order Hymenoptera; family Ichneumonidae; genus Diplazon; species Diplazon laetatorius. Next base: position 4,257,692 of record OY759158.1, on the reverse strand, counting down.
AATCAGTCACCAGAGAATTATGAAGATTAACTGAAAAAAAAAAAAATCGATTTGTGATATATATTTTTGTTCTCATTATTTTTCGATGCATCTCGCATTTGACTCTCACACGCTGGTGGTCCCTGATTTTTTTTCAGTCGGGACAACGTGTGCCGTTGACAAAGTTCAAAAGCCGAATTATCGACGAATTGACAATAGTTTCACTGACAATCGGCGATGTCGACGAAATTTCGACATCTAGAAAAAATTCACGGTGCGATTATTTTCGTCGAACATCTTTCAACGTCAGACGCTTGCTCGTATTATCAAATTCCACGACGAAAAATCTCATTCATAAACGTATAAATTATACGTATATATTTATATCTAGACGTATAAATATATAAATATAAATATATGCATGAACTCAATTACTTACCCTAGTTTATAGATTGTTAATGAGATTGTTCGTCGTGAAATAACCGAAAGATTGAAAAAATTGTACGATCGTCGAACGGCGAATTTGGCTTTTCTCGTTGTTGCACGTTCGAAAAAACCTGATAAGAAATCAGTCGGCTAATGGGATTGTGATGCGAGGGACATTCGAAACTTTATTCGTCATCGAATCGATGGGAATGAATGATAATTAACGAAATATTTAACTCACTCTGAGAGGACGTTGAAACATTTTTTTTTGTTTCATTTTAATTGCCAGACACGAGAATTAAATATACCAATGGAGTTGTGTGGGTGGTCAAATTTTCGCCAATTGCATCAGACGGTTTTCTAAAAAAAAAACAAAAAATTCGAAAAAAATGGTCTTCGTTACGTCACGCGTATGATTATGATTATCAAAGGCGTCGCCAAGGGTGGCAGGGAGAGGCAGCAGCCCCTGCCCTAGAGACTCGATAATATGTAATCAAAAACCATATATATACTATACTATACATTATATACGTATTTCATATCATATATATGGATTATGTTGCCCTTCCCCTCGCTCATTGATTGGCAACGCCTTTGATAATTACTGAATATTTATCATTATATGACGATATAAATTCACTCGCTCGTGCTTATTCATAAACTTGGGGGATGTCTAGTCACGTTTTATCCTTCGAAGGAATTTTATTCGTTAAGTAAATTGCTCGAGACTTAATATTCGCGTATATAACCGAATTGTCTGCATACGTTCCACTATTATGGATCTTAGAACGAGATTTACGACGTAGTAAGAAGAGTTACGAATAAAAAAATTAAAAAAAAAAAAACCAATCCAATTCTTCTTACGAAATTAATAAAATCCGTAAAGGCGTAATAATCTTATGATAAAAAAAAACCCAACATGTAACGAGCATATTTGAAAACAATTTCAATCCACGATATTTTAAAGGAAGTTTATTCGGTGACAATTTTTCAATCACCAATAATGCAAAAGGTGCAAAAGGTGAACGAATTACTCATGCAAAACTGACGGTTTGCTTGTTTTGAAAAAAAAAAATATATGATATATATATGGATAAATCTTTGATGATAATAATTCGTATCCGTCGACGATTTATCGTTTGCGACATATTTATGTCATTTGAAGTTGCGACGTTCGTAAATCGTCGAATATATCTTATAGTTACGTTAACCAATAAATTTAATCCATTGATCATTCCAACGTTGAAGTAAGATTTACATGCATCAATCTATGTTATTCCAACAATTGCGAGTAATCTATTATGACGCTAATGAATTCTCAACGCTATTATGACGGCAACAAATTCTCAACGATTCGTGATATCAAAAAAAGAAAAAAGAACAATGATATATAATTATATGATATTGGTGTACCCACGATTGAGTGCACATTTGTCGATGTTGTAAAGTGTTAGGTGGCGCAGTATGTTACGGAACCGAATTACGGTTCTTGATAATTCAGAGCCTAGATTTCCGAAGTTAGGATCGGAAAAAACAAAGATTAACCGTTGCTTCGTTTTAGACGAATTATTTATATAGCTATGTTATGATAAAACATGTATATGTATATTATACGCTAGAAATATATTCAATGTTCTATCTGTGTCCGAAAAAATAAAATTCTGAGTAGCAGAAACGTGTTGTTCTCGTAATTTCAATGCAATTCCATTTTTATTTTTTTTTGTGTAATTTTTTTTTTTCGAATTCGTTGAGTGTAAATTATTTTCTCGAATTGGAATGATTGAATAATGCAAAACGATGATGATATTTGGTCACCGACTACTTTACCGAGGAAGCAAAGAAGAGAAAAAAAATAACGGGGGGTCGGATCAATTATATACAAACGGTTTTTTTTTTTTTCAATATTTTAATTTTCATTTATTTTTCATCTACTACAGTATAATAATAAATATGGTCATGCTCAATACATAAATGGTGTATTTACAAAGGCTCTTCACTTTCAGGCCATCATTTTACGTATATTTACCAGTATCATCATAATCAGGCTTTCCTCGTGTCGAGGCTCTCATTCATTCCTCATTATTAGCTCTGTATTTTTTGTTTCCTTCCTTACTTTTTTTTTGTTGTTTTTTTTGTTGTGTTTTTTTTTTACATTATCTTTACACTTGTTTCAACATTTTTCCATCAATTTTTCACAAACATCACAAATGCGCTTCACATGCATCGCTGTATTATCGATGAAAATCTCACTGCCTAATTTTTTTCTCGTTCTTTTTTTTCCCTTTCGTTACTACAAAAAAAAAAACGAAACATTTTACGAGATTCCGATGAGAGTTGCTCATCGATACAATTGTAAGTTATTAGTGAGATCGATAGAGAATATTTGTTTTTTTTTCTTCTTGTTTTATTAACGTTACATTTATACAAACTTGTAATCGATAATATTACGTCCCTAGATCTACATACATCGCTATGCATTTTAATATTTGGTATTTATGTGTGTCATGCAATTTCGTTATTCTCACGCAATAATCACGATTTTTCTTTTCTCTTTTTTTTCTCTCTTTTTTTAAAATCATTTTTTTTTTAATCTCCATTTCGGTAGTTATTCGGGGTTTTTTTCTTGTTCTTCATCTTCATCCGCTCTATTCAATCTACTTCCACGATTTTTTCGTTCGAAATTTATTTGATTTTGCTCAAATAAAAGGAAAAGAAACGATTTATTGACTTTCGCTTTTTGTTCATTGAACATCGCCATCTGTGGTAGAGTTCCGTTATATTTTCACGAGTATCTGGAATCCGTGGTACCTGTGAAAATAAAACAATGAAAAATAGCACAAAAATTGAATAAAATAAATAATTGAATTTATTTGATTTTTAATGCAATTATTTATTGTCGTCCATGTCGTACGATTGTGTTACCTGTTCCTACAACGGTGTCTCTTTTCGCGTTTCGGCTTTCCACTGAAATCCGTTCACACGAGTCGTAATCGGTTTGTTTCTGTTCGTCGCATTTTCAAATCCGTTTCTCACTCCGGCCACAAGTCGCATAGCCGGATTCGAAACTAAACCATTGCGTTTCGGTTTGGCATTGCTGGCACTGGAAAAAAAATGTCGGATTACAATAAAATAATTACCCATCATCACATTCCAGAATAACGAAAAAACAATAAAATATAATTCGTAATTCGAAAACTTTTGCATTATTCTAATGTTTTTCAGGATGGTTACTTCGTTCAATTGCAACCAACCCTGCATCAGAAGAGCATTTAGAAAATCTGAAAAAAAATCTGAAATACATCTCGAGGTTCTTTTTCTATGATCCAATGGTTGTTTTGAAATTTTATTACACATGTATTTATTTATAATTATTTGAATTGTACAAGATATTTCATTGAAAAATCTCGTTTCTTTCTTAAAAGACCCAGTGTGACCTTTCTGTCGATTTTTATGAACGAACATTGTGAATTTTCATGAATTGTCGATTTTTATAAATTGTCGATTTTTATGAATTGTCGATTTTCATGAATTTTTACGAATGCGCAAGCGCAATCTCCCATCAAAATTGTTAACAATGTTTTTTTTAACACATAAAGCATCAATAAGCATACCCTAAACATTTCAAACCAATCGATTGCTTAGTTTTGGTTTTTTTCAATACCAAAAAAAAAACCACTAATTTTAGCGGTGAAAAACGGAAGTCCCTCTTTCAAATCAATAATCAATAATTTGTACCTTCCACCGTGTTCCGTGTGTTTGACATTTCGACCTACTCCGGCACCGCTGTTGCCCAAAATAATTCTCATGTGTGTGTCACGAGTGAAATGCGTGTCAGCGGAATTTCTCTTGTCGTCGTGTCCGTTCTTCTTGTCCTTGCCGGAAATTTTCAATCCCAACATCTCGTTCGTCAGTTCGAAGGGTTTCGGAACGTCTTTGTTGCCCTCGATGATTTCCGTTTTTATGTCAATGGGTTCGTAGATAACACCGGGATTGTTGAAACCCCCGCTCTGGGGTTTGTACTGTATGCTCTGATTGCCGGTCAACAGGGAAACACCGAGTTGACTCTGTATGACACTGGCCGCGGTTTGAGCGCTCGGCGGGCTCGTGTTGGTCGGCGAGTAAGGTATGAGACTGTCGCTCAACGGCGAATGCGGCGGTGACGCGTAAATCGGACTCTGCGGCTCGCTCTTCAGAGGCGACAGTAACTTGCTCAACGGACGACTCTTCGCGCCCCTCGAACATTGTTGAAGCTGCTGGGTGAACGACAATGGTGCCTGCAATTCATCGATCAATCAATTAATCTCACAATCCATTCGGAAAAAAAAAATGATATTTTTACCTGTAAAACATTTTACAGAAAACTGGGAATTTTTGTGGTTTCGGTCTGTCTGTCTGTATGTCACAGCTCCCCCAGTCTCTTATTTATACACCTATTGAGATGAAATCTTGCATACGTACGTAGATTGATTACTCAAAAAAAAAATAGGAATAACGAAACTTTTTGGAGAATCATTTTTTTTACGCACTTCCCGAAGACTGAAGAGTATACTCTACATTTTTTTTCACTTACCCCATTGAGTGGGGTGTCTTTAAATGAGTGTTCTAACATGCAACGAATAATTTTTCAGGATCTTTCGATTTTAACCCTTCAGTCACGAGATATTTGTTTTTAGAGTCGTCGTTAGATTTCTTTTCTAAACACCTTCAATTTCTGAATTATCGGTGCGAAGAATCTAAAAAAAATCCAGAATGCAGCTCGTATGTGAATTGTATTGAATCGTAGTTTTGTTATTTTTAATGATTTGTGGATTATTTTTTATGAACTAAAAAAAATTGATTTTCCATCGAAAATAATCGAAATATCGATTTTTCGCAAGATTGATTTCATAGTATTTTCGTTGCATGATGTTTTTAACGTGCTTTGACGAATGGACCTTGTTATAGATGTAATTTCGTAAGATTATTTTTTCCTCTCTTGGTTTGAGATCGAGAATCCTACTTTACCGATATTATTTTTTTCTTTTTTCGGTTTTCTATTTTTTTAATTAATATAATTGCTTCATTCGTGAGAATTAACATAGCAATATTCTTCTGTCAATGATGTTCTTGATAAATAAAAATTAAATCGTGAAAAAAGATTGATTTGATTTTTCATTTTTTCTTTTTTTTTTTCAAATTCGAAACGATTATCATAAAATAAAATTCCGGGCAAACTGGAATGATTCATTTTTTCATTACAATCCTAAGTCTCAATAACTGTTTATTTTGTTACTCACTTTGATGACCTGATTCATCATGGGATTTTGTCCGAATTTGCCCTGATCGCTCTTCGTGCTACCGGTCAGATTGCTGCTCGATTTGCTGTTGCTCGAATTATTGCCCAAAGATACGCAGCTACGTCGTTTGGTGGAATCCGGCGATTCCGCGGGACTGTATTGCGTCGAAAGTGGATTAAGTATGGCGGACGATGGTTTCGTCTCGGCCGTGGACGTCGACGTGACCGAGGTCGCGCTGCTGCTGCCACCTGAATTTTACAAATTATTTCGAGTTAATTTTCGAGAGATTGACATTAGTTTGGAAATTATTCGCACAGCGCTAAGTAAGAGGTTTGAATTTATGCGACGATTCTGTGGGCGTATGGCTCACCTCCGTTCATACCGGGTCTCAAATTTCTCTGACTCGCCGAGTGTTCCTCCAACAATCTCACGACCGTGTCGTGACCGCTCTTCGCCGCGACTTTGATCGCATTTCTACCGCAATGATCCGAATGATTCGGATCTGCGCCGTGATTCAGCAACGCTCTCACGCAATGCTCGTGACCTTCTTGGGCTGCGATGCCTGCGAATAATGTTAACATTATTTTTGTGTTTCGTTTCTATTTATATAAATATATATTTGAGCGGTTCTTCGATAGGGTCATTTTTTAACACTCAGTCCGTAAACGTTTTTACGGCACCTTCAATCCGTAAACCAGGGTCATTTTCGTCGTTGCCTTTTTTTAAAACATTTAAACGGCTGCAAAAAATCTAAAAAAAGTCACGAAGGTTCTTCAAGCCTCCAATTGAAACTCCCAATCATAAAAATTATGAAAAATTAATTTTTTAAATATATTTTTTATACAAAAATGAGGCAATCTAGGACAACGTTTGATTATCGACAGGACGAAAACGACCCTGGTTTACGGACTGAGGGTTAATTTTAACTCTTAGTCTAAAAAACGTTTTTTTGGCACCTTCAGCCTAAAAACGTGGATCACGACGTTTTTTAAACTGTTAAAGCGCTGAAAAAAAATTTGAAAGAAAATTCACGAAGGTTCTTCAAGCCTTGAATTTGAAGTCTCAATAATAAAATTCCGAAAAATTAATTTTCAAAATATATTTTTAACACAAAATTTATCGCGACGAAAACGACCCAGGTTTCCAGACTAAGGTTTGATGTGACTCTTCCCCTCCCCCCTCCCCCAAATATTCTGTTCCAACGAAACTAATAAAAAATCAAATTAAAAACATCGTCGGAAGAAAAGTAAAAAATTCAAATTGACCACAACACGCAGATATAAATTTTATTCTCGAAGATAATCAGGAATATCGTACTTTGTCAAAAAACTGAACGATTTTATGAAAAATTAATGAATCGATTAATTGATTGATTGAGTAAATAAATTGCGATGAAAATTATTCGAGCCTGACGTTTATTTGTAAATTCTTTTACCGAGTGCAGTTGCGCCCTGGTTGCACGTGTGATCCGGTGTAGCCCCGTGTTCCAGCAAAAGTCTAACAATAGCCGCGTGTCCTTGCCAAGCCGCGGAGTGCAGCGGCGTTCTGTTCTCGTTGTCACAAGCGTTCACGCTCGCGTTACCGTTCGTTAACAGAAGAGCAACCATCTCTACGTGCCCTTGCCACGCGCTTACGTGAAGGGGTGTTCTTCCCTGCGAAAACAAAAGAAAAATTACAATAAAAAAAAAAAAAATACACGACAGTTCACAATATTGCAAAGTTTGCACATTAAATCTTTTACCGTCAATTTATTTATTTATTTATTTTTTTGTTTTTTTGTCGTCGATAATTTTTTTTCGTATTTACCTCGGAATCTCTGCTTTCCACATCGGCACGCGCGTGTTCCAACAAAAATCTTGCCATTGCCAAACGATTTTCCAACGCCAGAATGTACAGTGTGCTTCTTCCGTCGGCGTCCTTCGCGTTTATATCGGCGTTGTGGGACAGCAAAATTTTTACGGTGTCGTAATGGCCTTCCAGAGCCGCCAATCTGCGTTTTATCGAATTTTTCAATTTAGCAAAACATTTAACGACGAGTTTTTACAACCTGACCCGTAATTTTAAGAGAAAAAAATTGTTTTCTCTGTTCAACTCTATTACTTTTATATTTTTTTCCATTTTCGAAACCTCAAAAAATTCGGGAAACCTACGTGCCAGTTTTTAGGTATTATATTTAGTTGCATGAAATTTTTGTTTGGATCTTTACGTTTTAGACTAGCCAGAAGCAGACACAATTATTCGCGAGATTTATCGTACTCGCCAAAATTTTCCGATAAAATCGAATAAAATTTGTATCGACTCGTAATAAAAAGTTACATGGAATATATGAGACATGGCACGAGGCAAACCCGTGCCTCGTGCCATGTCTCCATTTATTTACCCTTAGATGTAAATAAATTGAACGAAAAAGTTGCACCAGAGAAATGAAAAACTGTTATCTCAGAGATAGAAGTTCTGTAAGAATGGGTCGATTTATTTTACCTGAGGGCAGTTTTTCCATCGTGAGCATGCTGATCAATCGGAGCTGCGTGCTGTTCGAGCAGCCTCTCGACCAGAGCCATGTGACCCTCTTGGGCAGCGAGCATCAGCGCGCCTTTTCCGTCGTTGTCGGCCTCGTCGACCTTGGCTCCCGCTTCCAGCAACGCCTCGCAAACGTCTATGTGACCCTCGAACGCTGCATAATGCAACGGTGTCCATCCCGAATTGTCACGATGTTGCTCGTCCAGACCTGAGACGAATAAAATATATATATATATATATATATATATGAATAAATAAATAATCCATCAGCTACCTCGACGATGACAATAATGCCAATACTCAATCATTCTTTTTGTTTTGTTTTTTGAGGGTTTCGTACCTCTGAATTGTAAAAATGGAACCTTTATATATATTTATTTTTTTGTCCGTCCGTAAACTTTCTGACCATGATAACTTTTAGGCTACTTTCTGTTGACCTAGAGTCTTGAAATTTGGCACGAAGAAAAGTTTCATGGTACAAGTAACGGATAAAATCCGTAAATCATGAATTTCCAATTCTATGTAAAATTATTATTTTTCATTGTCTTTACTGATTAATCGTCATAATGTATATCGTATAGAATACCGTCCGTTCACCTAGAATCTCAAAATTTGGCACGAAGCAAGATTTGGCATGGTAAAAATAACGAAAAAAATCTGGAAATCATACATTTTCAATTCTATGAACAATTATTATTATTCATCTATTGTTTTTTTTTCACTCACTGATCATCAAACCCTACAGAGTACTTCTACGTTTACTTGAGATTTTTAAATCTATATATCGTCACGGAACCCTCAGGGCGCGATTTCAACCACTCGCAATTTGTCAGAAAATTTTTATTTACCTCTGTCGAGAAGTTGCTTAACCACGTCCGTTCCACCTTGAGCGGCCGCGACGCTCAGCACGGTTCTGCCCTCGTTGTCTATGCTGTCGACGTAACATCCCCAAAACAGGAGCAAAGCCACGACTGATCCGTGACCCATGCTCGCGGCTGCCCACAGGGGAGTTCGTCCCGTTGCGTCGCAGTGATCAACGTCCGCTTCGTACTCGAGCAACAATTCGCAAACGTCTCGATGACCCTCGAAAGCGGCTACCAAAAGCGGCGTCATGCCGTCCTTGTCCTGATGATCGACCGCGGCTCCGCGTTCCAACAAAATCGTCACGACCTGATCATCGAACGACATTATTATTATACGAACGACAATTATTATTATTATTATTATTTTTTTTGCAATTCTACGTGACTTCAGCCACTCAAAGAAATGTAAAAATATTTTTTTTCTCGAAAAATGCATTTTGAATTTTTTTTTTCAAAATTTCCCCAAATTCGGAATACGAAAAAAGAATTTTCGGTATTTTTTATATCGTGGGACCGGTAATCGGTAATCATGATATTAAAATTTTATATCCTATCCTATCGGCGCACTCTGCGGAGGGGTAGCCCAAATGTTCATTTGGGTTGGCCCAAATTATCCTTTAGGCAACCCAAATTATCCTTTGGGCAGGCACAAATTATCCTTTGGGCAGGCCCAAATTATCCTTTGGGCAGGCCCAAATTATCCTTTGGGCAGGCCCAAATTTCCTTTGGGCAGGCCCAAATTTCCTTTGGGCACGCCCAAATTTCCTTTGGGCACGCCCAAATTTTCCTTTGGGCAACCCAAATTTTACTTTGGGCAGGCTTAAATTTTCCTTTGGGCAGCCCAAATTTTCCTTTGGGCAGGCCCAAATTTCTTTTGGGCAGCCCAAATTTTCCTTTGGGCAGGCCCAAATTTCCTTTGGGCAGGCCCAAATTATCCTTTGGGCATCGGTAATTTCGGTAAATTATCGGTAAATTCGGTAAAATTACGCAATACCGATTACCGGTCCCACGATATAAAAAATACCAAAAATTCTTTTTTCGTATTCAGAATTTGGGGAAATTTTGAAAAAAAAATTAAAAATGTATTTTTCGAGAAAAAAAATATATTTTTGCATATTTTGCCCTGAAACGGACGTTTAACTTGCTCAAAAAAATCTAAAGTAATTTCTTTCTGAAAAGCGATAAAAAGACGCACATTTTTGTTTTTTACAAATGTAAATACGTCAAATCCTGCCAAAGTTACAGCCATTTGAATGGAAAAATACAAAAAAACGTTAATTAACGATAAAACCGTAAAAAAAAAAATTTAAAAAAACGGCACTCGGTGAATATATTGCAAAAAAATAGCTCAATTTTTCAAAATTATTTGTGGAAAATTTTTTTTTTTAGTGGTCACGTGGAATCGCTCATATTTATTTTTGTTCATTTGTTTGTAGCATTAAAACTTTACAGAGGTTTCTTTACACTGTCGAATACACTGGCTTGAGATGGTCTTTTCACGTGTATCCCCGTTTTTGAGGTGATTTTTTGGAAATTCAATTTAATAAAAGAAAAAAACAAATGACAACTAAAGTGACAATCTCCTTTTTTTTTTTGGAAATTTGAAAATGACATAAAATCCGAGTGATTGCGTCAATGATTGCAAAAGTTACAGATAACACAGATATCATGTGGCACTACATGCCCGCAAAATTTGAGGGCCGCAGCTCAAACCGTTCTCAAGTTACAGACGTTTGAATTTTTCAACGTCGTTAATCACACAAACACTCTTCCAAACATTTTCCGCAAATATGATTCCTCGTCATGCTTTTGATTATTCTGAAAACGTTAACATCAAAATGAAGAAATGCTTTGGACCGTCACACAGCTTCCAGCGCAAAAAAAAATTGACGACAAAAAAAAAATTTGTAGGAATATGAAAGAAAAAAAAATGTAAATTTGGTGAACGTTGATTACCTTGGCGTAACCGTGATTGGCGGGTACGCATAATGCGGCAACGCTCAGTGCTGTACGTCCGTCGCTGTCGGCGTGATCGATTTTCGCACCGAAATCGAGAAGATGTTCGACGATTTCGCTGTGACCCATGTAAGCCGCGGCTATGAGCGCCGTTCGGCCCTCGTCGTCCGTTCTATTGACGTCCGCCCCGTGTTGTAGCAGGGCCTTGACGATGTCTTCGTGACCGCCCCACGCTGCGGCTCTCAGCGCGGTTCTTTGATCCCAATCCGCGCAATCAACCATGGCTCCGTGATCCAGAAGCTGTTCAACGACCTGGGAAACGTAAAAATAATAATAATAATAATAATGATAAGAATAATAATAATAACCCATGGAAGGGTCTGCGTATTGAACGCACGTCTGAGTACTTGATTGCACTTTGTTTCGAGCATCGTTGTTCGCAAAGTTCTTCCGGACAAAGCTTGCAACGGAAGCGCGAGCTCGCTAATGATTATCGTGATTGAATGAGGGTGGAGGGTGGAGGGGGGATGACGAGTAACGAGGTCAAAATGAAACGATGTGATGATAAAATCGTGCTCGTGGTATTGTACATTTTTTTTTCTCAAATCCTAAAAAGTTGAAATTTGACAATTGTTTTTTTTTTTATTTTTGAAAAATTGGTTTCCAATATTGGTGGGTTTTTTTGTTTTGTTGTTGTTTCTTTATTAACGGTTTGTCTCCAATCTGACTCTTTTTTTGGGAACAAACGAAAATTTGAGGCAAAATATGTCTTCAAGATTTAAGTAGTTATAGGACAATACATTTTTTAATAAATTATTAAAAACAACTTATTGAAACATAAAATAGAATCGAATCCTTGAAAAATATCCCAGAATTTCTTTCGTTTTTTCGAATACTTTTAACATGAAAAAAAAAAAATTGACAGGACTTTTTGGGATGAGTTTTACAGACGGTTTCCGAAGGAAGATAGTGCAAGGACGCACGGTTGATGAAGAGTGTACTTTTACTGAATTATTACATTGGGGTCCGTGTGGTCCCCTCTTACCCTTTTCCAGGATTAAAAATTGTCCGAGTTGAAAATTTGATCAATGAAAATAGCGTTTCAAAGTCTGGACCTTGATAATAGATAGGAATAAACATTTGTTCGATGAACATTTTTTTTTTCAAGACTGTTACAAGAAAATAAATGATAAATAATTAATCGTTCATTATTTAATCATAATTATCGTTTTTAATTAATAATTCATCGTTAAAATAATAAATTATCTTGCGACTGTGAAAGAAAAAACAATATTCACCGATAACTATAAATAACTCGGATGAATGATCATTTTCCAATGGATTTAAAAATTTTACAAGCATGATCATTTATTATCACTCAGTGATGAAACTATTTCAAATAAATTTTCATCGAAAAAACGTGATACATCATCCCTGATCTTCGATATTACACGAGCACGATGCTATCCACAATTTTCATTTCCATCTCGACAATTATGAATAACGAGTCTTCATAGATTACGATATTCAATTGATTGTTTTCTGTTAGTCATTATTCCAAGTTGATAACTTCATACCATGATGATCGATGAGTTAGAATGTGATTGATCAGCGTGTTAGTCACGACAGACAAAAAAAATTGGTTTTTCTTTTTTTAATTTTTCTTCAATGAGAAAAACAAAAAATAAAGAAAAAACCGAGAATAACAAATCAACACTAACAACGTTCGATTCACTGTTAACAGTGTCGTGGTTTGTCGAGGAGAGGGTTGGCTGTGAATGTACCTGGGTGTGTCCGCCCCAGGCAGCTGCTCTGAGCGCAGTCCAACCGTCGCAATCGGCGTGATCGGCACTGGCACCCGCTGCCAATAAAACTCTCACGACATCGGCGTAACCGTGTCGTGCAGCCAGATTCAACGACGTTTGACCATGACGATCCGTAGCCTCGAGCTTCGCCTGTGTTATTTACAAAAAAAAAAAAAATTAACAAAAAAAAATTATTTCGAAAATGTTAATACTGATAATCCAACTCAAAATTATTAACCCTAGGACCCCACGAATCACGTACGAAACCCCAATACGTCTACTACTTAACTATGCGTAAAAATATTAAACAAATCAATAATATACTCGACTCAAATGAAATATCAATTGTTCATTGTTGAAAAAAAAAAAGGAACGGAAACTTTTGTATTTTTATATTTTTCGTGAACTATTTGTTGCTACATTATTCGTTATAATTTTCATTGAATGGTACTGATTAAGAGCTTCATTTTGGAATTCTTTTTCAATTTTTCTGATTGATAGTTTAGAATTTGATGACGACTTTGAGAGCGAATATCTCGTGACTGAAGGGTTGGAATGAAAAGGTCTCGAAACATTTTAAATTGCATTTGAGAAGACCTATTGAAAGACACCTTACTCGATGGGTCGATCAAAAAAAAAAAAAAATGTTCACTTTTTATTCACTTTTTAATCTGTGAGAGGGGATGGAATTTTTTTTTCTTTTTAATATTGTGATTTCTGTTTTTGGGTCATCGATCCATGTCTGTGTACCAAATTTCGTCTCAATCGGTACGTAAATGAGACAATGGGAGGATTGTGACACGTAAAAAGGTTATTTTGAGTCATTCGTCGTTTGATCCGGGGTTTGGTGAACCCCCGAGTGGAGTCCTAGGGTCAAGGTCATTATTTTCATCAGAATTACACGAAATAATGTTACTTGAGGACAGGAGGCAAGGGCAAGTTCCAACAACGATGCGTTGCCATCGGCTGCGAGCGTGTGCAAAACGGTTCGTCCGCACGAGTCGGCTTGATTGATGTCACCGCTCTCGCCCAACAATTCGGTCAGTGGCTCTCCGGGAGACTCGTCCATTGGGCTCACATCTTGCGACACCTTCTTTCGCCCAAACCAAAGCAACAACAAAAAACAAAACAAAAAACTGCGTTAATCGAATATAGAAAACCGATGGAAAAATAAAAACTATCTGAACCATAATATTCATCGAGGAAAGTAATTAAAATTGTTGGACTTGAAAAAAATAAAAAAAATAAATAAATAAAATCTACTGCAGCGATAAATATGCCTACTTCAACTTTTGTTCACATTCAAGCTTTATTTTTTAAAAAAAGTATCGTTCTTATTTGCAATAAAAAAAAAATAAATCCTAATAACGTATAGTTTTTATCAAAAGGTTAAATCGATCATCTAAATTAACTATTTCGAATTATCTCGATGTAATTTCTTTTTGTTAACGATACATGAATTTCGAAAAGAAAAAAATTAAATCAATTTTTTCCATAATAAAGCTCCGTTGAAAAAAATAAAAAAGTATCGTTCTTGTTCAAAATTGGACGAATGATCCATGCCAATGAATGATAATCATCTCTCGATGCCATTACTCTTAATCAAATATAAATTTAAAAAATGTAACTGACAAAATAATTCAACCAAAAAAAAAACGTATCGTTCTCATTTAAATCGAATGAATAATCCATTCACATAAATCACAACTATCTCAATGTCATTACTTTCCATTACAAAATAAGACCAAAAAAAAAATTAAATATAACCAATAAAATAATTCAACAAAAAAAAAGTATCCTTCTCATTCAAATCGACTGAATAATCAATGCCAATGGATCATAATTATCTGGACATCATTACTTTTTATCAACAACAACAAAAATCTAATTAACAAAACAAAATTCAACCAGAAAAAATAAAAAATTCGAAGCTATAATTATTCGAAAAAAAAAAATCGTCCCGCCCGATAATTCGTAAATCAGCTCATGTAATCGCGACCCCGTTATCACCTGACTAGAAGACACCGTATCCTTGACGACCTCATCCTCGACGACTTTTTCCGAAGCTCGTGCACCCGCGTCAACGAGTAACCTCAACAATTTCGTATCCTGCCGGGGCCACAATATGCATTCCGAACTATCGAGATAACACTCGTCAACGGGCGCCCTAGACCCAATCATCCACAAAACCTGAAGACTATGAGCGTCGATTGAACACCCGGGAACAATGGACGGTGTGCACATGGCCCGTTGCAAATGTTGTCCCAAAACGCAAATCTCATCGGGATTCAATTCAGGACCGCAAATGGTGTAATAAGCCGCGAGCATGGCGTGTCCCTCGGTCGACGAGCACAAATATTTTTGCGTACAATGTTTAACGTCCAACAACCATTCGGCAAAACTATGATGAAACAGCATCAGCGCACCGGCTCGCGAGACCGATATAACACGTCGCAAAAGATGCAAACGACGATTGAAATCTTCGATGGTAATTGTCGGATAAGCGGTTTTCACAGATTTGAAAAGTATGTCCTGAGTGATGGGCAATTTGGCGGCCAGTATAACGTTGAACAGAGGTTGCACCTTGGCAAATTGTTTGCGACTGAACAAACGTTGACACAACCACAAATAAAGTCCGTTCAAAGTTCCCGGTATCTCCCTTATTTCACGCAAAACAATAAAATTTTCCGCAACACCGTCCAAAACTTTTTCCAAATACAAAAAACAACCGTTGCTCTTAATGTGCAATTGATTCAACATTTCCGCGGTATCGCGCGATATGTGTTGTCTGAGAGCGTCTTCCTGATCCAAACGCGCCAAAATGTATTGTTGAACGTCCCGAACGACTTGACTCTTGCGCAAATCGTCCAACGAAATTTTTCGAAAACCCGTGAACATGCGGGAGATGGTTTTGCTCTGTCGTCGAGCCGTGCAAACGAGCAACAACCATTGTGGAAACAGATGATGATGATTGGCCAATAATTCGGCTATCGTTCGACTGACGTTGTCGTTTTCCCGACGCGAGTCTCTGGTTCCGATTTGCGGTGGATTGAGAAATTGTCCCTCGTCGATGGAATCCACCAACAGAAACAGACAATTCTTCGGTGGTTCAACTTCCAGCAGAGGAAACAACAGAGCTTTTTTCAGCGCGTCGTCGGGATCGCGATCCAGCACATCGGGTTGCAACGCCGCTTGGATTTCCGAATCGGTTCGTAATTTTTCCGCGTAAGATTCGGCAACGGCTTCTCTGGAAGTTGTCGGGCCCGATGTCGTGCTTGCCGTGGGTGACGTTGGTGACGACAGGTGAATGCCATCCGCGCTTGCTTGCAACAATTGAGCGACCAACGATCTGACGAATTGCGCGGGTGACAACGAAGCTTCGCTTCGTGCTTGACAGAAGTGTCGTGCCAATAATCGTCGATTGAGGGATCGTTGATGACGCGACGATGCTCCCGTCGACGGCCATGCCAATTCGGCGCACAATGCCGTTTTACCGCTTCCCGGTCCGCCGACTATCAACGCACCGCACGTCTTCGATGCCGGTCTTTGTTCCAAACAGTGCGACAGTTTCATCAACGCCCATTCCCGACAAAAAAAACGCTTTTTCTCGATCACCGGAGCTGCCATTTTTTCAACGATTTATATATATATGTGTGAGTGTGTGTGTATATATATATATATATTTTTTTTTCTTTGCTTATATTTTTCAATGACGATTCGAACGATTTATTTTCGAATCGTTTCGTTCATTCGTTTCAATTGTTTTACTATTTAACAGTTTTTTAAATTATTTTTATCACGAACTCAGTTTTTTTTGTCTTTTTTTCAATTTTTTTTTTCTGCGGTATAAAATGTCAATTTTTTTTTCACCATCGATCGATTGAAATCTGATGTCAGGGTAATTTTAGTTTGGTTTCGTTTGGTTTTTCTTTTTAGCTTTAGTTCTTAGTTTTTTTATTTCTTGTTTGTTTTTTTTTGTTTTGTTTGGTTTTTTTTTTTTTTTTTTTGAATCGTGACAAAGAGACGAATTATCGTTGTTGAATTATGTACTCTTTTGCCCACGGCTCGAGTAACTGTTAGTGTTTTTTTTTCTTTGCCAAATTTAGCTTTTGACGTTCTCTCTTGTCGTTGTTCTTTTTTTTTTTTTTGTCTTCGTTTCGTTTTCTCGTATTTTTCATACGATCGTTAGAACGGTCGTTGAAAACGTTCGGCGAATGACCGAAGTGGAACAAAACCGTGTGGAGTGAGATAAATTGCGTATTCGCGTCTCAGTCGAGCGTGCGAATTGTGAAAACAGGTGCGGCAGCAGCAGCAGCAGCAGTAGCAGCAGCAGCAGCAGCAACATCACATGGAACGATGCAACGGTTATCGGAGTTTCGCGTGCGTCGTACGGAGCCCCCGGGGGGCTCTGCGGCTTCCTCGGCCTCCATTCAGGCCTCTCATCGTCTCGTTTCTCGCATCCTGCGTGATTCCTCGTTCTGCATTCTGACTCTGTCAACATAAAAAAAGAAAAAAAAATAGTGAAAATAGAAAAATAAATAAATGAAGAAACGTTGAAGATTAACAAAGAAGAAAACAAAAAACAGACACACAAACTTTATTTTATTTTACAGTTTCGAGAGTCTTCGAGAGCTCGTGAAGATTTTTCTTTTTTTCCAAGTTTGTGAAATAAATTTCTATAAATCTATAAGACCTAGGAGTTTCGTAATAGTTTTCCGATAAACTTCAGGCAAGGCGTTATATTCCCTATTTTTTTAATTTTTTTTTTATTGAATTTAGAAAAAAACATAGTAAAAACAAATTTTGATGAAAAATCAGTATTTTGACTTCTGAGTGCCGTGAAAAATTGAAAAATGGATTGACAAAAAAAAAACTCGACTTTGTTACCTGCAAAAACTTATAAACTAATAAAATAATTATGGTTTTTGTGATTTCTAAATGTTCTAATAAATTGATAAAAATTTCATAGAATATTCTCCAAATGTTACTTTATTACATACGTAGTAATTATAGGAATATTTATTCCTATAATTTATTCCTGTAAAAGAATATTTATTCCTATAATTACTACGTATATAATAAAGTAACATTTGGAAAATATTCTATGAAATTTTTATCAATTTATTAGAACGTTTAGAAATCACAAAAATCTTAATAATTTTATTAGTTTATAAGTTTTTGCAGGTAACGAAGTCGAGTTTTTTTTTCGTAAATCGATTTTTCAATTATGTATCAACCGTGTTGTCAAAAAAAAATATCGAAAATACACTTTTTTTGTATTGAATCAACCTTACTCCCCACTTAACGCGGTTAATGTGTTACTATGTCAAATTTCGAGTTTTTTCGTCGAATGGTTTCCGAGGAAAATCGGGTGTCACAGACGGACAGACGAACAGACGCGCAAGTTGGATATCTTATAAGGGTTCCGTTTTTTTTTCTTTATCATGTCCTTCGAAGTCACGGAACCCAGAAAAAAAATCGAAGAAAAATAAATAAATAAAGAAAGAAAAAAAGTTGTCGCTGACAAATGGGTGACAAGCGATTGACGATTCTACGACTTTGCTCTTGGGAATAGAGGCGAGACGAACGAGTTCGTTCGGTCTCGTTCTGGGTCTTCGTCTCGAGTGGAGGATATCGCCGGATCGGTGAGGACGCGCCAGCCGAGTCTGTGAAATTTTTACGAGACGCGATAAAGAAAAAAGCCGTAACGCGCGGAAAGGACGGAGGGAGGGGGGGGGGAGGGGGGAGGTGAAGATTCACGGGGAAAACGAATTATAGCCGCAAGGATGGTGGATGAACCGGTTGGATGATAATAATCGACAGTTTGGGGTTTTCGAAGTCATCGGAACCCATGAAGACGTACATATATATACATACATATATATATATATTTATGTGTATGTGTAAGAAAGACCGTTGCCTTGGGGGGCCAATAAATACGGCACCATCGTAAATCCCCCGGAAAAGCTTTCGCGTCCAAGACCCTCGGATCTTGTCGTAATGGATCAATTAGATGTTAAAGTGCGGAACCCTTATCACCCCGCGCCGACTATATCGCGAAGGGGACGAAATTTACCGACTGCGGAAAATAAAAAAAAATAAAAAAAATATATTCGCAATGTCGAACGTTTGTAATTCGGGAAAAAAAAAATTTCGTCAAGACGATTGTTTCAACTCGTATCGACATGAAATCAATATACATATTAACGTAATTCGAATGATTATATCGCGAATCATTGACACTGTGATGAACACGATGAAAATGATGATAAATTAATGAAAATGTTAGATTTCTGAAGGGAAGATTTTTTTAGGCCTACCACTTTTAAAACCTCAGGAAGCGAGAAAAAACATGGTTTTTTCTTTACACAGTCTAATACAGACTTTAGATGCTCAGTCCAATGATACATTATTTTTTTTTACTTAGATCCTCAATCTCGATGCAATGTCATGCTCCTTCCGACGAATATCGCTTATATTCATATATATATATAAAACGTTTATTGTTTAGCCAAGCGGCCTCAAACATGGACTTGTCCTTACAATTCCCTACACTCACTCATCCCTCCATTCCTTCATCCTTCTCCCTCTTTCTAACCTACCCTAATTTATTCACCACCCCTTATCTATTCACACTATTTACTTTCATTACTATTTATTGCACTTGCCTTTCCTTTATCTGCTTTTCCATGGAACATCGCTTATAAAGCTTCACACACGGACGTGCATGTATGGTCGGGTCGAAATTCACGAGTCGAGGGGGTCGAACAGGTTGAACCGTAGCAAAAAAAAAAAAAAAAAAAAAAAAACCTTGCCGCCGGAAGAAGATTATATTCATCGAGGGCGGAATCCAAGAGCCACCAAAATGCGCAGGAAGGTTAGAAAACCATAGAGGCGGGAAAATTATACGAGATAACATTCCGCGGTCGGTGGTGATGCGCGCGCATGCGCGCGGGGGCGGCGAATGTGAAGAGAAGAGAAGAACGACGACGGCGATAAACCAGTTCCGCTAATGAGAGGCGAACCGTTGTAGATAGCAAACCCCGAACCTCGTGTGTGTGTGTGTGTGTGTGTGTGTGTGTGTGTGTGTGTGTGTGTGTGTGTGTGTGTGTGTGTGAGCCTTTCTCTATCCTCTCGTAATCTCTCGTCGCTGGGCGCACCGAACGCGTTTCGGGAAAACGTTTTGCGTGTGCCACACAACCGTCTATATCTCTATCTCTGTTTCTCTCTCGCTGTCTCTCTCTCTCTCTCGCACACACACAATCGAGATCCCCACACTGCTGCTGCTGCTGATGCTGTCCACCCACGTGCCCGAGCTCCTGGCTCACGTTCGGCCAAAGCTACGCGTCCGGCATTTATATACTACAACGTTATTAACCGACCAAATCCGCTTGGATTTCATGACGAACCGAAAAGGGATTCACGTTTATGACCAACTTCTGGATATTTTATCACGTGAATATATTTTCTAGCAGCCTGGCAAACACAAATTTTACAAATTTTATTCGAAAGTCCGACTTTTTCACGTAATTAATATTATTATTTTCACGTTTTTTTTTTTTCAAATTAGTATTTTCTTTTAGTTTTGAGAACCGCAAAGGGATTCTTGTTTATGAAGAAGTTCTGTGTATTATATCTGGCGAATATATTTTCCAGCAGCCTTACAAACCCGAATTTTATTCGAAAGTCCGACTTTTTCACATAATTAATATTATTATTTTCACGTTTTTTTTTAAATTATTATTTTCTTTTAGTTTCAAGAA
The DNA here is from genome assembly GCA_963662125.1 of Diplazon laetatorius. Taxonomy (NCBI): domain Eukaryota; kingdom Metazoa; phylum Arthropoda; class Insecta; order Hymenoptera; family Ichneumonidae; genus Diplazon; species Diplazon laetatorius. The sequence goes on along the minus strand of OY759158.1, from coordinate 4,237,104 downwards.
CCGGAAGGAACTCTCGTTTATGACGAACTTCTGGATATTATTTAGCGAATATATTTTCCAGAACACGAATTTCGGTCAAAAGTCCGACATTTTCACATAATTAATATTATTATTTTCACCTTTTTATTTTTCAATTATTTTCTTTTAGTTTTAAGAACCGAAAGAAATTCTCGTTTATGTCAAACTTCTGGATATTACATCTCGCGAATATATTTTCCATGAATTAGTAAAAACGAAAAAAAAAACGTTGAACATTTTTCTATCACTCCGCATATTGTATAATGAAGATAAAAATCTTTTCGATCGTTGCGACACAAAAAAAGTAGTAATTAAAAAAAGAAAAGTCGCTCCTCGTGAGAGTTCGAATTATTTAAATAAGCGCATTGTCGGTTCGGTACGTTCGCCTATACTAATAATATATATCACATATATATATGAATATACATATATATATATGAATATGATAACAATAATATATCATCCGCTTACTTTCCGCTCAGTTTTTCCGCGCAAATGCATATTCGACGTTTGTGTTACATCGAGTTCTACGAGCTTGCTGATAACACAAGAGACGGGAAGAGAGAAAAAGACATATATATACATATAGAGAGAGAGAGAGGGGTGGGAGGGGAAGCTTCCGACAGCAGCGCGCACCGAGACGTGTGTGCAGCACATAACGAATGAGCCGACTATACGCGTCCGCGAGCATTTCCCTGATTTCCCTAATGACTTTAACGAGGTCCCGCGAGCGGAAACCGCGACGAACGAACTCGCTTCAGACTCGCGAATTTCAACGACACAGTCTCGCGCGCACACACACACACACACACACGCACACAACTCCCACAGCATAACTTTACGGGAGCCGATGCATACACACTTATATACTACTCGTGTATGACACGTGTGCGCATGGATCTTGCCACTCTCTTTTACTTTCTTCAGTTCGCGCACACGGATCTCGATGCACCGGTTGTAATATAACGATCGTCTATCACGAATTCAATCCATAAATCTGCAATCCGTGCGGGATTTCGATCCACCGTTTTTTTTCTTGTTTTTTATTAGTTCTTAGATTTTTTAAATATTTTTTATTCCAACGGTTTGATGCGATTATAATTATTCTATAATTTATTTCATCATCGTTAACAACGATTACGAAATTTTTGATGTATTTGGTGGAGATTTTGTGATTCATGAATTTCGATTCGATTTCGATTGTTAGAGACAGTCCAAATTTCATGTAATTTTCATGTTTCAATTGATTTGATGAGCATATTATTGGGTTTCGGTCTTGTAGATTTTTATTCATTAGAGTGATTAATTTGGAACAACATAATTTAATTAATCATGTATATATTTGTTTATTTTATGAAAAGTGATAACTGAAAAATTACAGAATGGTTGAGATTTGGATTTCAGAAAGACTTACTTTATTTGGAACAACATGATTAATTAATCATATCTATTTATCTATTTTTATTTGATTTTTTTCATAAAAAAATGATAACTGAACGTCATGAATGGACCCATTTTTTTAATCCAAGATTTTTTCTCTTAATTATTCGATGAGAATATTGTTATTTATCATTTTATTCATTATCGTTGGTAAAAAATACAAAGTTTTTTTTTTATATATTCCTTCCACACGTTGAATTAATTGAGTCGATTATCGTTGACGAAGAAAACAATCTGGAGTGAATATTTATTCATAGAACATCTGAAATTCAGATGCAGCACAGATAAAAATGACGTTTTGAACAGCTCAAGCGACAATGACGATTCGATGTAAGATTAGTCGAATATTACTTTTCGTGGGGAACAATGAAAACGCAAATTATCGAAATAAAAGAAATTTTCATTGAACCCCAGTCGATCATTCGTCAACAATGAAGAAGTCCGTTGCTACTACTACTATTGCGACCAGGTACCACTACCACCAATCGCGTTTCGTTCGATTTCAACGCGTGAATTCATTTCTCGATAAAGTGTCTACTCCATTCGACGTCTTTCAAGGACACTCGGTTCGGTTCGAGAACTTCGACAGATTAAAATGCCTCAATTTGAATGGAGCACTCTGTCGACGATGAAGGAGGCCGAGTCAGGCTCGTGAAAAGAGAAAAGAGAGTCAGAGAGAGAGAGAGAGAGAGAGAGAGAGAGAGAGAAAAGGAGAGAGAATTGAATGTAAGAACTCGGGCAGATGGATGGAACGAGGTACAAGTACCCATCGGAAATTCTCAATCAATTATCCATCAAAATAAAATTCTCGTAGGGTCGATGGACATTTTATTTTCATAAAATTCGCATCGCAAAAAAAAAATTTAAATAGTTTACGATCGAACGGTATTTGGATTTTTTGATTTCGAACAAGCAAATATTATTTATTCTGAACACAAACGGATTGGAAAAGGTGACGAATATTTGTATAAATCGGGAGAAAATATTTTATTTCATCGAAAATATTTCATTGAAATGTCGAAGCAAGTGAAGTTTATTTGTTGCCAATTAGGGAAAGAAAATTAATGCAAGTGAATTTTTCTGGTTTTTCTTTATTTATCACAAAATTCTGTAAGATGGTTTTGAGGACGATGAATCGATCAAAATTTCGAGTGCTGATGACATTTTCATCCATTGCTCCGACTCAGAAAAATTGTAGAATCATTCGATTCAAATTTTCATAAATCATAATAAATTGGACAATCAATTATTTATTTTTGTAATTGGTTTTTCATTCAGTCTATCGAACGAATATTTCTTCCAAAGAAACTAAAATATATATTCCCCTCAAATCCCAAATGCAACGAAATTATTGAAATCGACCGAACATTTATAATGTATGACCCCAAAACGAAAAAAGAAAAAAACAGTTTAATTAAATCGATAGAAAAAGAATATTATACGATAATTAAATAATATTGAGAAAAATGTTCGATTGTTTGATAAATCGTAATCGAGCGAATATATTTGTTCTCGGTATGGATTCAGACCGAAAAATTTAAATCCTAACAATCATTTTTTATCTCTAAGCACAAACAGTCGAAAACAATAAAAATATATATATATATGCCAAGAAAAAAATATCGAAGATTTCAGTTTTTTTTAAACTGTGCTTTTCGACGAAGCTTGGAAGTATTATAAAAAAAACACACACACACACAAAAAAAAAAAAAAAAAACAAAAAACCAAAAGTCAGGGTTTCCCCATGCACCTTGGCATCTATTTCCCATCGACACGAATTTCCACGCGACGATTGTCGAACTATCGATTTCATGAACTCAATGACTATGTGCATACAACTCGGATTGCCTATTACAGCTCACCAGGGTCCCCCGCTGGCGTCTCTCGAGACCGCGTAATGTCAATCGACATAATATATATATATCCGCACAATAATCCCAAGTGGTACGAATAGTTATGGATGGCAACCTTCGTGGTATTTCATGCCGTACCCAGCAAGTGTTTCTATATGCACAACTATATACCGCGACGCGCCTTTTCAGTCTCGTTTATCTCGTACAACCATGTCCAAAGTCTTATAGAGAATTTACGAAGAAGCAGTTTTCTTTTATTTTAATCGGTGCATGAGCTCAATACGTTCGATACTCGTGGGATTTAAGTATGGAACGTCTCACGACAAATTTCCATGGTCGTGGGGTTCGGATAAATTTTTTCTTATTTTATTCATTAAATTTTATTAACTTTTACGATTCCATTTTTTTTAGCTGAAACAATTAGTCATGATGATGAAAAAATGAAATTGAACAAAAACTAAGACGACTACTATTGGCTTTCTCACTTTCACGTCAACACGTTCAAAATGTTTCAAAGTATCCAGAAATAACATTTGCAAAAAATCACCGAATGAGAATTCAAACTTCTATAACTCGAGAACGGTTCGAGTTTTACAGCGTTCACATTTTCCACACTTGTAGTGCCTTATAATTTCCATGTTATCTGTAATTTTTGTAACAATCGAACAAACAAGTTATTTGTCGAAAATCTTTCAATGACGAATTACGCTGTAAAATTAAGGTCTGAAATTTCCAAAGCAGTTTCTGTGTAATTCTCATTCCTGATAATTTTTTATTTCATTCGAATTAATTGGTGAATTGTTTTTTTTTCTTGTTTAATTACAAGGGCCACGAGATTCCGTCAATTTGTCTTGGAATGCCCCATATACACTCACAAACAATGCGCATTTCACTCCAGTGAATATATATGTATACATATATATATACACATATAAATAGTTTGGTACGTGTGAGAGTTGCAATCGGATAGCCACGTGGAATATGTTACATACGTAACAACGAAGTTGTTACTCGGTGTATATAATCATCGTCGTACATCGTTGCGAGTGTGTACACCGTATTTGGCCGATTGTGCAAGGAAGCCGGTCTTTGAAACAGGTCGTCGTCGTCGTCGCGGGTCAGGCGAGATACCGCGGCTGCATGCTGAGATCCCCGCAGCCGCAGCAGCAGCAGCAGCAGCAGCATTCGATGATGGCGAACGTGACTCTGATGACGTTGCATCGGGATGCCTCGAGCGTGGTGGCCTCCAGGCTCTCTCAGAGCCATCGTCGAACATAATACGTATATACCTACATCAGGGTGTCTCGAAAAAAAAAAAAATCCCGATTTTCGCGGCCCTCATTCACTTCACAAAGTATCTTGATTCCGTGGTATCCTGCTCAAAGATGAGCCCGATTTTTGGTTGAGGACGATTTTTAGAGATTGTCCCGATTTAACAAAGTTTTCACATTTGAATGGCGTGATATGTCAATATAGGATAATGGTTTCCTATCTAAAAAAAAAAAAAAAAAAAAAAAAAAATGAAATCTATCTTGCGAAAAATTCATATTTCGATTATTTTCGATGGAAAATCGATTTTATTATTATTTTGTAAGGCTTTTCCATTATCTTTGATTATTTTTTTATGAAAAAAAAATTGATTTTCCATCGAAAATAATCTAAATGTCGATTCTTTGCAAGACAGATTCCATTTTTTGTTGTTTTTTTTTTTCTACAGAAAACCATTATCCTATATTGAAATTTCGAAAAAAATTTTAAATGAAAAAAAAAGATTTTTTAAAATGGAAAAAAAAAGATTTTTTAAAAATATTAGGAACATGATGCCCACTCCGATTCAATGAAAAAAACTTCCTTAATTTCGTTAAAGTATCCAGGACAAAAAATGTTATCCATTCGGAAGAGGTCGAAATAGCAGTTACCTCTTGGTCAGAAAAAAGAGGGGGTCGACTAAGTTAAAAGGGAAGAGGTTATCTAAAAAATCTGAAAAAAAAATTAGTAACGTCGTGAGAACCAAAAGATACTAAAAAAAAATACATCGACCACATCGGGAGATAGGAGTGGGCCATCCCAAATCAAACCACCCCAAATCAATCGTTCGATTTGGGGTGGCTCGCCCCATACACACATTTAACGGTAACGTTTGTCCACAGAGAGCTGCATCGGTTGCATCGCAATGCAGCCCCGAACGACGACGTACAGAGCATCGAGCCGCTCACTCGATTACCCCTCGACGACGATGTTGACTTTTAATCTCGCGGTATCGCGAATGAAACGTTTATACATCTGTGCGGTTGTGTGGGCGAATTACGTCCGTGTGTGTATGTGTTCGATCGTGTTTGAGTATTTGGCAATGTCGGTGGGTGTCGGTCTGGCACGGAAAACAGCGATAAATTTAATTACCGGAAAACCCCGAACGGCAAACTATAGTACCGGGTCATTTGTTTTAGTTTGTAAGACGATTTTACACGAGTCCGCGCCGCACGTGGTATACCTTTTCTACTTTCCACGGCACCCCCCGGACTGTATACCTTCGCCCCCTCCACGATTTCGCACGTCGAACCCAGCCCGTAATTTTAATTACCCCCTGATGGCGGGTACACGACCCCTCTGGACCCGAGCACCGACGCTTGTTCGATACAACACACCCTCCCGCGTGACACATGCGCAGCCATTTTGAACCGGGCAAAGTTCGGGTGCCAACCTCTTTCGCGGTCTTGCCAACCCCTTCTCTGTCCTTCGTGTAGAACCTTCGTTACAACCTTCGTTCGTCGTGGTCGCACACATTATTCATCCGACTCTCGACGAGCTTCGGGGGTCTGTTAACGTTGTATAATTTTAATAAATGTGCATCGATTAATTACCGAATGTAATGCATAGCCAAAATTTACGAAGGGAAAGGAGGAGGGGGGTTCGAGGAATGACAGAGTGGGTGGGGATCGAAATTCAGAACGAGCAAAGTTCAGAAGGGTGAAAATTTCTAACCCGCATCTTCGAAGATCAAAAACAAAAGGCATAACAGCCAAAAATCGTAATGAAAAAAATATCAAAAGTTGCGAAAATGTTGAAGAAATCATTCTGTAATAAAATAAAATAAAATAAAATAAAATAAAATAAAATAAAATAAAATAAAATAAAATAAAATAAAATAAAATAAAATAAAATAAAATAAAATAAAATAAAATAAAATGAAAATTAGAAAATTTGTCCTCGCCTAAAAGTCAAAGGTAAATCTCCATCTTATAATTCCCGAGCGATCATCGCAAAAACGAAAACGTTGCACAATAAGCCGACAACACAGATGTGTCTAAAGAACACGGAACAATATGGTATCATAATCGTGTTTGCCTCTGGTAACAAGAATATCGAGTTCATAAACCCTCCATCACGATAGTATCGCGAGCGTGCAACATTGCTTTGACGCGTTGCAGCAGGAAGAGAGCTAGTGCATCGTCATCGACTTTACGTTTCGATGGGAGTTGGGCCTCGTCGTTGCCGACTCCGTCTACGTTGTCGTCGTCGTCGTCGTGGGAAAGCGGGTCGATAGGTCGTACACGTGCTGCCATTATTGCACACACAAGGCGAGAAGACCACACGTATTACTAAATATATATTTATATAGATATATCGATTTATTCGTAGGAATGATCTATTAAAAAAAATTCCAACATGAAAACATTGTTGGCCTCAACATTTTTCTGAAGTTTCTAACAATGAAGATTTTTTTAAATAAAAATATTAGGAATAAAGATCCCATTCTAAATTTATATATAGGAACTCCTATTTTTTTCAACACGGATTACAAGAAAAAAAATTCACCAATCATCAAGAAAAATTCTGCAAAAAAATCAATACACGTCATTGGGTTACCCTAAACTGAAGAAAATAAGTAAAATAAAAAAGGGTTAAATATTAACCCTTAGCTGGAACACTGGGGTCAGAAAGCCCCCAGCAAAATCAACCTCAATTCAGGACATTAATTCTTCATTCTGTCAGAATAAATACCTTTTCTTTTTTCAACAGCCACTGCCAGGCTATATTTTTCTCTAAAAGTAAACAATTTCGAGAGTACCCAGTTGCATTTTCAGATTGATATAATGGAAAATGTACAAGTTTCGAATTTTCTTTCGGTGAAAGATTGCTTTTTTTTCCTTTTTTTGTCACCTTCAAGATTTTTTTTCGAAGTGAGTATTGAATTTAAATCAAATCACGTACGACACCTCTTGAAGAATATCGAAGAATATATATATGAGAATTTTTCCAGGTAAAAAAAAATCAATCGGTTACGCGGAGCAAGCGTTTTTGTGCCTCGGGGTCGAAAAGACCCCTGTGTGACGGCTATGTTATACGCCGAATAGTGTGCCAGCTGAGGGTTGGATTTAAAAAAAAAAAAGAAAATATATATAAAACGATAAAAAGAGAATAGAGAAATAAAACGTAAGCGGGCGTACGGCACGTGCATCCGCAATGCGGCCACGCTCGGGATTTCTGCCGGACCCCAAGGGGAGACTGAGTCTCTGATGGTCGGGTATATATCTCGCTCGCGTCTCGAACCTTCAACCTTACTCTTTTCGCATTACGACTTGTGAGTCAATGGAGAGGAGAGAAAAAAATAACCGACGAATATACATTATATTTTTTTTAAATTAGTTTTTGTCTTTTTTTATTATTTTCCGTCTTATTTTTTAACTTCGGCAGATTTTGCGGTGGATAAAATAGGCCAAATAATATATGCTTCGCTCGGTATATATATATAGAGTCGCTCTTATTTTGGTTTTTTTTTATTAAAATTTTTTTTCTATAAAAAAATCACAATTTTCCTTCACTCGATCTTTCATACTTTTGTTAACCAGTCCAAAGTTTCAATTGTAATAATCCACCGTGTAATTTCATTATTCGCTTACATGAATAATATTATTCAGCATATTTCCGGCAGACTTTTCATTCGTCGAAAGTAGTGAAAAAAAACCTTGAAGTTAAAACAAAAAAAAAAAAAAAATACGAGTTGTATAACTCACGATGCATGGCTTGCAATCAATTGTATCGAATACGTGTCTGCAGTATGAAATGGCTCGGCAATTACGATTGAAAAGTCTCAAAATGAATTATTCAAACGTCGATCGATCGTTCGAGCATCGGCACAGCCCCATCGAGATATCCTTCCACTCGCAAAAACAACCATTTCCATTTTCCCATTTTTCGCCGGCAAATGAGAAAAAAAAATACCTTGGCGATACAGTCGGAAAATGTGAAACGGAGGTCGCGCGCGACAGCATCGACATCGCGCGGAGGATATCACGCGAGGATTCATCCACATCACGAAACACCACGAGCGTGAGTCATTTCACTTGACTCGAGTCAATGAGACACTTGTGTAATTATGAATTACGAGGTCGGTCGTCACATGTGTCGCTGACGGCCGAGGAATTCATAACGGTCTCGTCGAAGGATCGAGACAAATTTTACGGACGACAAAAATTTATCTTCACAAAGATACATAATCGCGTTAAATACATAATTTTTTTTTTTTTCGGTCGTTTCAACCCGTTCTGCCCACTCGGGGTCCACTGGACCCCAGACCAACTCCATGGTTATTATGCAGTAAAAATGCAATTTGTAAACATTTTTTTGTCCATTTGAAATTACCACTTCTATTTTTCGACATCGATCAAAAGTCTTGAGTTCAAACTTCAAAATAATTTTTTTTTTAAAGTCCATAGAAGCTCTATTTTTTTATTGAAAATATAATATCTCAGGGGTAAAACGGCGTAGGATATTTTTTACCATATGGCAAAAATGTAATTTTTCACGATTTTTTTTGGTAAAAAAATTCAGTTTTCGTGAATTTTTTTTCCTTATCGTTTTCTTTCACTTACTTTAGAATCAAACAGAAGACAACGACTATTAGACTATTTGAAAAATATGTAAAATTGAAGTTTGGCGCAAGATTCAAGTCGATACATTAAAAAGAACTCAGAACATCAATTTTCAATTCTATAGAATTGAAAGTTAATGATTTTCAGATTTATTCTTCTTTTACTTGTGCTACGAGGTAACAATGCATTGATTTTTACCTTCCCGTCCAAACGCTGGATAAACCACGCTACATAGACCAAAAGTTCACATGAACAATCTTGAAGAGAATTGAATTTCCTACAAAAAAAGTCATTAACGGCATGCATCTAACTTTGATAATTTACGCGTGGGGAACGCTCGTAAGTCGGGAAAATGTTGTAAACCTCTTCGACTCTCAGACGTTCGGATTATCGTACGTTCGCTGCAATGTCGTTCTGAATCTTCGCGATTCGCTGCAATGTCATTCTTCGCCATGAACGTTCGTAACATTGTCATCCAAAAAATCGAGCTTTCGAAATTTTTCACCCTTCCAAACTTTGCTCGTTCTTAATTTCAAGCCCCACCCAATGATTCATTCATTCATTCGTCCGTAAATGCAAAAACACGAGTAGAACCAATGAATACGTGGACATGGGATGATGAAGACGATCGATTGACATTCGTGCGTCATTGGTGTGGGTCACCCGACGTACATATGTATATATGTTTATATAGACATACATATATATATATATATGTATATATAAACACATATATAGGCAAATGCAAACCTCGTCTAATTTGCTGCATCACCGAGACGAACTGATCAGGGAACCGTCGCCAATTAGTGGTTTCGGGTTCCGTCCAGGTTTCTCCGCATTGGCCGGGTTAGCGAGTGCTTGTCAATCAGACGCACGATATATAACGTTTTCGTACCTACGTACGAGCACGCGTTACACCGAGTAATCGGAGACGCAACGCACCTCCGTCTGTGAATGTGTGAGTGAGTGTGTGTGTGTGTGTGTGTGTACTGCGGTACACCCAATTGAAAAGTGATGACAGTGCCCCGACGACCGCCATCGTCAATGTTCGTTCAATCGATGTACCTTCGGTGCTGGTGAATCCGCGTTCTCGGACCAACGATGGCTTAATTAGCGGATCAGACGATTGTTACGAGTTTCCATGATAACAGAGACGTGTATATATAGATATAGATATATATGTACATACGACAGACATACGACGACAATCACGAAAATTTCCATGGAAAATTTGCGGGAACGTGATAATTCAAAGACAATAAACACCCGGTTCGTGTTTCACGCGTTCACTCGAGTCTGCGCACTGAAACGAAATTATTAATCGAGGAAAAAATTATATAAAATAAAAGTATAATCGGAAAAATTGATGAAAAAAAAAATAATCTGACCCCAAGTAAAAAAATTATATATAATCAATATATAAACTATATATGGGATTGGGTATATATAGTTTATATATAGATTATTATAGACTATATATAGTCTATATATAAGAGGTAGAGAAGCTGGTAAGGTTATAAGCCAGTTGGCAAAATTGTATGGAGAATTTTTCTTTTTATTTAAAAAGGGCCCAGCTCGGGTGTTTCATTTATATGTGTTCATTCCCCCCCCCCCCCCTTCACCCTCTCCTTCTTTTTCGTTCTCGTCATATTTATTTTTCATTATTTCCACATTCGCAGCTTCACCAAAACCGTCAAATTTTTCATTTTCCAATATCCGCGATGTAAAATCGTTCGAGAATTCGAATAAATGCAATAACACATCGTGTCGGTCTCCACGACAAATATGCGTGACATCGAAGATATGAGAAAAACGAAAAAACATACCACAATTGAATTTGATATTTGGTCAAATGAAATTTACACAGCAGGATATCGAATGACTTTGGGTTATGAAGAAAAATCGTGAAACAATAGTTATTCTTCTTTTTTTTTTTTTCGTAAAACACGTTCGGGGTTCGGCTGGGGCACATATTTTTATTTCATTTTTACGTTGAAACGATATTGCTTTTGCCTCGAGGGCCCAATATTTCCAGTTCCTCGCCTCAACTATGGCGCCCCCGACGATCTCGCGATCAAACTCTTTTGGGTCGATTGGGAAAACGCGTTTCGCTCCATGAAATATATATATATATATATATATATATATATATATATATATATATATATATATATATATATATATATATATATATATACATATATATATATGTGTGTGTGTATGAAAATGTGTGGGTGGACGGTAGCTATGAACTTCGGTGTGCGAGACCGATACACGGTACGGCCGACGTTTCTCTAGCCGCGGCAATAAGCTTCACTCGTGACGGAGCAATAACCGGAAACGCTCGCTCGTCCGAGGGAGGAGGGGGGGGGGGAGGGAGGAGGTTACGTGGCTGTCCGGAAAAGAGAAAAGCGAACGAGAGAAAGACAATCGGTTTGTAACGGACCAATGAAAGTACCGCGAGGACCAACGAAAAAGACGTTTCACAATCCACAACGAACCCACACCAACACAAAATTGTTTCCACGAAGAAATGAACCCACGAAGCTTGAAACGATATCTCGATTGTCCGTGAAAAAAAAAAATAAAGAAAGGAAGTCGAGAAAAATAAAGAAAGAAGGAAAAACGAAAAAAAATCCGAAATCGAATCGACTGTTAAAAATTGAGGTGAAAAAAAATACGAAAAAATAAGAAAGGGAAAAGAAATTCCGGAATCGAATAAACCGTTAAAAATTGAGTTTGAATAAATACGAGAAAAATAAAGAAAAGAAGGAAAAAAAATCGACATCGAATAAACTGTGAAAATTAAATTTAAAAAAAACGAAAAAAAAAAAAAAAATGAAATTCCGAAATAGAATCGATTGTGGAAAGATTGATGAAGAAGGCTTCCTCGATTTTGCAAGTTATCCTTTACTCCTCGATCGAATGAAAAATGCTAAACATTCGAAAAACAGTCCATTCGTGAATTTTCATTCGTCAATACTGTATAAGCCGACCGAGTTAATTTAAAAATCCCATAATGCGCTCATCATCATTGAACAAAATAAATAATGCATCCATGTCCGCCCCCCTCCCCTCCTCTCCCATCGCCAACGCGATAATATATTCCGATTGTGTGAAAAAAAATATTTTCCAATAATTTCTCGAACAACGAATATACATAAATGTATAAATATAAATGTATAAATATAATATAAATAACGAAAAACAAATAAAAGAATAAAAATACATCCGGACATTTTTTTCTGAATGTGATTTTTGGATGTTTTGGGACATTCTGAAAACGTTTTAATGAACATCTCGAAAAAAAAAATTTTCACCAAAACAAAGCTTCCTCTATGAGGAAGCAATATGTATATACATATATATATATATATATAATTATATATATTTGGTCGGTTTGCTCGAAGATTTCGCGGTGTTAAAATCGTTATGGGGATTTAGTCGAGAAATGTATAAGCGTGGCGAAGAAGGAGGGTGCAATTAGCCGGTTAGCTGGACCGTCTAATTGATTCTCCGGGGCGCTAATCTTTGCGCCACGGCTCTTCCGGCCAACGGGGAGGGGGGAGGCAAAGGGAGAGGTGGGGGAGAGGGCAACGGGGAGGGGGGGGGGGAGGGGTGCGAGGGAATACAGAGAGTGAGGCTCGAAGACTTTAATCATCCCTAACCAAGTCGGCGCTTCCAACGATTTCCGTACCCGTTTGCGTTCTCCGCCCCTTCCGGCCAACATACTTCTCTCTCTCTCTCTCTCTCTCTCTCTCTCTCTCTCTCTCTCTCTCTCTCTCTCTCTCTCTTTTTCTTTCTCTCTCTCTCTCTCTCTCTCTCTCACACACACACACACACTCACACTCTTTCTCTTCTCTCTCTCTCGTTTATCTCCAAGTTCGTACGATTTGCGAACGGCGCCCGGCGGCGGCCTCGAGGATATTAACTTAAGTCGGACTTCCGTTTAGCCCTGGCTGCCGGATTAGCGGGGGATCTCGGATCGGTCGTCCTTTCGTCCTTCGCCCGCCGCCGCCGCGCGGTTCACGAAAATTTTCGTAATTAATATTCACGCCCGCCGAGAGGGAAAATTATCATCGTCTCTGCACGATCGTCACACACACACAAACATATATATATATATATATATATATATATATATATATATACACACACATACACACGCAAGTCGATCTCTGCCGTGTGTGCTTCGATGAACTCGATTTTCATAAAACTTTTGTGTTCGCTGAATTCGTCCCCGTGTGCCAGCAACGCGAATTTTTCTAAACTCCGATGAGAATCGATTCGATGGCGAAAGTTTTAACTTGTCTGCCGACAATTATTTTCCTCGAGTCGCCCTCTCATGACCGAAGTTTGAGATTTTTTTCCCCCCCACGTACTATATATAGTGGAATTTAGTATAAAAGTTTAATGTGAAAATAACAACAACAAACATGTTCGTCGTCTAATTTTAGACTGGATTTTATAGATTAAAATTATTTTTTTTTATGTGGATGGAATATAGTTATTTATTGTTATTGAATGCGCGGTGGGAAAATCCGGTTGGACGTTCGAATTTGATTAATTTGAATTTTATACAGCCGCTGATGAATTTTCGAATATGAAAAACAAGGTGCAAATTGAAAATTGCAATTTTCTTACTACGAATTTTAGATATAGCGAACGAATGAGATGAGTCTGTGAGGAAGCCGAAGAATTCGAAAAAAAAAAATACTTTCTCACAGAGGCATCTTCGTTCGAATTTTATTTCATTCTATAAATGAATTTATAATTGACAAGAACGAAATCGAGAACCACTGATCACACAATGTGTGAAAAAAAAGTGATCGATAAAATAAAAGGACAACGAAGATGAATTAATAATCGCAAGAATGAAATTTAAAAGTGTTTTCCAATGAACAAGATAAAATAGTAAAATCGCAAAAAAACAAAAAAAAAAAAAAGGATTTATCATCACGAATAGCCGACGAGGGTCACAGCAAAACCGCAGATGTCGGAGAGGAGCGAAATAGTCACGAGACGAAGCCCGTCCGACGATTGTCGAATTGAAATTCCGTTCTCGCGTCACGTGGGGTATCTCTTTCTCCGGGTCGAGCTGAACGAAGACCCGAGAAAGAAAAAAGAAAAAAGAAAAGAAAAAAGAAACAGATTTAAAAAAAAAACAAGAAGAGAAAATAAAAGAAAAATTCCAGAAAACGACACCACGATGAATCTCGAGAAAGAAGATGAGAAACAAAAGACTCGCGCGAAGCGGAACGACGTGAACGACGATGGAAAATGAAAAAAAAAATAATAATAATAAAAAATATATGACCAAGGAAAAAATGGAAATAAATAAATTATTCCATAGAGCCAGGAAGGTTGTTCTTCTCCTCCCTCCAACAGTTTGAAAACGTCCTCGTTCGCGCATTACACATTCACGTTTCAATCTTCACCACGACGTCGGTTCGTGTTTAATGTTCCATTGATTCTCGGGCTTGAAAATTCGCACGAGCTTTCGGTGAAGCTGATCCCTCCCAACCCCCTCTCGACCTCTCCCATCCCGAGCATATCAGACTTTACAAGGCACACGTGACACGTACGTCCTCGGCATCGCCTTTTATTCTTTTCATTTTATTATTATTGTTATTATTTTTTTGTTTTTATTTGTATTATTTTTTTCTTCGTGATTCAGTATTTTACGGTATCGGTTTTTCTTTTCCACTTGTAACGCCCGCCTTACCCCATTTGGCCCTGAATAAGGGGGTGTATGCAAATGTACACACATTCTTATATATACATATATATATGTGTATATATTTATGTATATATTGTCTATGTATATTGCTCGGGTGAGAGAATATTTGTCCCTGGAGGGTACGAGCGTATATATATATATGCGATCGCGCGCGCGCACTCGTGCCCCAGGTGACTACGACATCGTGAATTTTTCAACGTGAGCTACGTTTCATTTCCGTCGGACTCACAGCTTCGTATAAACCATACGTACCGAGTTCCTCGGCTACGTTCTCGCTTGGAAGAAAAAAAAAAATAATAAAATATGTTCGAGACTCTGACACTACCCTCAATGGCTTTCCATTCGTGTCTCACCATGTGTGTGTGTGTGTGTGTATTTTTTTTTGCAGTCAATTCATATACGTTTCGATGTGTTTTACAATGAAAAACGAGATTTAATTCGACAAATGATATTTTTTAAATTGTTTGCAATTCATTTTTTTTTTCAATATTTGTGATAGTCAACGAATTTTCAGGTTTGTTTTTTTTTTAGTCTTATCACAACGTTTCTATCGATGAAAAAATAGTAAAATGTGAAAACGACAAAAAAAAAAAATGAAATTAAATAAAAGAATCGCACATCGATCAATGCTGAAAAAAAAATATATCTCGACCGTCCCAAAATGGCGTGAAAAGCGTTTCACTAATTTGAACAAATTTAAAAAGAAAGAAAAAAGCAAAACAATAAGAACCGAATTTTTCGAGAAACTCATAAACGACCATAATAATCGTGAGAATTATCACGACGAAGTTGTGAAACTGATAATTCCCGGAAGCCGATCATCTGGTTGTCGGACGTTCAACAACACATATTGTCCGTTCATTTATCAGTCAGGTGTGCGTGTGTGTGTGTGTGTGTGTGTGGGTATCAAAGACGTTTTCGTTCTGGAAGCCCACCACTTAGTTCGATCTAATTGTCGTCTGGCTGGGCTCAACGTTAATGGAAGTCAGGTAATAATCTCGGTTACGGCATGTATGTATGTGTGTGTCTGTGTGTGTGTAAGTTCATCTGTGTGTGAAGTTAGATTTTCCAAGCCGTTGGTCCATGTGGTTGCTGTTGCCAAGTACACACGAACCATAAGAGATACGACATATACACATATATATATATATATATATATATATATATAAATATATATATCATAGGTATATCACGGTCGCTGTAATAATGTATCGGATCGTTTCACACCGGCAGGCGTGTACGTTCGAGCTGCTAATGTACGTACCCACTCAGACAACCCTTGTACTCCGTCCGATTAGATTAGAGTCCGAAAGTGAGGAAGGCTCTCCCCCCCCCTCTCTCTCACTCTCTCTCTCTCTCTCTCACTCTCTCTCTCTCTCTCTCTCACTCTCCATTTTGCTTCCTCCTTCCATGTTGATCTTTTTTTTTCTCTCCCTCTCTCTCACCTTCTTTCTCTTCCGTTTTCTGTATCTGAGTCTTCACCACCCTGCCACGCCTTCAACTGCTACACCATTACACACACAAGCACACACACGTACGTGCCACACACATTGTTACTTGACTGCCAAAGATATTTTCCTCACTTAAAAAAAAATTAGACGCTCGAGACATTCCGAAAATTCATCTGTCATAAAAAAAAAGTAATAAAATCAATGTGTTTTTACCGTCTCGTTTGCTATATAGACCTAAAGTTCATATTTTTTTAAAATCATTGGCAATAATCAATAGTTGTTTTTTTTTCTTTTCAATTTTGGTTCGTTTTGTAACCGGAAATAAGACCACGTTAAACAAAAGAAAAATAAAAATTTAGACGCTCGAGACATTCCGAAAATTCATTTATCATTGAAAAAAAGTAATAAAATTAATGTGTTTTTACTATCTCGTCTGCTAAATAGACCTAAAGTTCACATTTTTTAAGAATCATTGGCAATAATCGATATTTGTTTTTTTTCGTTTCAATTTTGGTTCGTTTTGTAACCGGAAATGAGACCACGTTAAACCATCATAAATATATGGAAAAAAAATGTTGTTTCCTCGTTGTGCGAAAAGTAAAACGCGTTATCGTGATCGATTTGATTATAACGGTCTGGCGGTAAACCGGGTGACTTATAATATTCCGCTCGACTCGATCGGTTCATCTTCGTCCGGACGACGTTACTTCCGTCAGTGGCCGTGGTTCCGGGTAATGTTCCCCGATGAGCTGTGCATGACAAATCGACGAATCCGATTCGCCGAGGTGAATTCGCGACTCCGTCGACAGCTGTGTCCCGCTCGACGATGACGTATATACACGATGGAAATAAGCGTGGGACACGTTTGCCAAAGAGGCGTTGCGAATAGAGCGGCCAATGACTCTTCATTGTCCAGTCAGATTTCTCGTCAACTACCATTTTTTATTATCATGTAGATTTTTTTGGTTTTTTCGTTTTTTTGCGCGTTGAGCTCGAAACACGATTTGCTATAATTTTTTAGCACCAGACGGATCAACGAACTTCAAGTCAAGACATAAATTATCATATGTATACAAACGTTGTGATATTTTAATAGAAATCTGTGATCTAATTATGATATTGACGACAGAAACAGTCAGTGCCATACATAGTATAAATTTGAAAAATTTATGTTATAATTTACTCATCTACATGTATGTCAGTAAGCTAATATTAGAATTATTATTATCAGCTCATATTGGTTTACGTGAATTTGGTCATTCAAAAGTATTGTTTCTATTTAGAAAAACTGGCGTTATGCTTGCAGCATAAAATCATGAACTGTAAGAGCACAGATTTCATCGGCAATAAGTGTCCCTCTTCGAACCCTACAACTGTCATTTGACCTATTTTGTTGTCAATTCTTTCCCTGAAGAGTTATTCGACTGTATTTTTTTCAAATGGGACACCCTGTATATGTACAATGTAGCTATAATTAATAATATATTATATTATACATTATATCATATACTATATATAGTATATTATATAATGTATGTATAATGTACTATATATATATATATAAACCATATGGATATATATATATATATATCGAATTTTGTTTTGTGAAGTTTCATTTTTAAGTAATAAAAAAAAATAAAGTTAAAAAAAAATTTAAAAACAACCCCCTCTCCTGTCGTGCACCATCCGGATGTGGGTGGCATCGGCGGCAACCCTCGAGGCGCACACACGAGCCATTTCATCCAAAGGTCGTCGTCAGTCTGGGTCTGGTCGTGAATGCATGTGCAACTCGGCAGAGTCGCCAGTGCATGTGCTTCAGGGTGCTCTGGCTGTACTCGGGAGCAAATCGTGTATCTTGCGGGAAGCTCGACCCATTTTCCAACAATGACGGGGCGAGCGAGAGAGAGCCAGACGGTGGTGCAATGAAAGAGCGAGATGGCGCACGAGCCCGGTGTATTATTAGATAAAGATGGACGATGAATGAGTGGGTGTAGTACGCGAATTGTCACGTGTATATATAGGTAGAGTACACGCTGACGCAAAGTACCTACGTATTATAAATGTCGCAGACGTTGCGGAAATTCACACAAGCCAACAATGAAAGCATGCACACACACACGCACGTGTGAAGTGTGTGATATTTCACTGCGCATGTGTAATGCGCACGGAGGACGAACAGTTTATATTCACCATCATTGAGATTACGTTCATTCAGGGTCCAAAATGTGACGGAAGATGCATCCACCCTCGCACCTGTAAATTTAACGGGGGTGGGGCTCGAAATTCAGAACGAGCAGAAGTTCCGAAAGGTCGAAATTATGAAAGTGTTTATGTGAACTTATTTGTTCGTGTGATAACTTTTGGTCTATATAGCGCTGATTATCCAGCGTTCGAACGGGAGGATAAAAAATGCATTGATTTTTTAATTGTTTTTCATGGGAAAAAATTAAGCCAAGTCTAGCGATTTTTTTACTCTTAAAAAGTTATGAGATCACAAGGAGTGAGCCACAAGACTATTTTTCCTGGGAGCTACGATAACAGTATATTGATCTCAGTCTCACTCCAAGCTTCTGCATCTTCGTTCAAGATAATTTCGTGACCTGGGTGTCAATTATGATTTGAAAGTCGACCGGTCGACTCGACTCGTCGATTTTTACACGAAATGTTGCGAAATTTCACTTTTAAAATAATTATGTCAAAAGTGAAATTTCGCAACATTTTTGTGTAAAAATCGACCAGTCGAGTCGACCGGTCGGGTGTCGAGTCGATCGGTCGACTTTCAAATCATAAGTTACCCCCCGGCCTATCTCAGCCACTTGATCAGCAAAATCATCATCACCATCAAGTCACGAAATTTGCAACAAAGTTTCCACAGATTTATTCTCACTGAAAAAAAAAAATTGTTGCCGTTAAATAACTAACGTCGTTCCCGTACGACATTTTTTAAGCTCGATGTCGTGCATTCGAAGAACAATGTACGTCAAGACACTCAACAAAAAAAAAAAAAAAAAAAAAACCATAAAAAAAACATTTAAAAAAAAACATAAAAACTCGAAGACCATCGGAACGTCAGTGTCACAACTCTGTTCATCCGGTCATTCTACTATATTTTTATTCAAACTCACGTATCCCAGATGGACCCCACACACGTTTAACTCTCTTTCTCACACACACATAATTGTAGATTGTCGTCGGGAAAAGCTACCACGTTTTCTCGACGCGTATCACGGTCGTACATATAGCCATTCGGTCATACAGGTATAAACGTTGAATTCTGTCCCTTCTGTTTTCTTATCGCTGATGACACCAATATCTCGGAGTGTGCCAACCGCCCCGTCCGTTATTTCCATCAGTTGGTTCACCTTTCGTAAAATACAAACGCCAATGTGTGTGTATGTGTGTATCTCCGTTCAGCACTGATGGGAATTAAATGAATCACAAACCGGGCGGGCCTTCGAGATAGGATTGTTCTGGAAGATTGCTATTGGGACCAAGACACCGGGTCCGTTGGGCGAAGCTGACGCACTTGTCGCATTGTTCGGTAACGAGTTTTCCGTAAGAAGCCACGATGAATATCGTCGGTCACCATGGCCCATCAAGGCCTTCCAACTCGATATTAAAAAAAAAAACAACAAATGTCATTCGATCAATTCGTATCTTTGGTTGAATTTTCGCGGAAAGCAAGAACGCGAACGGAGTCTCTCAAAAAACAAATCCAGGTCCAAGGTCGTTGGAACAAAAAAATGAAATCAAAGCGTCTCAGAGAGACTTGCAATTCAATGAACCCCACACGATCGATCTATCAACGACACATTGTGCGTCTTTTGTGCGGAACGAAAAAAAAAAAAAAAAAACCTTCCACGTCGAGAGTCAAGTGGAGAATCTTCCAAATCGTTTCACGTTTCAATCGCGTCAATGGGAAAAATGGTTCGACGCACGATATATTCCCGAAGAAAAAGATCCGAGTTCGCACAATCGGACAGTTTTCACGCGAGATTGTCACTTTTGTGGATGCGGGTCGCCGCTGTTCGACCCTTCACGTACGTCGCGAGAGACAGCGTCGTGGAAGTTACGTTCGAACGTCGTTAACTTTTCCAAGATGGAAGCGGATGTGACACACGGGTCTCGCGAGACGAATGAACTCGGCCGAACAACTTTTCGAAAACGTCGATGATGTTGATGCGCGATGTAAAATTTTGAACGGCGATGGGTGTGAAATTTGTTTATTTATTTATTTTAAAAAAAAATTTTTTTTTTTACTTCATGTTGTGAAATTTTTGGCACGAAGCGTCGACGAAATGGGAATTTTTTTCTGTTGTGATTCAAAGTTTTTGCAAAATTTAATAATAAAATCGAAAAGCGAAATTGTTTTTAAAAAAGTATATGTATATATCTATTTTTTGTTAACAATGATAAATGAGATATGGATAATAATAGTGATAATAATAAAAATATTAATAATAAGAATAACAATGAGAATAATAGTTTCCTGATTCAAAAATATAAAATTTAATAATAAAATAGAAAAGCAAAATTGTTTTGAAAGAAATTACATTTACAACAATAATAAATTAGATATAGATGATAATAGTAATAATAATAGTAATAATAACAATAAGAATAATAGTTATCTCGATCGAAAAATCTAGAACCGAGCAAAATTAATAAATTCGTGGCATATGATTGATAAAAAAAACTATAATTTCATTAGCAACGTCGAAATTTGTCATGAAATTTTTTCGTCACACATCGAATCGGCAAATTCATGGGATGTCAAAAATTTGTCGGTTAACGATTAAAAGTTCACGAAAGTTTATTTTCCATTTGGTTTGCCAGATTCGGATCCGCGATTTCCGGTCTATCTTAAATGGACGAATTCACATTTGTCAAGTCAAGAATCATGACCACAATCGAAAATTTCACGAAACTCAAAGATTTCACAGGAGTTTATTGAACATTGGGCTCACCTCGTCGTTGCGTTTTTGTCAAATAAGTGAGCTACGAGCGCACGAAGCGTTTTCTTTGAATCTCTTCTTTGTCGTCACTTAATCCTCAACTTGCTGGCGAACCACCCTTCTCAGCTTGTCGATCGTATTCAACTTTGCCACCACACAGATAGGTCGACTTTACAATGTCTGAAACAAAAGAAACGAAAAAAAAAAATGAAAAATAAAGTAATAATGATAATAATAATAAGGTCGGTCAGTAACCCTTCGAAGGCTGTTGACTCGTGTAGGTACTACAAGACTACCGCCCTCGCATCACGATCGAATCGAAGCATCCGATGCTCCCGAGACTCTCGACTTCTCATAAGACTATGTATATATATATATATATATAATATACACGTATATATGATATGCAAACCGTCAAGTCGCTGAGGTCGATCGATTTCTCGAGTGCACCGAAGACACGTGAAACAAGCACAAGATTTTCATATTTTCACCCTACCTCGAAATTTATTTACAAAGAAAACAAACGAGTAATGTATATTTATGTATTTATTCATTCATCATTCACACCATTTACATATTATTTCATGTCGTTATGATTCGATTATTTATTTGTCCAATTTTTAAAAAATGTACCCATTAAATGTAATTCGCAGAGAGGGAGAAAATTCATTAATTAATTGATTCATTTACCCCGTGTGGAAATTGCGCCCAGGAATCTACCAGGCCCTGACTAGTTTCCCTGGGTTCTGGCCAGCATTCTGCATGGTAAGCTAGATAGCCCCCGACGCCATGTGTAATTTCTGGCTGCCCAGTTTTTGCCCAGTATACCTGATCGAGGCCTAACCAGCGTTCCGATTTTGAATCCCGGAAAACTGCGTAGAGGCTGGACATTGCCAGCACAATCGGCACTGATAAAGGAGGGATAGGGTGGATTATTCTCTAATGGTATTAAATAAATGGAAACCTCGGTAATATAATAATATAAAACTCGATAATTTATTTTTCATAAAATATATAAAAATATAAATATATCCATCAGGCTGTCCCTCAAAATGGTCATTTTGGATTTTTTGCACTCATCCTCTAGAAACATTCAAGGTATATAAAAAACATGTGGACGGTTCTCCATACCACTCGTCGCAGTCATTGTCGTCTACGGTCACTTATTGTAATTCATCACTGTCACTCATCGCGTTTTCATTTTTGATAGCCGTATCAACCCACATATTATATCGCGCACGTCTTCTTGATACTTCTACGACACTTTTTTCTAAAGCGCGGTGTTTTCGGACCCGTTCTACATTAACCTCTTTTTTCTTAGCGTCATTCCGTGTTGTTATCAAACTGTCACTCTCTACAGAGCTAGGTTATGGAAGTTCAGTTCAGTCGAGGAACGCCAGCGCCATACAGCGGTGACACGTGTTAACAGTCCAAAGCCGTGTACAGCATGATCGCCGCTTTTGTCCCAAAAAGACGAGAGATGGCGTCATCATCTATCGATGTATGCTAACTAGATACTGCATAGCCTCCCTACGGTTGGCATAGAATAAAATGACTGGCCAGCGCGCACATAGACAGGCACGTATACATGCACCGTGGCTAGCTTCTATTCAGCTGCTTCACAGAGAAACCTATCGCGGAAAACTAGCCAGGTGCTGTATTCAAACTAGGGAATCAGTACCGAATTTCTACACGGGACCATTGACATTATTTTCATATCATTTCATATCATTGTATATATTTATTTTATTTTATTCGTGAAACAATATTCGCAAAGAAATTACGTAGACAATTTTTCATTCGTCGTCGAATAATGTCTAAAGCACTTTTTATTTTTCTCTTTAGTATTATCATTATTATTATTATTATTATTATTATTTTTTATTTCAAACGAACGAACGAGGTTTCTGGAATTGTAATTATCGCCGAGTGTCGTAAATCGTGAATCATCGATCTCGGAGGTTTATAAAACGAATCGAATCGAACGTGAGAAATAGCTGTCGTCGGGGCAATCGAACAAAACGGGTTTTAAAAGATTCGTCTCATCGTCGTGGCGCCGCGAAGCCAACGCACCTATATATATATATATATATATATATGTATATATATATATATATATATATATATATATTATATACATATATGTACGAACGAAAACCGGACGACCGACGAGTTTTGCACTGTCGGGCAGACGACTGTCGTCTCGACGGCATCGGGAGCACACATCGAAAAGAACTTCCTCACTCTCGGTTGCACCTCTCGCCCGGAAAGTATCTTCGGCCCAACGAGTTCAACGAGCTGGCTAATCGAAACCGCTTGCCCGTAACCGGCAACCCCACTCGGAACCGGCGACGACACTCTTTCTCGTTCTTCAATCCCATTTCGAATTTTTAACACTCACGCAGTTATTTATTTTATTTATTTTATTTATTTTATTTATTTTATTTATTTTATTTATTTTATTTATTTTATTTATTTTATTTATTTTATTTATTTTATTTATTTTATTTATTTTATTTATTTTATTTATTTTATTTATTTTATTTATTTATAACTGGTAGATAATTAATTGAAAAGTGTTAATCGCTCAACAGGATCGTAATGAATTAAACGCGAGCCGCGTGTTCGCGTCAACGCTGATGTATCACTTTTTTCTAACGATCCATTAGCTATCGCGGTTTCACCGTGATCCAACTGTGCGAGATATACTATTTAAAAAAAACGAAATGTACAAATAAAAATAAAAACCCAGAGCAATGAGATAAAAAAAAATGCAATCGAGCTGAGAAGGGGCTTGCGACACTTTTATTATCTCGTACGTCACGCGATCGGTGAACCGAGCTTTCAAGGTGCGCCCACATGAGGGTACACACATTTATCTAATCGATCGTCAACCTCCCTTCACCCCACAATGATTCATCTATTTTTCCGTCATTACACGCACACGCGTTTATTTTTTCTTGCTTGTTTATAATTTACGAGTTTATAATTACGTAGATAATAATAATAATAATAATAATAATAATAATAATAATAATAATAATAATAATAATAATAATAATAATAATAATAATAATAATAATCATAATAATAATAATCATAATAATAATAATAATAATAATTCTATTGCAAAAAAAAACCAAATACTCGGAGCTAGCAGGTGAAATAAAAACGCAATGAAATCTAAAATAAGTCAAAATAATTTCCATTATTATCTCAATTACTTTAGCATTGTGGATAGAAATCTTAGATACAACATTAAAATGTTAAACTCAGATTCAAGTATTACAGAAAAGATTCTTGAAGCTGTGATAATCGTTACGTGTCATGTTGCACGAGAATTTCTGCAATGATTATAATTAACAATTGTATTTGATCTTACGATCTCTAAAATTGTTAAAATGTATACCATCAAATGAGAAATAAACGAAATAATAATTGTAATAATAATAATAATAATAATAATAATAATAATAATAACAACAACAACAACAACAACACTAATAGTAGTGATGATGGTGATGATAAAAATAATTACAAGCGTAAATATAAAAAATGTTCCTCAAGAACGAAAAAAAAAAAAAAATGTTTACACTTGGAAAACAATGTCAGAATGCGCGTCCTTTTTTTTTCGTTCCCTCCAGCGTTGGCACACTCATCCGGATTAATATCAACGTCAGACGGTCGTTACAAGTTGCCGGAAAGGCCAAGTTTTTTCCAGCACAGTTTTCACGGCCTCGTAACGACGCGTCGCGAGCGAAAAAAAAAAGAATTAAACAAAAACAAAAAAGAATTTAAAAAAGAAGAGTCTCTCGAGTTTCATGGTTTTTGTTTATCCGGCACGGGCGCTCGAGTGCTCGCAACGGCTCGAAACGCCAAAAGTGCAGTAATAACGCACCGGCTGTGTCGGACAGTACGTAATGTCCCCGCTGTTAAACTCGTCGTCCGGTTCGCGCATATAGCGTAAATAAATTTGAACGTTTCAACCTACTGCACCGGTCGCGTCGCCAGACCGAGCAAAAAAAATTATTATAATAATAATAAAAATAAACACATTACTGAATGAAAAAGTGGAAAAAAAAAATTTTTCAAGTAAAACGAGAGACCGGACGGAAGAGTTGATTCGGACAAACACATTTGCGAGCAACGATGATTAACGAGCTGGACAAACTTTGTGATTCTTAAAGTTTAACATACTTCGCAACTTTTGAATTATTACAGAGTTTGATCAATAACTTTTTTGTTTTCTCACGTTGAGCTCCATATCATTATTATCATTATTATCATTATTATCATTATTATCATTATTATCATTATTATCATTATTATCATTATTATCATTATTATCATTATTATCATTATTATCATTATTATCATTATTATCATTATTATCATTATTATCATTATTATCATTATTATTATCATTGTTATCATTATCATCATTATTTTCATTATTATTATTTTCAATTACTTCGATTTTAATTTTTTTTTCATTACCGATTTGATAGCAATAAAAACAAAAAAACTACAAGCTCCCGTGTTCTAAGCGTATGTTCGATATTGATTTTCGTTCGTTCACGAAATCATTAAAAAATGTTATTTTAAAAAAAAAAAGTAACTGCAGTCACCGTTTTTTCTTTTTTTCTTTTATCATCCCCTGCAAGCGCGTGAATGTGTCGTGTCGTTTTTCACGACTCGTCGCACGTGTCGAACGACAGAGACGCGAAATACCCGAAAAGTTTGAAACCGCGAGCACGACACGACGAATGACCAACCGTGTGTCGGAGTCGCCCGGAAAATTTACGGGCGCGAATTCGATATTCGATGCGCGAAGAGTTTACACACCCCAACGGTTGCGAAATGGGGTTTCGATAAATTACCGTTCGTTATCGCGATCACCGATAAAACAAACTTATCGTTTGTTTTATCGCAGATTTGTTTTCAGGGTTTTTCTTTTTTTTTTTAAATTTTTTGTGTTTTTTTTTTTAAGGGAATCGTTTTCACGCAATTTTTGAGACATGCAACCGTAGATAAGATGGACATTGCATTTTTTAATATTTATTTTTTCGTTTATTTTAAATATCCAATGGAGCAACGATGGTGAAGGCTGAGTCGGAGAGATGAACGTCAGATGCCGTGAAGTTTCCGTTAAACTTGCTTAATGTGGTTATCGCGAGACTTCTCGAGGTCTTCGCTCTCTCTCTCTCTCTCTCTCTCTCTCTCTCTCTCTCTCTCTCCCCCTCTCTCTCTCTCTCTCTCTCGCTATCTCTCTTCTTCCTCCCTTCCCCCGACCCCGGTTGCAGTGCCACTTGTTGAAGTTAGTTAAATGCTCAGTTTGCACGGCTTAATTAAGTTCGTCAATTTGGCAAAGAGACTCGTATAACTTCTCCCATCAGACTTCGGGTCTGTTCGAAATTTGTACGAATTTTCCGCAAACCATCGGGACCCAAAATTATTGTTTTTGCCCCGCATCGAATCAATCACTTTTCGTTCAGTGTGGTAGATCCATGACAATTTTTATGGATTTTTAAACCGTTACACTCTATTACACGTCATACTTGTAACTGTAGACGTCAGAGCCAAAAACAGCATACGATATACCATCGTACTAAATGTCATCACACTTGAACATAATTCAAATGAGTTACAGACTTGAACCTAATTCAAATGAGTTGTATCAATTAAATATGATTTATCGACAAATATTTGCAAGAGTGCAATTTTGTAATAACGATTCGTTGCGAACAAACGACACGTAGTATCTCAATAACAATTCACACCCAACAACAACATCAATCCGGAATATTTTTAAATCCGATTGTTAACGAAGCTGCAAGGTAAGACTTGCAATTTATTTATTTATTTTTTTTTTTTTTTTTGCGATTCTCTCGCATATTGATACCAAACATCCCTGGACATAACTCTATCTGTAATAAACTATCTGGATAAAAAATTCTTTCTTTCACACACACACACACACATACATCCGGACATTGTCTGCAAATGTAATTTCAGGCTGTTTCAGGACAATTTGATCAAATTCACGTAAAAATCCCGATAACATTTTTTTGGACCGTCACAAAGCATCTTCTATGGGAAAGCAGAACGAACCAAAGAAACGGATTGATGCACAGAGTGTAATAAAAAAAAAACAACATCAAGAAAATCAATTACCCGGAGGCATTATCATTCTCCGAGCTTTTTGCCATTATTTTTTTTTGTCATCTTCGTTTTATTATATCTCGCTTCTTCATTTTTTCTCTATCTCTATCTTCATTTCGTCATCTCGCTTTCACGCGAATTTCGTTGAATCGAAGTATATAACCCCGTAGAGTCGACTTGCGAGTGGGGTACAGTCGTGCCCGGGTTGGAAGGCACATATTCGTTTGCTCGTTCGCGTCGGTTCGTGCGACAGGACCCGAACCTCTTTCGCTCTCAATATTACAAAAGTTCGTCTAGACTGTGTTTCCACGGGGTGGAGGTTGGCCCGGGAAAGGTGGGACGAGGACAGGGGGGCGGAGGGAGGGCGGCAGAGAACGGGGCAGAGTCGAAAGCTTTTTTTTTTTAGTTTTTCGTCGCACGCTCGGGCCGTTCGAAAAGAGTGTGTGCCACAGAGTGCGCGGAGAACAAGGGAAGCAAAGAGACACGAAGAGAGAGAGAGAGAGAGAGAGAGAGAGAGAGAGAGAGAGAGAAAGAGAGAGAGAACAACGACGCAGATCCTGGCCGCTCGAACAAACCCAACTGAAACTCGCACGGAATTTCCGGACCGGCGAGCCGATAGTCGTCGCGGAATCCAAAACGACGAGGAAACAACGATTCGGTTGAACTTGGATTTTTTTCCCCCTCTCTCTCTTTCTCTCTATCTCTCTCTCTCTCTCACACACACACACACACACACACACACACACACTATATCTGACCCCACTTTGAATTCTTTTATTATTTTCTTTCCCGAACGAATAAAACAATGTTTGTTTGCCACAAAAGTGCTTTTATCCCGATGTGAATTCATGGAACAAATGCGTTACGCATATATGTATATATATATATGGGGCGACTATCTCGCGTCTCGCGAATATTTTCCGCGAGCCGCCAGGATTTTGCAAAACCGAGCGTTATGCACACACCCAAGGGTTTTCCGTGATAATCGTTTTGAAAATAATTAATGCCTCGCGGGAGTACACAATGAGCCGGTTAGAGAGAAAGAGAGAGAGAGAGAGTGAGAGAGAGAGAGAGAGCTCTGATGACCGTGTATACTATGGAATAATTTCGCAGTACCGGTATAATGGCAAACATGAGATTTTTGTTGTTTTTTTTCTCGTGAAATATGGATACTCGGACTCATCCCAAAAGCAGTGTGTGTGTGTGTGTGTGTGTGTGTGTGTTTGTGTGTTTGGTTATTTTCTCATGCCGGTTGGACTGGGACGTTTGCGAAACAACGGTATGCGAAATCGCGTTTGTGATTCAACCCGTTTTTCCATTGTCTCCCTCTCTCGACTTTCACTCCCTCTCTCTCTCGCTCTCGTTATCTTTCTCTCTTTACCTCCCTCTCTCTTTTTATGTCGCACGGACGCGCGCAACGCGAATTACACGCTCGTGCACATCGACTCTCTCCTCGCGAGTGACAATTTTGTATTTTTTTTTTTGTTGTTTTCCGACCCCACTCTAATAGCTTCGTCACCCTCGTCAACTCGCATTTATGACCATTAAACGTTTCCCCTTCTGGGTTTTTGGCACTGAAAATATCGTCAAAATTACACTGAAAATACGACAACGAGACACTGATTTACGTTTTTTTTTAAATGAAATTCATGGATAGAACTGAATTTCTGATTTTTTTTCTGTCGAATATAAACGACAAATGAGTCAAAATAATATCCTCAAGTGTATTTTACAAGTAAAAAAAAAATTATTAATAGCTCTTTGGGTTCCGTGGCCACTTTCATTGACATTCTCTTCGAATTTTTTTTTAAACGTATCAAAAGCTGTTATTATCATATTGTCAAATTTGCTTGCTTTAGAAAAATAATTATTTTCCAAATTTTTCTCAAACTATTTTCGCTATAATAGAGTTCTCGTTGTAGTTTTCATTGAATGTACTGATTAAACGCTACATTCTTAAATTTTTTTAGATTTTGGATCTTCAACACTACTTCGCTTTCATTCCAATGCCAATTCCAGTGGTTAATTTGACAAATGAAAAAATTATAGTTTATGGTCACCGCGCGCCCCACGCGGAAACCCGGGTCAAAGTCGTACAAGACGATAATTTTGCGGTACGCGAACCGAGAACACAGTCCATAATCCAACAGTCGCTTCAATATCTGGTTAAGTAACCCCACGACTGTAATTCCGTGACTGTCACAACCGTGTTCCTTTTTTTTTCTTTTGCCACATTATTCTTCCTTATTACGGCTATTTCTTGCAGTCTCTCGCGGTTATACATTTTTACCGAAAATAATTGCTTTGAGGTTACCAGATGTCCGAGTCGAGTCCTCGGACGTGGATAATTCATTCGCGAAACGGTTTCAACTGCGTAAAAACTTGGATGAGCTGGAATTTGAATTTTTCGAAGCACTCGTTCATAAAAACAATTAATTAATTCAAAAAAAAAAAAAAAAAAAAAAAAAATCTGGTAAAACTGAATGAGGTTAGGATAAAAAAGAATTTATCCAGGCTGAATAATTTCACGCGAGTGTTTGTAATTTGGCCACCATTGTCATATTCGTCATTGAAATTTGTATTTTTAAATATTTTATCGAAGCTGCAGCTTCGAATCATCGCCAATGTTGATTTTAGCGCGCGTGTACGCGAACCTTCATCCCAGGCCGGTTGATAGGTGCGGGGGGGGGGGGGGTCCGCGTGCGAGCGGCGGAAGTGGAAAGTAGCGTGAAATCCGAGCGGGCATTACGTGACCGGGACGAGAGTATCAGAGCGCCGACAGCCCGACGGGGGTGTATTGTTTCTCGGGAGCGTCTTGCGGGCAACAGGAGTAGGCAGGTGGAAAACACAAACGGAAGAATGAGACATATGTATACCGGAGGATGTGCCACGGCGAGGAATCGCCGCGATTATGTAAACCTCGTACAAGTGACATCTTTACTCGAATCCGAAACCCCTTCGTGTATATCGTAAACTCTTTGTCGAGTAGCCGCACGTGCCGTACTCGCCGTTCCCAACCCGCAACGACAAACGACACGGAGGGATCGAGTTCTCCGAGATAATAGTTGTCTCCTCGTGACTGACAAAAAAGCAAAAAAAAAAAACACGACGGAATTTTATTTTTTTTCTAAATAGCAAATTAAATCAAACACCGGGTATTTTTTTCAATTTTTTTCCTCGAATTTTTCTTTTCCGGACTTTGATTTTTTGAATATTCGATTTTTTCAGACTATCTCCCTGTTCCTATCCTACTTAGTATCCCGATAGGCGTGACGGTAGGGCGTAGTGGGGGAAGCGCCGGGCCAATCAGCGACCGCGACGGTCCGGTAGGCGTGACGGTAGCGCGTAGTGGGGGAAGCGCCGGGCCAGTCAGCGACCGCGACGGTCCGGTAGGCGTGACGGTGGCGCGTAGTGGGGGAAGCGCCGGGCCAGTCAGCGATCGCGACGGCCCATCGGGGACGACGTTGGCGCGTAGTGGGGGAAGCGTCCGACCAATCAGCAACGGCGAGAGCTGTATAGCAGTAATATTGACGCTCACTGATGAGACAAACGTCCCGACCATTAGCAACTAACGTCGCAGTGTCAGTGAGACATCGACATACATTTATTTATTTTACATGATACGCATATGTATTGATTATTGATTGTCGCAATTGTTTCAATTACCGATTCATCGATACGATTCGACGATGCGTTCGAGTTCCGTGGCGATTGATTGGAAATTCTTCGAGACACCTGACAACGAGAACTTGTACCAGTGGAAATGATATTATTGACACGATGCTGTCGTGTCGTGCAAGTTGATTCGCAAGTTTATGCGAATTAACCGGGCCGTGTTACACGTGTCTCGCGATTACGATGTAGACGTGACACACGGGGGGGGGGCGCAACTTGACGCTTTACGATTCAATCGACCGAAGCGGTTCACGGAGCACGGAAGTGGCTACCGCGTGTATCACCGGCCTACACTCGTGTAACTGTACTCCGGACTGTCTATCCATAACAGGATATCTGACATCGTACCTTCGACAACACGCGATAACGCTGTGTAACCGAGGTCGCGTGTGTGTGCAGGTGGAGATTTTTTTTTTTTTGCAACTTCCGATTGAATCTTCAATGTTTCGAAGACTCATGAGTTCGACCTTTTTTTCAGTTTGAATTTCAATTTTCAACCTTCAAATTTTTATTATATTTCGACTGGTTAATGTGACAGAATTGAAAAAAAAACCCGAACGTTCGAATGTTGATATAAGAAAAAAAGATTTGTTTTTGTAACCACTTTTCGGTATTCATAAATTGAATTTCTCGAGATCTCAGTTCAATGCATCGATATCATGCGTAGGTCGATACCACAACTTTCTAACCTGCACGGTTAATTGAATAGCGATTTCAATAAAGCAACAAAACAAAATTCTTTGAATAAAAAAAAATTCCCTCTTGACTAGGAAGTATGTGTTCACATTGAAATAAATCGACACCAAGAGGAAATCGCTGATGAGATAACAATTTCGATTGACGAGACAATTGAGTGTTGAGGAGAAAGAGGGAATTATCATTGCATCGAATAATTTCGTTTTCAATTTTTAAATAGTTAATGGATTTTCTTTTAATTCCGTCATACATACATATACAATATACATGTATGGTTGTATTGTGCAAGATTCTTCATATTTTTTATATAAATTTTCAGACTTTAGAACTTCAAAACGAAAAAAAATAAAATCAGCTAAAGTTAAAACAAAAAAACATATTTCATTAAAAAAATAAAAATAAATAAAAATAAAAAAATAATAATCAAACCATTTCAATAGTTCTGATCGTCAGTGACTCAAAAGATACCAAAAGCCACTAGTTCCTGATGATTACAATCGAGACAATTCAGCGCCAACATTTTTCACTGCGTTTCCAAAATTCTGACGTTAAAACATAAGAAAAAAAATTAAAAATAATCAGTCGAGCCGAAGCATAAATACAAAATAAATATCTATACAAAATAAATATATATCACATTAAAAAAAAAAAAAAGAAAAAGGAAGAAAAAATGGGGAAAAATGATTCTATAGTTGCGGAAGTGTCACGACTTTGACAAGTCCATTGATATACGTGGATGTTTTTGCAGCTGCACGTGCATTGGTACACCTACGAGTACATATGTATGTATGCTAGTGTGTATGCGTGAGTTTTACGGTAGGTAAGGGAAAAAGTTTGCACGGTATTGGAGCGAGTGAATCAATAGAGTAGATGCGTGTAAATGTGTGTGTGTGTGTGTGCGTGTAAATGTGTGTGTGTGTGTGTGTGTGTGTGTGTGTGTGTGTGTGTGTGTGTGTGTGCACACGAGGTGTCTGCTCGGTACAGCAAAACGTGATCCAGACTCGTGGTTGTAACTCGAAACCACATTAAACATATAATACGCATGGCTGTGCTCACGATCGCATACATTCCGAGAATACTGCTAATTCGTAGTGCATATCTCCCCCCCCCCCCCAATCCCACCCGCCACTTTCCGCAAACGCATTTCCCGAGTTACTTTTCCACTACCTAATTCCCATTGTAATACACGCTCCAGTACGTCATAAAGTAATTTCGCATGCCCGAAGCTCCGGAGCGACCATGAAAAGTAATATTCCATCGGAATATTCAACGACAACGATGATAAGAAATGAAAATTATTATCACCAACTTTATTCGTTCGCGCCATTTACATATAAATTCGTGCGAAAATTTTGTTCGAATTTTTTTACGTCATCAATGGTAAATAATTTTTGAGATAATATTTTTGTGATATCGTCGAATCGATCGATGTAGAATCGATCGAACTGGGGCATCGACGAATATAACTCGTCCAAGTGATTGATTTGGTTTTTTTTTTTATTATTTACTTCGCCATCGTGGTTTTTTATTTATATATGTATATATTAAAAAAAAAAAAAATTTTGATTCTACATTTCACAGAAGAATTTCAGACTCGTGAAATATTTTTCAACGTCAGTGCTAAATGCATGGTGAAAAAAAAAAATGTTGCGAAAAACTTTGATACATGTGACACGTCGTTAAAATGATTTGCGTTAAAACTTTAAATTTATATTTCTCTCATACGCGAAACTCAACGACCACCATGTGAAGGTAGTTTTTAAAGTAAAAAAAAAAAAGATTTTTTTTTTTTGATTTTTTTTTTAAAAGTAAATCAAGTTTTCACCATCCAACCGATTCCCGTGTGTGCATTTCTCTCGCGAGACGTGAATTTGCATCGGGTATACGACGGGCATTACCGGCGACGAACGTGGGCCGGTGACTACAATTCTCCTCCGATTATTATCATTATTATCATTATTATCATTATTATTATTATTATTATTATTATTATTATTATTATTATTATTATTATTATTTTCCATTCGCTCGTGTATGCGCAACGTAACAACATTCATTCACGTGCACACGAGTGAATAATTCACACTGCCCCAACTGCGCAGTGATTCGTTCGACGTGATTAGATCATAGTACATTTTACAGTCCACGTGACCCATTGAAAGACACCTCATTCGATGGGGTGAGCAGAACAAAAAATTTCGAGCACACTTTTCAATCTGTTGGAGGGGAGTCAAATTTACATTTTTATCTTCATTGATATCATTGATGTTTTTGGGTCATCGATCTACGTCCGTGTACGAAATTTCATCATAACCGTTACATAAATGAGAGAATGGGAGAGAACTGTGATAATCAGACAGAGTAGAT
Organism: Diplazon laetatorius; assembly: GCA_963662125.1. Lineage (NCBI taxonomy): Eukaryota > Metazoa > Arthropoda > Insecta > Hymenoptera > Ichneumonidae > Diplazon > Diplazon laetatorius. The sequence goes on along the minus strand of OY759158.1, from coordinate 4,202,874 downwards.
TTTCACGAAATCCCAATGAAAATTAAGTCAAAATACTTGTCAATCGAATAAAAACGGTTCAAACTATTTTACTCAACTGCAACATGCGGTCCAACGTTATTTATTGACCGAAAAAAAAAAAAACAAACAAACAAACGAATAAACAAACAAACAAAAATCATTCGAACTAAAACCAACACACGAGGCATAACCTCAAAGCTCGTTTTCCAAATGTCCAAGCCAACGAAAAAAAAAAAATAAATAAATAAATAAATAAAAAAAACAAACAAACAAACAAAAATCATTCGAATTAAAACCAACACACGATACATAACCTCAAAGCTCGTTTTCTAAATGTCCGAGCCAACGAAAAAATGATAATAATAATAATAATACAAAAATAAAAAAATCATTCGAATTAAAACCAACACACGACGCATAACCTCAAAGCTCGTTTTCCAAATGTCCAAGCCAACGGAAAAAAATAATAATGATAATAAAAATGAATAAAAAAATCATTCGAATTAAAACCAACACACGAAGCATAACCTCAAAGCTCGTTTTCCAAATGTCCGAGCCGGAGGGCTCGTTGAACGGCGGCGCCATGAAAATAATGCTCGATGCGAAAATCGAGAGAATCTCGAAACGGCTACACGTGTGATCGACGATTCTCTTACGGTTCTCTCGTTCGTGTCGCACCGCGTCGTCGCAAAATTTGCGCGGCGTTTCTTTCCCACGTTCCCACGAAAGTGACGCGAGTAGTTCAACACGGCGATTCATCTCTCGCAATGAATTTCGTTTTTACTCGTTTCACGCTAACGTACGGTCCCGGTCCTCGCCCTCCTAACGTTTTTTATTTTTTTTTATTTTACATTATTTATTTTTTATTTTTTTAAATCCTATTTTTTCTCCTCGCTCTTCCCATCTTCCCATCCTTTTTCCGTTGGCGTTTGCCATTTCTCTTCTGGCGTTGCGGTCGGGATCCCGCACTTCTGCCCGGGGGTCGGCCACGGGTGTGGATTGCAAACCGCGTCGCCGCAAAAGTCGACCTCCCTCGCTTCAGACTTTACGTCGTTTTGTGACGTATCGTTTTTTATCTTTTTTTTTTTTATTTTCCTTATTTCACGAGACTCTTTCGTTACCGAACACAACTACGTACCAGTTTATGTTACTCTTTTTCTTTTATTTTCCTTCTTTTTTCACATGTTTTTGTTTTTCCTTTTTTTTTTTTTTGGGTACGACATAATCTTGCGGTTCCAAGTTACATTCGAGTGTGACGAGTCGTCAAACGGTAGTCACGACGACACGCGCAACCATCGTCTCTGCCTTGAAACAAGGACATTAAAAAAAAAAAAGTTTCACACGTGTTGAAGAATGTGTGTATGGATAATTTTTTTTTCCCAACAATTTTTCTAAAACAAATTTATTGTATTTGAAGAAAAAAAAAGTTGTACAGACCCACCATATAGATGGTGAGAAATACATGACACTTTTTTGGATGAGAAAAAAAGGGAAGCAACGAAAAAAAAACGAGGAATGTGTCGGGCGAGATGGGATTTTTCGGTTACGAGAGTAATAATAATAATAATAATAATAATAATAATAATAATAATAATAATAATAATAATAATAATAATAATAATAATAATAATAATAATAATAATAATAATAATAATAATAATAATAATAATAATAAAGGTCATAATAATAATAGCATGTAATAATTATCCGTCACTAACGTACCTCCGTAACGAACTGAGCGTGAAGATCGGTCTTTTCATCGCGAATAAAAAGATCGATATAGAAACAAAATCAAAACAAAGACCGATATGGAAACAAAATCAAAACGCTTGAAATAATAAGAACAAAACGAAAAAAGCAAGCGCAATGTGACTTCGTTCATTGTTCGCTAACGGAATTGATGAAAAAAAATTGAAAAAAAAAACCATTCGAGCGCGGAGCTAGGACGACGGAAAAGAATTAAAGAAAAATAAGGTCGTGTCTCGTCGCGTTGGAAAAGCTATATATATATATGCGTGACTGAGTGAGAAAGCTCGAGAAAACTTGAACCTACATACATCTTTCGTATTTTCCGTAGCTACGTATATATACACACGCTCGCGGTGTACCCTGGAATATTGTGTGCAACGTGTACAAAAGGCTAAGGCCCGAGCTTCGCAAACTTCTTTTGCTTCACCTTTTCTATTTTTTTTTCTCTTTCTTTTTTTTTTCTTCCATTTTTATTTCACTTCTTTTATCAACAACTCTGTGACTTGATTACTCTCTCGCCCGGCACAACTACTTTACGAATTTGTACACCCACTTTCATACATTTCTCGAGTTTCTTTCAAACTCACATTTTCCCGGAGCCCATTCACTCGTGCATTACGCCACGTTGTACATCGTCGCATATTATATTTTACGCATTAGTGTTAGTCTCGTGACAAAAAAAAAAAAATTGGAAAAAAAAAATTACGACAGAGTTGCGTTACGTGCGACAAACTCGTGATTCAACAATTTTTTTTTTTTTTTTTTTCGCGAATGTGAAAAGACATTGAAAAATTTTGAGATATAAATGCACCGGACATTTCTTTCCAATGTGTGTTTTTCCCGGAGTTTCAACACATTTCCCAACCCAGTGACAAGATCTCAAAAATAATAATAACAACAACAACAACAATAATAATAATAATAATAATAATAATAATAATAATAATAATAATTTTCACTAACACAAATAATAATTCCCACCGTCACATGATTTTCTCTATGAGGAAGCAAAAAGTACCATCATCCCCATCATCAAAATGGCAGAAAACAAATGTCACGAATGACTTTTCCAAACGAGTTTTTTTTCCGTTCCCGTCGACCATCATCGTCACAGATTTATTCGACGGTGCGGCTAAACCGTTGAAGGATCATCGAACACGTTCACCGAGTGGAGGTAAAACGACAAGAGCCAAATCTCACCCCTCCCCCGGAGCCACCGAACCCAATATCAATTGTTTTTGAGTTAACGTCGTCCGGAAAGATGTATTGCTCGCCCCAACCCCCTCACTGTCGTTGTCGTCGTTTTCAACTAGCCCCCGGTATACCCGACAATTGAAAAATGAGGAAAAAAAACCGTCACAGTCGGAGAGTCTTCGCGTGTACCAACCGAGATCCGCCATAGCAACCCCCGCCCCCCTCCCCGTGTTCCGCTCGTCCGCCGCTTCCTATTTCGCTTCCGTGAACTTTCTTACTTCCGTGGAAACTTGGTCCGGATACCCAACCGGCAATTCTCGTGTGCTACTCACACCGACCGATAAACTTGCGAGGTTTGTTGAACCTTGGTGCCTTGGTCGTTCATCATCCCTTGTTACGACCTCCTCCTCCCCCCCCCACCCCGCCCCGCCCCGCCCCTCGCCTCTGTGTTCTCCACCGACCGGTTGTGAACAAACATGTATGACAATATTCCACACCAGACTTTGGCAAACATCCACGTACACCGGTAAACAAACTCATCGACGTGTATTACGATGAAATTTTGATTTAGTGATGAATGATAATAATTAAATCGTCTAAATAATTAGTTGGTCAATAATAATAATGATTAAATTGTCTAATGAGAATTAGATTGTCTGATTGAATGTCTAGTGCTAGGTGGATTGTCTTATTTGAATGTCTAATGATAATCAAATTGTCCAATTAAATGGCTAATAATAATTCAATTATGTGATTGAATGTCTAATGATAATTAAATTGTCTCGTTAAATGTCTAATGATAATTAAATTGTCTAATTAAATGTCAAATAATGATTCAATAATCTGATTAAATGTCTAATAATAATTAAATTGTTTAGTTGAGTGTTTAATATCATTCGAATTGTCTAATTAAATGGCCAATGATAATCCAAATTGTGTAATTAAATGTCTTTTATTAATTAATAATTGTTCAAAACCCGTGAATGATTTTCCATTTGAATTCAATGGAAAATGCATCCGCAATGCACTAATTGCAACTAACACAGTGTAATGATCTCACGAAAGAATTTAATGATCAATCGTTAATTGGACCGTTAGTGAGAATAATAATTCAACGAAATCCAATAAAACATACGTGTCATGAAAAATCCAGTTGGACGAAAAAAAAAAAATGAAATAAAAAAATAATAATAAAAATCTCGTTTTTCCGATAGAAATAAATATTCATTGAATTGCATGTAACTTCGAGTCACATTTACATTTGCCTGTGCGCTCGTGAGAGTAATCTTACTCGCACTCGTGCCAGAAGTCTCGCGCAATTAATAATGAGAACGCGTTCGCAAGTTCCGGACAAAAAAAATAATAAAAAAATGAAAAAAAAAAGTCAAGAGGGTGGCAAACGCGTTGGCATCGGCATCAGCAGCAGCAGCAACGTCGTACAGGGAAATAGGTGGCGCCCGGACGAATTAATACGGGAGAAACACAGATTTTTTTCCTCGTTTCTCGCGCGGAAACATTTTTTTTTTTTTTTTCGTTTTTTTATTTTACCTATGTTTTTTTTTTCACCCCGACTACCTTCCATCTACATCCGTACACTAATTGCCCCCTCGTTTTCTCGGGCCGCTTATTGCTCACGCTCCAACTGGCTTTTGGGTGGCGCCACTCGGCTATACGACTTCGAGCGTGCCAACGCAATTTTTTTTTTTTTTTTTCAATATTTTTTTTCCATTTTTTTTACTCGACTCTGGTACAAACAGGCTTGACGCGTAACAACGAATTATGTTAGTCGAAATGTTACGAACCGTGAGTGGAAAAATTTACGAACCGGGCGATAATTCGAAAATCGTGAAAAGGAAAAAAAAAACTTCGTCGTGATTTATAAAAATTTTCGGGCGGAAATTGTGTTTAATTGGTAACCGTGTTGAGAAACAAAAATATGTATATATATAGAGCGTTTCGAATGAAACCGTGCTGGAGTCGTTTCCCTCGGATCCGCCGATCGTTGCACACCGTTTTTTTTTAAATAATTTTTTTAAAAATAATTGTTTAGAATTTTGAGGCGAAACAGAGCTAAAAAAAAAATTTGTGCAACGGTCGGCGGATCCGAGGGAATGACCTCGGGGCTTCATTTGGAATGCCCTATATATATATGAGTGAAGGAAGTCGGTTTTTAAAACGTAAAAAATCAATTTGTTTTTTTTTTTTTTTTTTTCGAATTTCAATCTCGACGGTACTCAATATTTTCAAGTAATTTTCCGCCCAGTAAAGGTGCAAAAAAAAACATGTTGAAGACTAAGGGCTGAAATAAAAAAAATAAAAAAATTACTCTCGCGTAAAATATGTTGATGATGATAATGATGATTATGGATAGGCATCAGACGAAATAATGAAAAAATACGAAAGGTTAGTTCACATCCCGGTGATATATATATAGCTCGAATTTTGGGGGATTAAAACGTATTCCGGTCAGCTGCAATTGCCGTCATACCCGCGGGCGGGGCCCCCATGTGCAATAGTCGACAATGCAAACGCTTCGTACCGCAACTTTTGCATTCGGGAAGGCAAGCCGAAGTTAAGCGGATTAACGTCTGGAAAGAATTGCGGTTGCCAGCAGCAGCAGCAGCACCAGGACCAGTACGAGCAATGGGTTCAACAATATTCAACCCAGTGGCGTGGCGTTGTATGGCGAAAAAAAAAATGAAAAATAATAAAAAAAAGGGTTGGCGGATGTATAGGGGTGAGGAGAGAGGTTGGAGAGCGATGCAACGAAGAGAGTCTGAGCCGTGGCGCACGGCGGGTTGGCCCCGGCAGCCAGTCACGGCCGTTACGCTCCGGCATTCGAATCGAATAATCTATAATCCGATATCGGCTGAAAATTTCTCTTCGATTTTCCAAAGCCCCCACAACGAATAAGTAGGCGGGCGGACAATGTGCGATGGGATCACTCGTACGGTCTGGCGAGCCAATAACGTTACACAAACACACACACACACACACACGGACACACACAGACACACACGCACACGCATAACTATTTTCAACAGGCGTACCGCCATTTTGTTCCTCGCCCCAAAAATAAATATAATAATAATAATAATAGTAATAATAATAATAATAATAATAATAATAATAATAATAATAATAATAATAATAATAATAATAATAATAATAATAATAATAATAATAATAATAATAATAATAATAATAATAATAATAATAATAATAATAATAATACAGATAAGAGCCCTTGACGTTCAGGTCCGGGTGAATCATATTAGATTAGATCATAATAGGTAAATTTCCAGCTTTAAGCTGAGAGATGTCGAATTCTATATAATAATAATAATAATAATAATAATAATAATAATAATAATAATAATAATAACAACAACAATAATAATAATCTTACGAAATTACATCTATAACAAGGTTGCCCTTCGTCAAAGTACGTTAAAAACATCATATAACGAAAATGCTATTAATAATAACAATGATAATAATAATAATAATAATAATAATAATAATAATAATAATAATAATAATAATAATAATAACAATAATAATAATAATAATAATAATAATAATAATAATAATAATAATAATAATAATAATAATAATCCCGCAGGGGAGGGCATCTAATGCCTTACGTGTATGGCACACACGCGGACCCTAGCCAAACCACTATAGGGGTAACCTCCCTATAGTGTGTTTTTTAGGTTTTCAACAACGAAGAAGAAGCCTCGGACAGGCGGTGCCACGGTCGGGAACACCGCCTGAACCCTACACCCGATCAACCCAACTCCACGGACACGGCCACGGAAACGGACAACGAGACAGCACCAGCTAGTAGTGTTTTGCAGGATCTCATGCCTGCAACCACCCTAGCTGGACACCGAAGACAGCGGATGAGATGGTCAGACCCCATCAACCGACACCTCATCCTCTGCTACTACCGAATAACTAATTTAGGAACTAATAGAATTTCATACCGTTCACAATTACATACCGCATTCATCCACACATTCCCAGAACTCCACTTCATCTCAGAACAACGTCTAGCAGATCAAGTCAGAACCATCTTTAGAAACAATAGAATACCACAACCAGAACTCGACAACATCAAACAACAGGCCCGACAATTACTAGAACGAACCAGCTCACAATCAAGAGAACAAACGGAGAATAATCAGCATCAACAAACGAACAGACACGAACACGAACACGAACAAGTAAATTCAACTGAACAACCACAGACAGAATTTCAACAACAACAACAACAACAACAACAAATACAAACACTACAAGACCTGACGCAAAGAACAGAAATAGAAGAAAAATTCGAACTGACATTCATCCAATACGAAAACGCGAGCACAGACACCAGACCGTTCATACACAGACTACCAGACAACCAACACATCGAGAGGACAATAACACAGATCAATACAATCATACACAACAAAATTAACGACGATACAACTATGGAAGACCTCCAGCTACTAATCTACACCGGAGCACTCACGACAATAAGAATACACAACACACAGAAAGAAACAAACACGACTAACGGACCACAGAAACACATAACGCCAGCTTGGCAGCACAGACTACAGAACAAAATACAAAAACTAAGAAAAGAAATCGGTCAGCTAACACAAATCATATCGGAAAGAATATCAAACAAGAAGCAAAAAACAATACAAGTCAAATCGAAACAAGAAGCAATAGAACTGTTAGACGAAAAAAAACAAAAATTACAAGCACTAGCCAAACGACTTAGACGATACAAGAAAAGCAATAACAGAAGGAAACAGAACCAAACATTCAACACTAATCAGAGAAAGTTTTACCAAACACTAACCGACACAAAGATCACAGTAAACCAACCACCAAACATAAAAGACGTCGAACACTTTTGGAAAAACATATGGTCAAACCCAACGCAACACAACCAACACGCACACTGGATACAGACAGAAACGGACAAATACAGTACAATACAACAGATGCCCGAAATAACAATCACACAAGAAGACGTAACTAGAACAATCAATGCCACGCAGAACTGGAGGGCACCCGGGAGAGATAAAATAGCAAACTTCTGGCTTAAGAAATTCACATCAACGCATTCACCTCTAACTAAACTTTTCAATAAGTACATGACCCGACCACATACAATGCCACACACACTCACACAAGGAACGACATACCTGAAACCGAAAGACGCAACAGACACAACGAATCCCGAAAAATACCGGCCCATAACCTGTTTACCGACAATATACAAAATACTAACTTCTATCATTACACAAAAACTTACCGAACACACAACACACAACAACATAATTAGTGAAGAACAGAAAGGATGTTGCAAAGGAGCAAGAGGATGTAAAGAACAGTTAATAATAGATACAGAAATAACACACCAGGCCAAAATCAAACAAAGATCAATGCACTTTGCATACATAGACTACAAAAAAGCTTTTGACAGCATACCTCATTCATGGTTAATTCACATATTAAAAATATATAAAGTCGATTCCAAATTAATAGATTTCCTGGACACGATAATGAAAAACTGGAGCACTACACTGACCATTCAAACAAACACAGACAATATAACATCACAACCGATAACGATCAGACGTGGAATATATCAAGGAGATTCACTAAGTGCTTTCTGGTTCTGCCTGGCATTGAACCCTTTATCTACCATACTAAACAAGACAGACTACGGATACAAAATCACTGGAACACACCCACACAAAATCACCCACCTACTATACATGGACGATCTCAAACTATTAGCAGCAACAAACCACCAACTTAACCACCTACTCAAAATAACAGAAACTTTCAGCACAGATATAAACATGACGTTCGGAACAGACAAATGCAAAAAGAACAGTATAATTAGAGGAAAACAAACTAAACAAGAAGACTACATACTCGACGACAACAACAATAACAACCGCATAGAAGCAATGGACCAAACAGACGATTACAAATACCTGGGCTACAGACAGAAAATAGGAATCGAACCCGCAATAATCAAAGACGAACTGAAGAGACAATACAAACACAGACTATCTAGAATACTGAAGACGGAACTAACAGCGAAAAACAAAACGATAGCAATCAATACATTTGCAATACCGATACTGACATACTCTTTTGGAATAGTAAACTGGAGCAACACAGACCTAGAATCGCTCAATACCCTCACACGTTCAGAATGTTACAAACACAGAATGCACCACATCCACTCAGCAATAGAAAGATTCACAATAGACAGAAAAGACGGAGGACGAGGATTTATTGACATCAGAAACGCTAACTACAATCAAATAGACAACCTTAGAAAATACTTCATACAACGAGCACAAACCAGCGACATACACAAAGCAATCATCCACGCAAACACATCAGCCACACCACTAAAATTCAATAACAACACATACAACCCTACAGACAATATTATAACGACGGACGTAAAGAAAGAAAACTGGAAACAAAAAACACTGCATGGCAAACACCCACACCACCTGACACAACCATACATTGACCAACAAGCATCGAACATGTGGCTCAGAAAAAGCAATATTTATAGTGAAACCGAAGGATTTATGATCGCAATTCAAGACCAAGTCATTAACACCAGATACTACAGCAAACACATAATCAAAGACCACAACACAACGACAGACAAATGCAGACTGTGTAATCACCATATAGAAACAATAGACCACATTACAAGCGGATGTACAATATTAGCGGGCACAGAATACATTAGAAGACACGATAACGTCGCAAAAATCATCCATCAACAACTGGCCATTAAACACAACCTCATACAAGAACACACACCCATATACAGATACCAACCACCGAACATACTTGAAAACAGACACTACAAATTATACTGGAACAGAAGCATCACTACAGACAGGACAACACCACACAACAAACCAGATCTCACTCTCATACACAAGCTAGAGAAAATCACCCAACTCATTGAAATATCGATACCAAACACCGGAAACATACAAAAGAAAATCGGAGAAAAAATAGAAAAATACATTCAACTAGCCGAAGAGATTAAAGACATGTGGCACCAGGAAAAAGTCGAAATAATACCAATCATCCTATCATCTACAGGAGTCATACCACACGATATTCACAGATACATTAGAGCCATACAACTTCACCCGAAAACATACATTCAACTACAAAAATCCGTTATTATAGATACGTGCTCACTAACTCGAAAGTTTCTAAATGTACCATAAGATTCATGTATTGGATTAGCATAAATGTAACATAATAGACTATAAGATTCATGTATTATATTAGCGTAAGTGTAATATAATGTAACTTAACAGTTGTAAAGAGAACACGCTTGACCATGGTCCGCGTGTTTCTCTACTAAACCACCGGACAAAATGTGTAAGTCCGAGAAGAGTGGAATAATAATAATAATAATAATAATAATAATACGAAAGCTATTGTAAAATATTCATCGATGTTCGAATGAAAGGGTGCATCTCGAAGTTCCGAATTGACAATGTTTCGATAATCCAAAGTTTCGAAAGTCCATAAATCCGACCGGACCAAGTCTCGAATGGTCATTAGGGCGGTCCTCATATGGGGCTTGGACGAATTTTCCACCCTGATGTATAAACATGTTTTTCGTTTTCTTCTTATTTCTGGATAATATTGTCAGAAAAAAAAATTGTGGATAGGAAATATGAATTCTGAAATTCGAAATACTGATATACCTGAAATCGATATGGGTCGTTCCGAATCAACATTTTTTTTCTTTGCAAACAATTTCGATGGACTAACATGACTGTGAGCCACAGACGAATAACGGTATGGCGAATTAAATGAAATAAAATGAGATAAAATGAAATAAAATGAAATAAAATGAAATAAAACGAAACAAAATGAAATAAAATGAAATAAAATGAAATAAAATGAAATAAAATGAAATAAAATGAAATAAAATGAAATAAAACGAAATAAAATGCTGCGAAACGAGTAACCGTTGCGATTACATTCGTACACGAGTATTCGAGAGACTATGGGTACCAGAAGTCTCTCGACTCGCTTTACTCACTTTGCAAGTATACCCGCGCTATGGAATAACGTTACCCGCACGATGGCCAGTGGCCGCAAACTCGACAACCCGAGCATGAGAAACGCGAGAAGTGGTCACCGTCTTCGCATTTCCGAGTCACCGCAAGCATTCTTGTTCCATGACAAATTCGTGAATACACACACACACACACACACTTTTATACATATACACGTTAAACATACATATGTGTTCCTATCCAGTCGCTGGACCGACCCAGCAAAATAATCTTTCGCAACAACCACCAGAAATATATAATTTTTAAATAAATAAAATAGAGAAGCATTTTTATTATTTTTTAAAATTATCATTGTATCATATAAGTTGTATATATATATTATTTTTAATATGATACATATAACGTTATTAGATAATACAATATAATCGAAACACTTATTTTCAATTTCATTAAATTCTGGATATATTCCTCCACAACAAGTTAAATTCACAAAAAAAAAAAAAAAAAAAAAAAAACCATTTCTTGCACAATGTAAACAATTGTGAGTTGTAAACAATTGTATTCTCCGATGGCGAATCAACGATTCAAAACGTGAAAAATCCCGACTCGTGACAAATCAATCGTTTGAAATTTCGATCATTGCTTGTAATTGAAATAAATAAATGAATAAATAAATAAATAAATAAATAAACAAACAAATAAATAAATAAATAAATAAATAAATAATCGCTGAACACGTGATATGTCCTCGGAAGTAATTCAAGACGAATGAAAATAATTCATAAAACATATACATATTGAAACTCTGCATCGGTTGATTGAAATACAATGAAAAATTCTACGAAGATGAAGTGAATTTGAATTTATGATTCGCGTGAACGTCGCGGCAGTTGCAATTAATAATAAAGTAGCATTGATTGATGCAATGGAAAGATGCCCGAACTGCAAAACCACGCCGGCCCGTGTGACTCACGACGAGAGGCGACCGATGTGATTTATCGTACTTATATGATACATACGGGGACGTGTACGTGTATACGATACACGCGGGGGACGTATATACGTACGGAATGCGAGACCGCGGGTGTGCAGGCGCCGGGTTTGAGAGTCTCCGGTTGGAATACATTGCGAGAACCACGCGTGCGTGACCGAATCCCCCGGGGTATCACGTTCGCGAACGATCGGGATCCGTACATACGCTTACGTCGATTACGTACACTCGGTTGGCACTTACGTGGCGCTTACGCACGTCGAGCTTGCAGCCCAGTAATGAGACACGAGTTCGTTAAGGGGGGGGGGGGGGGGGAGTGAGGTTGATTCGATACGCAAAAAGAAACGCATATTTGCTATTACTTTTTTTTTACGACACAGTTGATATATATATTTATATTTATAATTACTACATGATGAATAAAATTCGAAGAATATTCTATGAAATTTTCTATATTTATATATATTAGGGTGGTTTTATTCCGATTTTTAAATTTCCAAAATTTTTAAAAATCATTTACGTCATATTTCGGAGTTTGATACAAAAACGGTGGCGAACGAAAAAAAAAAAAGTCGGCAAAAAAATGTATGTTATAAAAAATGATACCACAAAAAAAAAAACACCAAAAAATGTTGGCAGCTATCCGGCAAACATAACCTAAAAAATAAAAATAAAAATGATATTTATATTTTTTTTTGGGTTATGCTGCCAACATTTTTCATTGTTTCGTGGTATAATTTTTACAATTTTTTTTTTTCAGATTTCTTTTCCCGACCGTTTTTGTATTAAAAAAAAAAAAAAAAGGATTTCAAAAACTTTTTAATGAATGCCGGCAATGCAGATGGTGAATTTAAAAATCGCAAAAAAACATGAAAATGTCTTGTTCACGGTCTAAAATCATTTGGAAGGTGGGTAGCCATACTTTTTTTCTTAGGTCAAATAAGAACCCACCCTAATATATAATACCTAATATATATATATGTATAGAAATAAACAAAAAAGACGGGTTGCGGGTTCGAAATAATGTCGCTATAGCTCGCTGCTAAAACCGGGTAAAAAAATTTGATACCATTTTACGGTGATTGTTGCCGTACGTACAGAGGGAGCGAATATCTCCCCTTTAGCCCGTCCCCGCCCCCTCTCCCCTCCCCCGGCCCGCTTGCTCATCATCGTCGACATGCCCCAGCTGTATTCGCTCGGTCGGTACTCCACTGCTGACGACGGTTTTTCCCACAGTCGTCGAGATAACGCTTGTTCGGGCTCGTTGGTCGCAAGAACACAGACGAGGGGGGAGGGGACTGGAAAATGGCCGGTGCTCCAACCCCCCCCCCCCCCCCTCCCTCTCCCGCCCAGACCATCGTCACCGCGACGACACTGTGAAACCGGTGAAACAGATGCCGATAAGAGCGCTCGTAAGGTTGCATTCACACCAAGTGAGTGAGAACAACCCGTTCGCAACCCTTCTCAACCGCACCCCCGTTCTCTTACACCCCGTCCTCGCCATCGTCCCGCAGCATCGCCGTTTCGCTGTTTCCACACCCGCATGGAAATTACGTCGTGATGAGAACTCGCATAATAGAACGCTGTAACATGCCCCCCCCCCTCCTCCGCCCTCCTCAACGCTCGTCGCACCCTTCCTCGTCACATTGCCTCGTGCTCCTTGATGACGTGATGATAAAAAAAGTAAAAAAATAAAAATAAAAAAACGCCCAGTCCTCCTTTGCGACATTTTACTCCTTTCGAAATATGTGGGATGGTGACAGAGCTTTCGTCTCTCGTGCACCGGAATGCATTTTTTGGATTTTGAGGCACTTAGAAGTCAAAATACTGATTTTCCATAACATTTTTTTTTTTTTTCAGTATTTCGACCTCTAATTGCTGTGAAAAATTGAAATGTGAAGAACTAAAAGGAAACAACACTGTGAACCATGATACACGAAAGATTTGAGAATAGTTTTACGAAAAGTAAAGAACTTTGAAGAGGCCTAACGTTTCGCCTCTCAACCACAGAGGCGAAACGTTAAAATAAATAAATAAATAAATAAATAAATAAATAGAATGACGTCGGCGCTCGCTAACAATACGAACAACAAAATTATTCAGCTGCTGAAACAAAACCACACATATATATATATATATATATATATATATATATATATATATATATATATATATGCATATATATATCATACACTCATCACATACATTGTATTAAAAATTGAATTCAATTTAATTGAAAAATCAACATTTCATATGATATTATTTAGTATCAAATTTGTGTGATGTAAAAATTGGTATGTCAATTTCGGAAATATAGGAAAATGCATTTTTTTCACTTAAAAGATTGGTACAAAGAAAAAAAAAGAGCTCAATTCCGGAGACGACAAAACGTACTCTCTCCCTCTCTCTCTCTAACGTGATACTAATCAATGTGGAATGCGCAATTATACGTACGTTCGCAGTTTCCGTACATGCCGAATAATACGGAGTACGTACTTGTTCTCGCGCTCGCCGATACAGCACCGTACGTCGACAACAACCGTCTCGTACTACTTGTTCGTTGTCACCACGCCCCCCCACCCCACACCCGCTCGAACGCCCTACAGCGAATGCTTCGTATGCTCGTTGTATAAGAAGCTCTAATTAACGACCCGTGGCCGTGCAAGTTTCACGCAAGTGAGACCGCAACCCGAGACGCTAGGCGCCGACCAGTCGTTGTGTATATACATATACATACATATATATTTGCAACGTTATTCCACTTCTTCCCTCATTCACATCGCGTTGATGTATGTACATGGTAATTATACACTTCACAATGGCTTGCCGCGACAATCTTAACGTCGGATTGGTCGCAAAAGAACGTCGATAATTTTTTTATATTATTTTTTTTAAATCAATTTATTTACTCGATTGTCCATTTATTTATTTTCCGAAGTTTATTTTAGTTTATATTGAATTTTTATTTTTACGCCAGTGTTTTTTTTTAAAGGGTGAAATGAGGTTTTGGAGGAAGCTGCATGGTTTATCAATGATAGTGGGTTTTTTTTTACAATTAATTATTATTATATTGCACATGGTCCACGATTTCTGGCTTTCGGGATTTTTGTCGTTGTTCGATTCGGCAGTTCGACTCGGGTCAACTTGTGGACTTGGCAGATTTCAATTCCAACCCGTCGATAGATATAGACGATATGGTTTTTCAGTTGCAACCCATTTTACGCGAATATCCAAACTCAACGAGTTTTGGTTTAAGAAAAAAAAAATTACATCCTTTGCAGCGGTGCAAATAACTTTCCACGAAATAGAAAAGCTAACGAAACGATTATTTAATCGTATCGTCGTTCGTTGTTTTCGTTGTTTTTGCCGGGAGGCAAATGATATTTGTACAATTCCGAAATTCGATCGATCCATTACAGCCAAGACGCCCTTCACGCATCAGACCGTGAAGTAGAAAAAAAAACAACGAACAAACAAACTACAAAAATAGAAAGAAAAAAAAATAGTCAGAATTCAAGAAAGTGCGACGACACCGTGAACAGGTTCACCATATTGCACATGTCGCATCGGAAGTTCCGTCTGGTGCCCACGGAGCCAACAAGAACGAACAAGCCGTAACGTTTTGTCACGTGCGTCGTCGTCGTCGTCGTCGTCGTCGTGGACCCGGCGTGCCCGACGGTTGCCGGATTTTTCATTAAAAAAAAACTATATATATATATATCTATATACCAGGGTCGCTCGGGTAAAAAAAATCTTCTCCGATTTTCGCGGCCCTCACTCACATCAAAGTTGCCTATTGGTCTATAGACCATGAAAAAGAAATTTTCATATTTTTTTCCCGATTTTCTAAATTCACCCTCTGCATTGCCTGAATTAATTTGAAAGTTTCTAAAAATCATTTATTATCATATTACCGAATGTAATACAAAAACGGTGGCGAAAAAAAATCGGAAAAAAATGTATATCATAAAAAACTATATAACCTATAAAAACAAAATAAAAATAATTTTTATTATTATTTTTGAGGTTATGTTTCCCGAATAGCTGCCAAAATTCTTCGCTGTTTTTGTGGTATAATTTTTTTACAATATCTATATTTTTTTTTTAGATTTCTTTTCCCAACCTTTTTCTTAAAAAAAAAAAATATGTAAACGATTTTAAAAACTTCCAGATACATTCAGTCAATGCAGAGGGTAAATTTGAAAATCGGACCAAAAAAAATATGAAAATCACTTTTTCATGGTCTAGAATCATTTGGAAGGTGGCTAGCTAGCGATACTTTTTTTTTAAAAAACCATCACCCTGATGCACATATATATTCGCATATTGCCAAAATACACGAATACGTATATATATATACACATTCTCCACTTCCGTCAATGTTCGCACGACCCGTCCGCACTTCTACATTTTCACTACTTTTCCCGGAGAGATCCCATATCCCAAAATTCTCCGACCCCCGACCGTTTCTCGAGAGCTTCCTCTCTCGTGCTTCTCGGCGAGGCGGAAAAAAAAATAAATAAAAAAAAGAATGAAGATAAAAAAATCTCAAAGTGCATACGAATAACGAAGAGGGTACTCGCGGACCCCCCTTCCCCTCTTCGCCCCCCTCCCCCCGGCCGTCTAGTTTACTCAAACTTTCGCCAACTTTTCTGAGCGAACGAAACTCATCCCGGGAACCCCCGGTAGCGTGTTGCCCCGAAGCGAATATCACGAATTCGAGAAAGACTTTGGGGGATGAAGAACAAAAAAAAAAAAAGAATAACAAGGTAAATATCAGGGTGACGTGAAAGGACCCGGAAAGAGGACGCACTAAGGATATTGATGATGAAGATTCATAAAAGTTTTTTTTGTTCTTCTAAAAGCTTTCTTCATATTTTCATGCTGTATGTGCTTAAATATGTATTTATATATATATATTAGGTTGTGTCAAAAAAAGGCAAAGTTGTTCAATCGTCATGGCGTCTCGTACATTTGGGGTAGAAAAAAAAGTCGATTGAAATAATAATAAACATTATTGAGGCACCCCTTAACATTGGGATATGAGGGGCTCAAATTTAGAAAACTTTAGTTCTACGAGGTCAACTTTTAATTTCCGAAGAAAAATCGAAAATCCATTTTTTAACGGCCAGTCTAAAAAATATATATATATTCTTATTCGCGAAAAAATTCGAATTCATCTTCAAATAAAAGCCGTTTTCGTAAAAACTATCTTTTTGCGTCTTATAAATCGTCCACTACCGAGAAATCGTATCGTTTAGAAAAAAAAAATCAAGATTCAAATCAAATAATTAAATCAACCAAGAAAATTCGAGGTCACGTCTTAATATTAAGGTAGAGATCTGTAATTTGGATATATATATATATATATATATATATATATATATATATATATATATATATATATATATATATACATATATATATATATGCAAAAGGTATCTCAGAAATCGTGGGTGAGGTGTTATAGCACAGCAATCGTGACAAACGTCAAGGACCGTCACACAGCTGTGGGCTGTCAATACCACGAGCAGTATATATATTGCTGGTGATGTTGGTGGAGGTGGTGCTGCTGCTGTTGGCGTGTGCTATTAATATTATACGATCGTTAGGACGGAAGTGGGTACAGTCCGGGTCCAACGAGTTCCGGCGATTGTCAGTGCGTTGACCGCGTGCCTCGCCTATGATGATGCGCGTCGTGTGTGCCACAAGTCAACTATTGCTGATGATAAATCAGACACCGTACGGTCCCCACAAACCACATTCTATCAAATATCTCAATTTTTCTTCGATTATAACCGAATAAAATAAATTATGATCGTCATTCTGTGACAAAAGCACTTTGCGATGGGCAGTAGGGTCCGTATGACTCCTGCGTACAACCTAATGGGGTTTGATGATAAATTTACGTTTGTAGAAGAACAAAAAAAATTAATATTAAGGTAGTATCCCACAAACTGTGAGAGTCAAAGCAAGCCTGAGATATACCATCTCCTGATTGAGGTACGTAGTACTTTGATGTGACAACGTCGCGTGTTATGATGTCGATTAGTGAGAGAGAGAGAGAGAGAGAAGATGGGAAACAAACGCGCAACGTTGCCATGTCTACTGGATCACGACCAACTCCTCATATAAACTGTATTTTCCCGATGTTTATTCGCTTATTATTATCATCACAGTCTCCTGATCTCTACTGTCAAGTGCCCAAAATGTTATCCGAATATTCAACTTGCAGCTCAAGTGTTTTCATTAAAATCTGACAAGGACTTTTTGTATTATATCAAATTGAGCGTGATTCTCTATAAGGCTCCATGTTAAACGTGTGAAAATAAAAGTGTTGATATATTTTTTCTCGCGCTCCGGAAAGTCATAACAATTTAACTGAACCTTTTTCTCATCAATACCCATAAGTATGCCAAGTTTCATGAAAATCTGACGAGGAACTCTCTTATGGAGGGTACTTGATACTTTTATCACAGCAGTGATAACATGGACGACGGGTTCCTAGGCGATGCGGCTGGGGCAAGCAATAGATGTTTCACCCGGACAACTGATTGTCGGATTTCAACATCTCCGACGATATAATTAACGTTTCGGCGATTGTTTCGTCAAATATAACGGGTACAGCGATATATACATATATATATATATATATATATGTATATGGTGCAGTTGGGGGAACGTGGTACATATAAAACGGTGGCAACGGTAACGCGTGAGTCTCGCGGTCGACTGGATGTCTAGGCGCCTCGAGAGAGTGAAAGAGAGAGGGAGAGAGACAGAGAGAGAGAGAGATAGAGACCTCATTTCCCGATTGAGTTTTGTCTCGGGCGCGGGCGCTCGTCTCGCATTCGCATCAATTTGCGTCGACCGCGCGCCAACGCGAAAATTCTATCGCGAATTTCTGCTGACAGAATAATCTCGATGGCTTCCGTTCGTGTATACATATATACATATATATACATATACATTAGGGTGGTCCTTAATGGTGGTGTTGACGTTATCGATAATATACAGCTGAGGTCTTGTAAAAAAATGTACGAGTAGTCATACCCATTAACAATAGATTTGTGTGAATGAAGAATTTTTTGCGTGATCAGGGACAACTCGAAAAAATAATTACCGAAATAGTCTGAAAATCACCATGTTATTCAAATGGGAATCAAAACGAGCTTACAGCGACGTCTTCTCATTGGACTACAGTGCTGGGGTTTTGCACATATTTTTATTTATTTATTTTTTATATATTTGGGGGGTGCACTTGTCGAAATTCGTCAACACTCTCATTAAGGACCACCCTGGTATACATATAGCTATGAATATTTGCTACGCAGTTGATGCGGGACAACCGCACCCTGTCCCCCATAACCGGAGTTTATTGTATTATCGACTCTAGACTCCGGCGCAGATTCAATTCTCAAAGGAAATTGAAATCCGCGACTATGGTCTGTATATATATATATAACGTTTGGTGTTAAACGAAGTTTGTACAAAAGAATAATACATTTTTTCTTCAAACCTACATATTTTAAACGTCAGACCTCGTGAACATAACTACATATATCACAAAATATAATGATGAAAAATATTGTTTATCGAACATTTCAAGTCAAATCGATTGAACAATTGTACAGTATTGTTTTATACAATTATTTTATATGATTCCGTATGGAAAAATCATTTTAAAAAATTCTTGAGTATAACAACACTCACCACAATTGTCACGACCGAGCCTCTCGTTTTCCGATCAATCTGCACAAACATAAAAATAATAATCCGTTAGTTCATAGATTTTTTTTGCTCGAAAAGAATCATGCTTTTCAAGCAAAGAAATTTGTGGTTTCCATCAGGCACGATTATTGTAGAAAAAAAAATTCCCTCAATTGTACATTGATCGAGCACCATTCGTGACTTTCCACGCCTCTTGCATGAAATGGAGAGCGTCGAAGTGCTCGACAACATCGACAACATCAAACCCGCGGGAAAGTCACGTATCGCCTATTCCGTGATTTTTTTTTTTAGGATAAACGAATTAACGAACGAAGTTGCATCATACAAATCCTCACCGAAATGCAGCGACGTATGAAGTAGCACTGTTTATCGCAAACCATGACACGAAACAACTGATCAATCAATAATTACATTTTCGATATTAATTATTAAAAAAAAAATCACTTAGGAATATTTCGAAATTTTTTTATTCAAAAATAAACTCAATAAAGAAAAAATTCAATTTGTCGATCGATGTTTCAACGTTCACGCATGAAACGATTTGTTTTAAATTCACGAAATTTTACCTCGAAACAATTTTTTTTTTTTTTCACAAGACCATAAGATGTTAATATATAAATATGCTTCAGCGAATTTTCCGGTGAAAAGTCGACGACCAGGAAAAAGTTCTTTACTGCAATTACTTCGAGTCACGAGCATCCCTCAAAAATAAAAAATAAAAATGAAAAATTTCGCCATGGTTTCCAGTGATAATAATTTTTTTTCAATCCAGATTTATTCGTAACAAAATGGTTCCATAGTTGAATTAAATTCGTTCATCGAATCGTCAGCAAAGCTTCGTATTTATTCCATACGTAAAATGAAAAAAAAAACACCCACTAATTCCAGTCTCGTGAAACAATTTTCAATAGAACAATAACAACATCCATGGAAAATTAATCCATACGTGAACAATATCGGTTTATCGTGGAGTTCGTAAAATTATCGTATCGTCAATTGGTCATAATTGTACACGGTACACATTCGGAGAGTATAATTCGGTGATCGAGGAAGCTTCATTGTGTTCTCCACGTCATGATAACGACGTATTCGCGATCGATCGTATGTCGTCGTGTGTAGCAGTGACAACCGTTGGGTCCTCCGGTTCTATCTGGCTTTGCGTATTGTCGAGAACATGATTGCACGAGTTACAAAGCACGTGTATACTCGTGACAATGGTCGATTGCGAGAGATGCAAAATTGGAACGATAATCACAATCACAAGACTTTCATTGGCCTCCTGCAATCATCGATGATTGGACGAGCCTCATCGTTTGAATCGTGATGTGTAACGCGAACGATTTGAACGATTTGATACAGATATCGACGAATAAAACCGGAAATCGGAATACATTCAACGTAAATGAAAAAAAAAATTGTAATATATTGTAAAATAATAATTCGTGTAAATTGTTCATATTTGTTTACAGACACGTGACAATATTTTTCGTGACAAGATGGATTATCATGATTATTCGATTGAAAATTTATTGAATATTCGAAACCTATTGAACATAAAAATTTTATTGTGATAAAAAAATTCTTTTGAATTATTCAAAATTGTTACAAAAATGTGTGACAGTATTTAATGTTACATGATAATTACTTAATCATAGTTATTCGATCGAAAAAAGTATCGAATATTGAAAACTTATTCAATATTAGAAACTATCGTGAAATAATAATTTGTGTGAATATTGATAATTGTTACAGACGTGTGACAGTATCAATTGTTACAAGAGAATTAATCATAGTCATTCCCATTGACTATCAGAATCTACTGTAAAATAATCATTTCTGTGAATCATTCATAATCGTTACAGAGACACGTGACAGTATTAATTGTTACATCATAATTAATCACCGTTATTCGATTGAAAAAGTATTTCAATTACAATTTTATTGAATGAATGTCAATCGCTGGGAATAATCAACATTTATGACAATTTTGCATTAATTTTCACGACAAATACGTCGAATCGTCGCACACATATAATTTACTCACTCACACGATTACAGCAGAATCAACTGCAGAGGCACACATGTGTGTTTTATCAATCCCTCGTGATTTATCGATCCCTCGTTAACTCTTCGAACCTCTCAATGTGAAACATTTAGTAAAACAAAAGTGATAACACGCGTTGTAGCAACGATAACGATAAGTTATCCTTTTATTTTTTTCTTTTCATTTTTTAAATTATCAGAGCTTATTGAGAAGTCGTTAATCGTATTCCGGTTGGAAGACACATTAAGATTGAGTTCATTGGAAGCAATATCACCACAAAGACGTCGCAACATTGAGATAATAGATATCGTCTTATCTATTGTACGGATGTCGACGACTATCTGAAGAGAGAGAGAGAAAAAATGAAAAGAGAACAAAACAAAAAATCGTGGTTCAAGATAAAAATACGAAATTGTATGTTTACAAGGTAACTTCGTGTGTCCCACAAAACTCATGACTCGTGACACATATAGGTCCACGTGGACATGGAAAAGTCCTGTGGTGATGACGCACACTCATGCAAAAATATAACAAAAAAAATATATGTATATATATATTTGAAAACATATCGAAGAAAATATATTGAAAATATATCTAAAATATATATAAAAAAATATCATTCGAATAGCCACAAAACGCATAAATATAAATCAACAATCAAATAAAATCAAATTCGACAATTTTTCCCCGTGATTCTTTTCCCACATTCTCATTTCCGATAATAATTCCACAAACTGTCGAACCCTCGGTCAAATAAATCACAGATACAGACGCGGATTCATCGTGAGAAGAAGAGGAAAAAAAAAGAAGATAGAAAAATGTATTTCGCAGATTCTGACGAGAAAAAAAAATAGAGAGAGCGAGAGAGAGAGAGAAAGAGAGAGAGAGATAGAGAGAGACCCAGCTGCGTTTCCATCGAATACATTAATGCGCCTTTCGACCCCCCCCCCCCCTAACGCTCGGAGCGACAGCATAATAGAACCCATTAATTCACGTTTGATTAACTTTTTCAATTAATCAAGTCCGATCCGTCTGGCCGTTGTTTCCGTTACGCGCCCAAAGGAATCATATTTCACGCAAACTTTATTCCACTTCGTTTTTAATTTTTTTCTTGCTTCTTTTTCCCTCATCTTTTTTATTCCTTCTTGTTCCCACCCCCACCCTCTTTTCCTCCTTCGCCAACAGTTGTACAAAGTTATCTACTCAAAAAGATTCCGAGGACTCTGTTACTTCAAGCTTTTTTTCATTCTTTTGGGGGATTATGGACGCGGTAGCATCATAGCGACGATCGAGTTACTTCGGTAAGGCTAGTATGAAACTCTATTTTAGTTGTCTGTTCAAACGAAACGCGCCGCGTTTGCTTTCTCTCTCACTCTCTCGCTCGCTCGTTGCGCGATATCTCGACCGAGAAAGTCCGTACGAATGAAACTCGGAGGATCTTGAAAAACTCGTTGAAAATTTCTCTCGAACGAGTTTTTCAAGGTTTCCATTGTAGAGCTTGTTTCGTCGAGCCGGAATAGACAGGGTGTCGTCGTTGTCGTCGTTGTCGTCGTCGTCGTGACGATCATTTTTCGACATTTTGCTTTGAATTTCGTTAATCTCAATTTCGCGCGTTTCAACGATTTTAAATATCTTATTCACACGCGTGTTGTCCGAAATATAAAAAAAAAAAATAATCGAACTCGCACACAGTTCGAAATCCCGGATTTTCACAGCCGGCTTTTAACATTTCGAAAAAAACTTAAAACAAATTTTTGGAAACGATTAATCTGCAAGTTTCAACGTTATTGCTGTGTAAAGTGTGACATATATTGATATATGGCAAATATATTGACGAAAAACACATGAAAAAAACGTTTTTTTTTCCGTTCGTGAAACAATTTTTTTTTGCACCCCTATATTCCTCAATCGTCATCGTAAGTACAAAAATTAGCACCGTAGAAAAAAAAAGTTAACGATAAAACTTGTAGACAATTTTATTACCTACAAGTCTATTCTTACTCATTAACGCGCTAAGCTTTGAAATAAATATGAGTCACTGCGATAACTAAATTTAATTCCTATTTTGCGAATTAATTCGAAAAATATAAATCGTAGACAAAAATTGCAATTACCAAAAGTATGGAGAATTGAATTTTCTACAACTTCTGTTGCGTCTATTTATAGTCAAAAGTTGAAAATCGGCGAGTTATTTAAAAAGAAGAAAAAAAATCCGTCAAATTCAAGATGGCGAAGCCCCCCCCCCCCTCCCTCCCCCCGCAAACGATTAGAAAAAGGAAATTCAAGAACCCATTTTTTTTTTATTGAGCTATATCGTTATCTCCTATCAGTGTTTCAACGAGACCCCCTTCGATTCGTGTGTGACATCGATTTGTTAAAAACGTCGAGCCAAACACACACACACACACATTAGTGCCCACATATGCATATATACATATGCGTGGGAAAGTGTCGACAGGGCGACATCCGAGCGTGTGTGTGTGTGTGTGTGTGTGTGTGTGTGTGTGTGTGTGTGTGTGTGTGTTTCACGCCGGTAGAGTAACCGCTTGTCGTTACCCAATCCGATAACGCTGGTGCGTGGGATATACCAAAGCAATTAGGGGACTGATTTATTATTTTAATTGTCGGTTTTAATTGCGACGCTGATTATTCAACGGGTCGAGAGGCCGCGCGCTCGTCTTGAAAGAACGGAGCGTTGTTAGTTCCCATCCCCTACCGATATTCCATCGACGGTTTCGATGGGGATGGCGATGGGGCGAGGGGACGGGGGGAGAGTGTTATATACGGAATCGGTGCCCAGTCAATCGCGATGGGATCAACGAGTTATCGTCTAGACGGCTATACACGAACGCCACCCGTGAAATGCAAAAAAGAAATAAAAAAAGGAAAAAAAAAACTTGAATCTTCTGCTTTGATTGTTAGAAAAATCAGTAACGAATCCGATTTGAACTCAACGCATTGATTCAACGTCGACCTTTACGTTTTAAAATACATTTATTTTCACATTTTTCTGTCAGATTACAATCGTAACCACACATTTCTGTATTTTTGTATTTTCAAGTCAAGAATTTTAAGTCGAGACTTATTAGGAATTGTCAATAATTTGTCACCGTCGGTTCCAATTTTTTTTTTTTTTTTCCGATCCCAATGTAGATTAGTTCTGAGACTTTCCATCTGCAAGCATAGTTCACACCGAGACCCCCCCCCCTCAGTTTCCCCACCCGGTCGTTGGATCATAGCAGATAAAACTTATCGAATTGAAAATTTATAGTTATCAATCGTAAGCCTGCGGGCGGCGGCGGTTAACCGCGTATTATTGATTCACATTGTGTGACATTCACGTGTGAAAGGTCTGCGCATGTATATATATATATATATATATATATATATATATATTGTGACAGGAAAGTCAAATACTTCATTCCCCGACGTCGATTCCTCGAAAATATTCCTCGAGCGCTTCGCGATCATCGAGCGTAGTCCGATAATAATTATATATCGACGGCTGATGTCGAAATCCGTGCTCGGTTATCGACCGCGGATTTTGACAAAGTTCGTCAAAATGCGTACGCTAGCATAGTTCGAGGGCCGGCGCCGTCGCGACCATCCCTCGAGAGATCACTTTGCGTCCGACTAGCGACTTGCGTTGATCGATAGGCCAAAGTCAGCCCTCGAGGAATTTATAGACCGAGCGAATTTATTATAGTCAGTATTGTGCGAGACAAGGCGGCTCAGCGAATTACGAATCGAATTTGTCAAATACGAGAAAAGCGGCTCAGCGAATTACGAATTGAATTTGTCGAATACGAGAGAAGCCGCTCAGCGAATCACCGATCGTATTTTTTGTCAAAGAGAAGGAAAGATTTTGTCAGTAACTGAAGGACGAACTAACGAATAAACGAGGATTACGTAAGTACCTGTCTTTTTGGTAAAACTTCCCTCTAATCCTCTGGCTTGCAAAAGGGTCCTCCAACCGAACCCCTAAATAAATTAAAATATAAGAATAGAAAATTCCCGGATTCATTTATTAGTTTTATAAAAACTAATTGGCGCCCATCCATATCGTATATAGATTTGTCAAATTCAGAGCCCTGCCAGCCGTTAGACCCCGGCCGCGGCAGGTGAAAGGCGAAATAGAAAAACGCCTGTCTCATTTGGCGCCCAACGTGGGGCAAGTTGGGAAAATTTTGTGTAAAATATTTTTGTGAAAATAATTGTCAAATTATTCGTTACATCAATTATCGAAATTAGGTCAAATTATTTAATGTAAAATTATTATTAAAATCATTATATATGAATTTTGTTGAAATTATCATTATATAAACTTTGTGACAATTTGTCGTAATTAATTATCGAACACTGTAAAAATTACTTTGAAAATTATCAGTGAAATATTCGTAAAACCAAAATTTGTCGCAATTAATTAATAAATTTTGTAAAACCACTTTGAAAATCTACCAGTGGAACTTTTGTCGAACGAAATTGCTTATTGAAGAAACGAATATTATTTCGTACCAGAATTTTTGAATTATACTGTATTTCGTGCGTATTGCTCGGCGACCGTGAGCGCGGACAAAGGGCCAGCGCGAGCCTAACGTAAACAAACATGATATCGAAAGAGACCTTGTCCGTCGCTCTCGCTCGAACGCTTCCTTGTGAAAGTGATTATCTCGTCAAATGTATGTTAAATTATTTATAGTAGCGATTGAAGATTCGCGAAAACGATATATTGAAAATGCGGAAACGTTTTATTTCAAATGTGTGTCAAATTATTTAACAGCAATTGAAAATGTAAAATTAACTATCAAATTTATTTATGTAACCTAATCGTAATTTATTTATTGAAACTTTTATCAAACTTATTTATTGGAATTTCCGTCAAACTTATTTATTGAATTCATGTTAAATGATTACAACATTTAAATTGTCAACAAAGATTGAAAATTTTGCGAGACGTATAATGAAAATTCGTAAACGTGATTATTTTGTCAAGTCCATGTAAACTATTTATCGTAACGATTGAAAATTTTGTGAGAATATTATTTTGGAAATTCGTGAATGTGATTGTGTTGTCAAGTAAATTTCAAATTATTTATTGAAATAGTTGGAAATTTTGTCGTAAATAAATTACTTACTCGACAGAAAAAAATTATTGAAATTAAAAATGTCAGATTCGCAGGACTCATCCGGGTCTCTTAACGTAACGTTTCGTACCACGTCTGGAGGGGGGAACGCGCAGAGCGGGGATATGCCGGTTGAGTTCAATGTAAATAAAAGCGTCGAAAATACGGACGTAATACCAAGACAAATGATTGGTGTTTTTCCTTTGACCAGTAGAACAGAGACACCAATCGGTAGGGGGAGGGGTCCGCGTCTGTCAACCCCGACTCCGAATAATAATATTTTACAGTTGCAAGAGAAAGAAACAACTGTAGAAAATCTAAAGGATACTATGATTAATTTGACAATGAGAATAGAACGCGTCGAGTCTCTCGAGGGCAAAATAGACGATTTAATGAGAAAATTGAATTTATTAATTAGACAAAATATACAAATCTCGTCACAACCGAACTTTACGTCTGGAAGGGGAGGTTCTACGGGTGGCGTTTCGCTAATAGTCGAATCGTCAAATAATAATGGAAATAATAACAATAACGAGCAAGCACCGTCGCGTGAAAGATTATTGAATCCCTCGCGATCGGTTGCCCCATATATTGGAAATAATCCGGTAGACGATAGACCGTCAGAGGAAACAAATATTAGAGATTTTGCCGAAACGTCTGGAATACGGCAACAAATTAATTCAAATAATAGAATAGATCAAGAACATAGAATAGGACCACATAGAGTTCATTTCCATGAACAATATCCACGGAATACTCGATTGCCGGACGCAGATCGAGTGGAGTTGTCGAACGACAGCCGACAAAATGTTTGCGATTCAAATATTGAACAATGTAGTCACGTCAACGGACCGTCAAGAAATGGACATTACGTAACATATGACCAATACGGACAAACACCACGAAATAGTGCAGATTCGCGTCACGATATCCGATATCGAAACAGACGCGACGAACGATCATTACCATCGCGACGAAGAACCCTGTCGTGGCAGAGTAGCGAGTCGAGCGACAGCGACGATGAGGTACGCCGATTTGACGAACATCGTAACTCGCGAGGTAGCAGTAACGTTCATTCGACAAATTCATTCCGCGGGGAGAGAAGGATCCATCGTTCACATAATTTCAATCGCGACATCGACTTAGCGATGAAAATTGGACAAATCGTCAGTAATTGGAAAATTACGTTCCCAAACACAGAAAAAGATCCCGAACGATTTCTACTAATTTTAAAAGATCAGCTGAGCGTGAGTGGTATCAATAAAGATTCATTTGTCCCATGTTTGTCAATTATTTTCGAAGGCCCGTATCGATCTTGGTACTTGCTAAATAAAAAACACTGGCAAACATGGAAAGATTTCACGCGAGCTTTTAGATTTCAATGGGGAGTAAAGAAAGACGACGGTGCTCTTTACTTGGAAGTACACAATCTATCAATTGGGAAGAGTGAAACCCTCGCAGAATTCACGTGTCGAGCGCGAATTATTTTTGAAATGATGCGACATCCACCCACATTCGAAGAACAGATAAAACAAATTTTCGTCAAATTTAACCCGGAATTAGCTCTCGAAGTTTTAAATCTACGGATCCGCGATTATGACGAACTTTTACATTATTTGAATGAGCGAAGTTACCTGTACCATCTTTCGACCGAGAGTCAAAGGGAATCGCGTGACAAGCCTCGTCAATTGGAATTAAGGTACTTACAGACCACGAAAACCAAGACAAATGATCAATTGTTCCACACTGACATTAATAATGAATGCCCAGCCGAACCGAGGGCTATGAAAAATAAAATCTCACGGAATATGCAGAAACAAAACTTAGAACAAAGGTCAGGCACATTTCCTAAATTCGTTTCTGGCTCAAGCAAAATCTTCTGTTATAATTGCGGCGAGATGGGACACGGTACGCGCTTTTGTACTGTCAAACGACAGATCGTGTGTCACATTTGCCAAGTTAAAGGTCATACCAACGAAGATTGTCAAACGCGTTCGGGAAACGAATAAGGGCCGCAGTGAATAAACCTCAATTCACTGTGACAACTGGCCCAAGTGAGGAAATCAAACGTACCATCCATATCGATCAGATAAAATCTCTGGAAAAACCAGGAACTAGCAAAGACACAACCATTTTTGCACAATTACAAAACGGTCCCGAGACAACAAAATTGGATCGTTTGCTTGAAGTTTCGAGCAATTCGGAGTTCTCCGATGATGAACTCGCATTATCTAGACTGGTTATCCAAGACACATTTGACAAAGGTGAAACACAAATGTTTACATTAACGTCAAACGAAAAACCGGACATTACAGACAACGACACTCGACAGATCGATAAATCGCCGAGGACGTCTCGGAATCGAAAAGCGTATACTGCGGGCTACAAAAGGTGCAACAGCGTCGAATTCAATCACAGCCCAATACCAGCACCGTTAATAACAAAATCGCTATCGACACCATGGTCACGATTATCGGTTAAGACAATAGAGACACTTACTCGTTCAACAAAGGGTAACTCTTACGTTATTGTCATACAAGATCTATACACGAAATTTGTCGAACTATTCCCCGTACGCAACCGAAACGGCAAAAGCGTGGTTAAAATTCTAGACATTATCTTCGACAAATGGGGAGTCATTCCGGAGTTGATTATTACCGACAATGGTACAGAATATATGGATAGGGAAGTCGGAGTATTTTTGACAGCAAAAGGGGTGAAGCACATAACCACTCCACTAGTACATTCGGGAGCAAACCCTGTGGAAGATGCTAACAGAACGATAAAGCCAATGATTTCGGCCCTAGTAAAAAATAGTCGAAACGAATGGGACGCGAATTTGTCAAAACTCCAACTTGCTTATAACACAGTACCTCACTCTGGCAGTGAAATCACTCCTTTTTATCTGAATTATGCTCGAGAAGCGGACGTCAATCTACGGAATCGTTGCGTAAAAAAGGGCAAGACATTAACAGACGACCTTCTGCGTACATTCCTAGTTAGAGAAAACGCCATTGACTCCGCCCCATCCATCGCCAATCCGGACTCATCAACTGCTGCCGCGTTGACGCAGAACAAGAATCATCTCGTATACCAGGCACTCACACTACCACGCATTGACGAGATATTGGGCGAAAACATGGGAAAGAGAAATGCACGACGGCCATGAAATCAAAGTTATCATCCCGACATAACATCGATAGCCAGTGGAAATACTTTGTCGACAAACTAGTCATACTGGAACTTCGTCAGGACACGCCATCATTTTGAACAATGCTGCTCATCGCTTGCGTTTCGTTTCGACATTCGAACCAATATTATCTAACGTCATCAAACAAAGTCGAGCGTATTCAGGCAAAATATAAAATCGTGATCCTGAAGATTATTTGACGTATAACCCCACCTCATTATACCTTCCTAGCCAGCCATTGGATTATATTGTCAAGAGGGGAGTTTTACGAATAAGTTACAGGTGCCGTCGCCAAGGACCCGCTTTGGATCGCACCCAGTATCCGCTTCCGACGTCAGGGTTCGAGGGAGGGGAGTGTGACAGGAAAGTCAAATACTTCATTCCCCGACGTCGATTCCTCGAAAATATTCCTCGAGCGCTTCGCGATCATCGAGCGTAGTCCGATAATAATTATATATCGACGGCTGATGTCGAAATCCGTGCTCGGTTATCGACCGCGGATTTTGACAAAGTTCGTCAAAATGCGTACGCTAGCATAGTTCGAGGGCCGGCGCCGTCGCGACCATCCCTCGAGAGATCACTTTGCGTCCGACTAGCGACTTGCGTTGATCGATAGGCCAAAGTCAGCCCTCGAGGAATTTATAGACCGAGCGAATTTATTATAGTCAGTATTGTGCGAGACAAGGCGGCTCAGCGAATTACGAATCGAATTTGTCAAATACGAGAAAAGCGGCTCAGCGAATTACGAATTGAATTTGTCGAATACGAGAGAAGCCGCTCAGCGAATCACCGATCGTATTTTTTGTCAAAGAGAAGGAAAGATTTTGTCAGTAACTGAAGGACGAACTAACGAATAAACGAGGATTACGTAAGTACCTGTCTTTTTGGTAAAACTTCCCTCTAATCCTCTGGCTTGCAAAAGGGTCCTCCAACCGAACCCCTAAATAAATTAAAATATAAGAATAGAAAATTCCCGGATTCATTTATTAGTTTTATAAAAACTAATTGGCGCCCATCCATATCGTATATAGATTTGTCAAATTCAGAGCCCTGCCAGCCGTTAGACCCCGGCCGCGGCAGGTGAAAGGCGAAATAGAAAAACGCCTGTCTCAATATATATATATATATATATATTCCACCCACCACGAGTGAACGCCAACCGTCAAGAACTTTAATTAATTCCTTGTCCTGCCCTGCCCTCTCGTTCTTATTTCTACCGTTTCACGACGACGACAGGTATGTTGATGTGTTGATCAACACGTCACTTCATCACGTTTACACATCGACCTATGAACTTTATCGCGAATTTGATCGATGCGCGATAACGCTTACCATTCCCCTCCCCCCTCACACGTCGCCACAGAAAACTGTCTAAAAACATCAACATTAAAAAAATAGTGAAACAATTATTCAAACATTATAAATTAATAAACAATCTCAAACATAAACATACGCACATAATGATAAATAAAATAATAAAATACAAACAAATGCAAAAAAAAAACGTAAAATCGAAAAAAAAATGAAATAATTGAAAATTAAAAAAAAGATTTTAACTGTAATTCGTACGTGATGAGGTGAGATGATATGTAACGATGTATCATTGTGTAACGACATGCACTCATATAATAATCGAGTCGTCGCTGTATAATTGAATAATAAAAACTCGACGATTCAGTCTGTCTGACATTTTCCACGAGGTCCCGAGACGCCAATATCGCGCATCAATTTTTAGTCGTTGCCGGCGGGTACGAGAAGAGAGGGGGGGGAGGGGGTACATTGTCGAGAGAACCCTTTTCCGCGGTCGAAAATCCATCAAAATTTATCGGGCGCGTAGTCTAGTGTGCTACCGGCTAGACAGCCGCGAGTAGTCCCGACACATGCAAGCCCAACCTACGCCCGCCACTACATAAATAATCCCCATATATATATATATATGTTAGGGTGTCCTGAAAAAAAAAATTTCATTTCGAAAAAACGTAAAAAAAAAAAGATTTCCCATAACATTTTTTGACCTTCCCCGTCTGATTCTTCATTGAGAGGACCAAACAAACTTCCTCGAAAAAGAAAATTTTGAAAAACTGTTAAATTCGGAAAATCCGTGAAAGTAAATAATTACCAAAAATTCTTAGATAATCACGGTCCACATTCACTTCAAAGCATCTTGCACACGTAGAATTCTGCAGAAAGATATGAGCCCCCGATTGGACCATTTTGAGGGGTGGCCCTTTAAAAAAATGTTCAAAGTTTACACGTTTGAATAACACGGCTCAATGATTTTTGCGATCAAATGAACGTGAATCGTGAATCATCATTCGAGTAAAAACAAGTTATTATTCGCAAAAACATTGGAATTAATAATATTAATATCAATAATAATAATTCAGATTTTTGCGAAAAAATGTTACAACTTGCCCCGGTCTTCCCCATTTCGATATGTCATTGCCGTTGTTGCAGAGAACAATGCGTTGGAAGGGGCGTATAAGCGCGAGTCGATGGCGGCGAGGAATATAGGGAGCGGGATAAATGCTCCCGCAGCTTCTGAGGGTTTCCGCGACGCGACTGTGCACCAGACGCACGGTTCGCCAACGACGTAATGCGCTCTCTCGTATCACTGTCATCTCGGTCTGTTACGGCCGCGATGCCGTATATATATACCT
Source organism: Diplazon laetatorius (assembly GCA_963662125.1). Lineage (NCBI taxonomy): Eukaryota > Metazoa > Arthropoda > Insecta > Hymenoptera > Ichneumonidae > Diplazon > Diplazon laetatorius. Next base: position 4,170,096 of record OY759158.1, on the reverse strand, counting down.
CTTCCATAAATATATATATCAGGGTGGTCCTTGATGAGGGTGTTGACGAATTTTGACGAGTGCACCCCCCAGATAGGTTCGAAATGAATAAATGAAAATAGGTGCGAAACCCCAGCACTGTACTCCAATGAAAAGACGTGGCTGTAAGCTCGTTTTGTTTCCCATTTGAATAACATGGGATCTTCAGACTAATTCAGTCATTATTTTTTCGCGTTGTCCCTGAGCACACGAAAAATTCTCTATTCACACAAATCTATCGTCAATGGGTGTAACTACTCGTACATTTTTTTACAAGACATAAATACAAATAAATTTCAATTTGTGTTGAAATCGTTTATCACCTGTTATCATCGTTCATCGGTTCGCCGTTATCGATGATATACAGGTGAGGTATTGTAAAAAAATGTACGAGTAATTATACCCATTGACAATAGATTCATGTGAGTAAAGAATTTTTCGCATGTTAGAGACAACTCGAAAAAATAATTATCGAATTAGTCTGAAAATTCCTATGTTATTCAAATGGGAAACAAAACGAGCTCACAGCGACGTCTTCTCATTGGATCACAGTGCTGCAGTTTCGCACATGTCTTTATTTATTTATTTCGAACCTATCTGGGGGGTGCACTTGTCGAAATTCGTCAACACCCCCATTAAGGACCACCCTTACATATATATAGTAGTGTGTGTTTACCGTGATCCATGGATTCGTGAATCACGTAGACACACACACACACACACACACAAATATACATCAACAACGCAGCTATCATCTGCACAGGATAGCAAGGAGCGTCGTCGTTGTCGTTTCATCGAGCCTCACATAGCAAGGACGGAAGCTCACGGACTTCTCATCCTTGTACGGCACAACGCCCCCCAGCCTGGGCGAAAGGGGGGGGGGGATGACGAGCAACGGGTGAAGCATACACGACGACGATTCGAAGGGCGGCCGCATGCTGCACGCACATGGCAGCAGTGGCAACAGCAGACGCTCTTCTCGTACGGCCTTTTCCCATATTCGTGTACCATGAGACCCCACCGAAGCCTTTAATCAAGTTCTTGCCAGTCGAGCGAATACCGAACCCAAACGATTACAAGTCTCATTGCGAAACACGTTGAAAATTTCGTTACAGTAATTATAAACGCTCAAGACGATTTTATAGTTTTTTTTTTTTGCAACGTATTCAATATATATATATATATAAATAAATTTATGAAATAGCCGAGTCGGCAATTTTTTGGGAAAATATTGCGGATCGGGGAAGTTCATTGTTTGTCATATTTATTTCTATTGATTACTTTTGTTTCCCAAAATTTCGTTATCATGAAATAAATTTGAGGAAAAAATTAGAGAAAATTCATGAGGTTGCATTTCTTGTGATAATAATAATTACGGACGGTCCCAACTTGACTTTACCCAACTCACCACCAAATCTTAAGTCCAAACTTAACTTTGGAACCGTACCATAATAATAATTATTATTATCATTATTATAAATTTTCACTACTATTGTTGTACTATGTTTTGTACATGTAGGTACTTCGTTTCATTTTTCATGGTTTTTATAAGGGAAAGACTTGATTTCATAAAGGAGAACAAATAAACGAAGCACACAGTTTTTGTTAATTCTATTTCATTTTATACATTTTTTTTTTCACTGTTGCAGAAAATTATTAATGCAAAGAAAAATATCGCGTTAATGAAAGAAGACATTCGCAAAATAAATATCAAGGGGCAAAATGTCTCGTAATTTCGCTGGAGCTCCGATAATCACTTATCGTAAAATCACACGACAGCCATCTTGACGTTTGTCGACCTCGTCTTTCAATTTAACGACATTTTTTTTACGACCCGATCGTTTCGCTCCGCCACATCGAACTTTCGAAAGATCGTCGTAAATCTTTCGAGTAACTCTTATTTCATCTCTTTTTATTTCTCTCTCTCTCTCTCTCTCTCTCTCATTCATATAATGTTTTACCGACCACCGTCAACCGTAATGACAAAACCGGCACGTGGGGGCGAACGACGGACATCGAAATGTCGAGGTTGTACCAAACGGCGAATCCCGACCCACGCACAGATCGAAATAAAACGCGAGTAAGATGACGGATTATCTCGGCATCGAGACGATTAAGGAACCGAGTCAGGTTAGGATCGCCTCTTCAGTCCTCATCATTAGCTTCGAACACTGAAAAAAAAAATCAGTTTGTTACAGTGTTAAAAAAAAATAAAAAAAATATTGAGGACTGAATGGGTGAAAAATATTTGTTCAATCTCATAAAATAAACTTCCAGGAGCTGTGAATTGTGAACCATTGGATTAAGACTATTTGTATCAGAGACCTTTGTTGTGGACAATTCAATTGGCTCTAAAATTTATCCACACATTTTTCTTGTAGAACGAAGAGTTTGGCTGTGAAACACGTTTGAAGACGAATTTTCGTTGAAAATCGGTTTAAAATGTCTGTAAGTCTTGGAGATATTAAGGTAGTATCCTACATACTGTAAGAGGCGAAGTAAGCCGAAGATATACCATCTCCTGATTGAGGTACGTAGTACTTTGATGTGACAACGTCGGGTGTTATGATGTCGATTAGTGAGAGAGAGAGAGAGAGAGAAGATGGGAAACAAACGCGCAACGTTGCCATGTCTACTGGATCACGACCAACTCCTCATATAAACCATATTTTCCCGATGTTTATTTGCTTATTATTATCATCACAGTCTCCTGATCTCTACTGTCAAGTGCCCAAAATGTTCTCCGAACATTCAACTTGCAGCTCAAGTGTTTTCATTAAAATCTGACGAGGACTTTTTGTATTATATCAAATTGAGCGTGATTTTCCATAAGGCTCCATGTTAAACGTGTGAAAATAAAAGTGTTGATATCTTTTTTCTCGCGCTCCGGAAAGCCATAAAAATTTAACTGAACCTTTTTCTTATCAATACCTATAAGTATGGCAAGTTTCGTGAAAAATTGCCGAGGAACTCTCTTATGGAGGGTATTACCTTTAATTTTGACAGTCTAATGTGTCATACATCCTTAACGGGACCACCAAGCACTTTACACACTGTCCGATACAGTTCCACATCCTTCCTACATTCGCATGGTTCATGGATTATTCCAATTTCACCGTACGACGGCCGATTACCGTCCATAGGTGGACAATCATTGTGCAAGATCGTTTTCGTGGATATTCTACGGTCTGGGAATCGTGCACAACGACGCATCGGGGACATATTCGAGCGCGGTAGACATCCGGTACAATACCCTCTCTCGGTTATAATGGGCCGCCATTTCCTCGCATTGTTCGAAGGTTACATTATACGCCTGTAGATATACACTTGTGATGAAGGGAGTGTTGTCGTATAAGTGTACCATAATCCACGACATTAGACGAGAGTGGGAGGGGTGGCGTGGTACAGATATATTCCACGTGTACCGATGGAACCTGCTTGTACACCCGAGTCAAACTTTCCACCTTTGATTCAACCTGTTTCGACATAACTTTTAGGGTGAAGCAGGTTGAAAGTATGACGAAGCTATAAGCAATTCTTATATGTGCGTTTAACATCAATTTCACCCGAAAATCTTGCAGGTTGAAAAACTTTATTTACCATGATTTAATAATGATTTAAATAAAAATTTTCATTAACGATGATTAATTCATGATTAATGACGACGTCCGGTCATTTTCCGAGTTTTCTAGTGGGTGAATAATGATTCAAAGAAGAAAAAGAAGAATAACAAAAAAGAATCAAAATAAACAGAATTTGATGAATAAAAGAAACCAAGAAAAAGCTACGACACACGTTTTCACATTTCAACGTAATCATCGCTTATGCAAGATGGGTTGACCTTTGAATCGTGTAAAGACGTTTTTCTATAAATTCAGCTGAGGATAGGGGAAGATACTATTTCTCGAGCCTTCCCCGAGGCTCGATAAAACTTGTTTCCGTGGAGTGCGAAATAGAGAAGCGAAAAAACAAAAACAAAAAAAAACGAAAAAAAAAATGTAATACGAGCCGAGAGAAGCAAGCGTAACGTAAGCTCTCAAGACGCTCCCATAAATATAACCAAACGGGTTGGGTGTACTACCGCTCGGTGAAATCCCACCAGGGATGTACATTATCTATTTAAAGAAATTAAAATATATATATATATAATATATATATATATTTATTGTTTGCTTTTAACACGTGATTTAGGTTGAATCTCCAACTTGACAATACTCGATGAAAAATTTTCGAGAAACAACGTAAAATCACTAGTTAGTTATCAGGTTTACTGTCAATACAGTTCTTCACTCATTTGCTCTAAATTTCACATTTCTTCACGATTCGGCAAAAAAAAAATATATATATATAGCATTCCATTTACAAGCACAATGTTGATCCCCAAAAACCTTCGAAACGTCTTCACCAATAAACACAACAATTGTGCAAATTTTATAGGCAACATTTTTCCATACGATGCATACTTTACAAGTTATACAGGTGTGCAGGTTGCTTCGATTATCGTGTTTGTGTATGGGTGTGTGGGTGGGTACGATGTACATATCGACAAAATGCAGAACCTCTCGGTACGGCTGCTAAAATGTCGCTGACCCCCTTGACGTTATCGAGCTCAAGTAGCGCATAATATCCAGCACAGACTTCGATACCTAACCGTGTATAAATTATGCAATATACTCACGTCTATATGTACATCGAATAACAATGCGAAACCAACCAGCGGCAACATTATCAACGAGAGTATTTCGTAGTGAGCCAACAATAATCGGATATTCCCCGGAGGACGATACTCCGAAATAATCAGACCGCGTCTTTGGGCTACATATACATATGAATATATATATATATATACAAACGCTCACACACGTACACAGAGCAACGTCGAATCATACGGAATCCAGAGACGCGCCATAACATCGAAGATGTTACAACCAGGACCAACGGCCAAACAGATGTGCCAATGTGTGAGTATATATATATATATACATATATATATTAGGTTGGACTTTAATGGCGATGTTGACGAATTTTGACAAGTGCACCCCCCAGATAGGTTCGAAATAAATAAATAAAGACATGTGCGAAACCCCAGCACTGTCGTCTAATGAGAAGACGTCACTGTAAGCTCGTTTTGTTTCCCATTTGAATAACATGGGAATTTTCAGACTAATTCGATAATTATTTTTTCGAGTTGTCCCTAAGCACGCGAAAAATTCTTTATTCACACAAATCTATTGTCAATGGGTATAACTACTCGTACATTTTTTTACAATACCTCACCTGTATATCATCGATAACGGCGAACCGATGAACGATGATAACAACTGATAAACGATTTGAACACACATTGAAATTTATTTGTGTTCATGTCTTGTAAAAAAATGTACGAGTAGTTATACCCATTGGCAATAGATTTATGCGAATTAAGAATTTTTCGCGTGCTGAGGGACAACGCGAAAAAATAATGAGTGAATTAGTCTGAAGATCCCATGTTATTCAAATGGGAAACAAAACGAGCTTACAGCCACGTCTTTTCATTGGACTACAGTGCTGGGGTTTCGCACGTATTTTCATTTATTTATTTCGAACCTATCTGGGGGGTGCACTTGTCGAAATTCGTCAACACCCCCATTAGGGTCCACCCTAATATATATATATATATATATATATATATATATATATATATATATATATTGGTGGTCAGTTGGTCGAGTGGAAAACGATCGATTTGCGGCCGCACCGGCACTTAACAGTCTCAGCCGCACCGACCAATCGTTCACTGTTATCACCGGTGTGTATGTGCCGATGGAAGAAAAAAAAAATATTGCCAACGGAAATTGGGATGAAACGGCCGAGCAATCCCCCCACCTCCCTCCCATGGACGATCATTGCCCGGTCCTGTTCTACATTTTTTTTTCTTTTTTTGCGTCTTCAATCAACAGATTCACGCAATTCGATTCAAGACGTGACCGGGTTAAATTGAATCGATTTCGGGATCGAAGCCACGCTCTATATGGTGATTACATTTTTTATTTTTTTATTCAAACATTTTTTCTTTTTTTAGTATTTACGTTATGTGATGTTAACGTGCTTTGACGAAGAGCGACCTTGTTATAGATGTGTTTTGGTAAGATTATCTTCCTCTCTTGGTTTAAGAGCGAGAACCCTACTTTACCGATATTTTCAGTTTCCTATTTTTTTATAAATTAATTGCTCAGTTGATTCTTGAGAATTAACGAAGCAATATTTTTTCTATCAATGATGTTCTTGATAAATGAAAATTAAATCGTGAAATTATTATTATTATTATTATTATTATTATTATTATTATTATTTACTCATTTATCATTAAATAGAATAATAATTCGAAGGCCATTTGTGTAATGCAAAAACTTGAATAATCTCACATTTTTTTTGCTGAATTTACTATTTTGTCCCGATGTCTTCGATTAAAATGCATGGAACTGAATTCAATCCGTGAAATCACATCGCATGTTATTTGCTCGTCCGATTCAATACGCCCCGGTCATCCACATCCGTATACCGCAACCGATCCCGTTTTTTTCCCGTGATCCAATCATGCTCATCCGTCTTTCATTATTCCGTACAGTCACGGTGAATCGATATGATGAAAGGACAAGGCTCTCCGGAACTTTCGAGATGCTTCGGGCTCTCGCAAATCGGGTTTGATGAAAAATGATGAAAAATGATAAAATCCGCGAATTTCAAGATCGCAAGGGCGGCCAAACATTCACGACCGCTTCAAGTTTATTCGCATGTCCGAACGAAAAAGGTTTCGACGCTTCTATTCGATACATTTCCACTACCACACGTGACTATTTCCGGCCGGATGCCACGACCCCGATCTCACGACGCAGGATACGCGTCCTACCGTGCTTTCACGATGTACCCCACTCACATTCGTTATCCAACTTTCATCGTCACGAATTTTCATTGTCACGATATTCGATTTTAATTCGATTCATTCATCTGAAAATCGATTTTTTAATGATTTCTTGATTATTACTATTATTTTTTTTAAATCGATTTTCTATCGGAAATAATCGGAATATCGTTTTTTTTTCCAAGATAGATTTAATTTTTCTTGTTTTTTTTTCAAGATAGAAAACCACTATCGAAAAAGAAACATTTCCGGAATACTAGAATTTTTTAAAAATTGTAAAAAAAAAAAGTAGGAAAATAATGACCACGTCAATTTTATGAAAGAAAATTTTCAATTTCGATAGAGCATGTGGGAAAAAATCTCGCATCCAATCAAAAACAGTATAAACAGCAGTTACCACTTGATTGAAAAAAAACAGAAAGGGGTGGAGTGAGAGTAGAGAGGGGGTGTAAAAATCCAAAAAAAATTGGTGAGGTCGTAAGATCGAAAAGATCTGAAAAAAAAAAAATCATCGACCACATCGGAGGATAAAAGGGTTTCAATCCGGTGATTTGGGACGTCCCTCACCATACATACATTAATATGTGATACACTCAAACACACACACACACACATGCATATCGTTGAGAAAGTAACACTCTGGAGAATATGTAACGTCGACTGCAAGTGCGGGGCAATATTGTTGTGGGAGAGTCGAGAAACGACGGTAGATATGTAGATAACGTGTGCTTCGAGACTTCCTCTTGATTTTCTCTCTCCCTCTCTCTCTTTCTATCTATCGATCTCTCTCACTCTCTCTCTCTCTCACTATCCCAGGCTCTCGACCGTCTCAACGGTACCAGCTTGAACCACCTTTCGTCCTTGTACGTGTATAAATATACATGTACAGAAACATATATATACACACACACTTACACACGAACGCATTACACGATACTCGGTGTGTATTCGGGATACAATTTCCACGTCTACGAGAGAGGGAGATATACGCGTCCCTGGGGAACGTCCCCCGGAATATCCCACGGCCAACATCCGCAATTCGAAAATTCGGTGGGCAACACTAACGCGATGCGGAAACTATACGACGACTACGGCAAAATGTCGGAGAGACCGTTGGTATATATATATATATACATATACGCTGAACAGTTCGGTGGTAGTTGTGCCGAAAAAGGCTTACGCGAATCTTCTGGGACCGATTGACGATTCTCTTTGCTCCGAAAAAAAAAAAATAAATAAAGAAATAAAAATAAAAAAATAGGTTAGCCTTTTTTTCTTCTTCTTATCTTATCGAACCCAGTCACGACAATTTTTTCTTTCGACCCTCGTCACGATCCAATCCTAGAGAAAAAAAATAGATAAAATGAAAATCGATATTAATCAATGATTCATTCGTAAACGATTCGTTTGCGGGTGTCGAGTATATAAATCAGACTTCATCGATTCAACTTTACTAACAAATTTTCACCGTCAGCGAAATTACGTTTGAAGTATTACGTTTGAAGTATTATTATAACATCATATATTTTGATGAATTTTTATCGTTTTTATTTTCATCATTGATAACTATTTTTTTCAGCCGATTATGGTTTTTTTTCGCAGTTCTGCGTGAGACATTTTTTTGTTGTTTTATTATTTTTTTTGCTTTTTTTTCTTCAATTTAAAGTGCGAGTCAAAGTCGAGGGCCTTCGCGAATTTCAAATTTTCGAGCGAGAACCATCGGAAGCTTTGCTCCTGACCCATTTGACACACACACACACACACACATGCAGCCAGAGACAATTGGATTTATTACACCGTCATTCTGCGGATAACCGCCACGTGTGTCTGTGTGTGTGTGTGCACGCGCGTCTCGTGAAAACGTGTCGTACGTGTCAGTCGGAAAATTTACAATCTTGTCTCGTGGGCGCGCGCGCGGGGCCAATGCCGTTATTTCGGTCACAAGCGCACCCCGCCGCGGAAAACTTCCGAGCGGTTATTTATATCTATAAAGCGGTCGTTGCTTGTGGGAGGTCCAACGCGAAGATGTCCCACCCCGGCATACACAATTTCGTGACAGTCCAGATGTCATAATATTTGAAAAAAGAAAAGAAAAATTAAAAAATAAAATAAAATAAAATAACACCAAAGCGGAAACAGATAAATTTTTATCGACAAAAAAAAAACAAATGAATGTCTTTCAAATCAGAAAATATATATATATATATGTATTCATATATATAGTCATTGTCAAAAATTGAAAATTATTTAATTGAAAAAAAGAAAACGAGAAAACAAAAAAAAACGATATAGTCATTGTAAAAAATTTCAAATTATTTAATTGAGGAAAAGAAAGCGAGAAAAAAAAACAAACAGTTATTCTCAGAAATTTGTTGAGCTAATTTTTTCCAAAAAGTGATTACGTTTCTTTATTTCTCATTTATGTATTTTTTTTTTAAATTCGTCGCTGGACAGAACGACACGTAGCTATAGGAATAATGAAACTCGTGGCAATCTGACGTAGACGCGAAAACAGGATATGCGCGCGCGTGCGCACGCGTCGTCCGTACAATGAGGGAACCGAGAGTGAGCATTCCCGGTTCCGGGGTTCGCTCCCGACGTAACGAGTCTTGGCGCTTCCGGGGCTAATCCGTGGCAAAGCCTCTGCGGATTCCGCCATGCGCGTTACCTTGTTCGCCCTGTACCCAAGTGTCTCGTCAGTGTGCACCACCAACCACATATATATATACATCACGGTGGTCCTCGGCAATGGTCATTTTTTAATTAAAATTAAGTAACCCCCGACATAGGTTCACAAATAATTTCGAAAGAATTTTCGCGAAGTTTCCTCATCGTATCTCAATGTTTACTCATGTCTGTGGAATTTCAAATTTTTCGAAATTATATCCCATGAAATTTTTATCGAAATTATTTATCGTAGCTAACATATCAACACGAGAAAAATTTGCTCAATATGCTTTATATAGCAGAAAAATGCGTGTTTTACTTGAAAATGTTTACTAACCCCGAAAAACAAAATGGCGAGACTAATAAGGCGGTTTGAAAATGGTAATTACGCTAAAAACTGGTTTTTCGCTTTTTTGAGTCACTGGATGTGAATTTGGGGGTCAAAATACTGATATGAGCTATATTTTGTGTCGTCACATGAGGTCTACTTCAGTGTATTTTGCATTTGATGTTTTTCAATTTTCAAGACGCCATTTTAATTTCGACATTTTGTTTTTTCTGGATTAGTAGAATTTTCAAAATAAAGCATGCATCTTTCTGATGAACAAAGTATATCGAGCAAATTTTTCTTATGTTGATATTTGAGCTGTGATAAATAAACTCGATAAACATTTCATGGGGTATAATTAAAAAAAATTAAAATTCCAAAGGCATGGGTAAATATTGAAATAGGACGAGGGTACTTCGCGAACATTTTGTTAAAATTGTTGGTAACCTATTTGGAAGGTTACTTAATTTTAATTAAAAAAATTACCCTGCTAAGGAACACTCTAATGTCTATAGATACTGTTCAAGAATCAAAAATGAATTCAAATGAAAATTCATTATTTCGTTTATGTTGTATATCACAAAGTGCACGATCTCACACCATCCTATCGTATATATATGTCCAATGCCACACGAGAAACTGTGTATAGATTTTTATATAGCCCATATATATAAATATATACGTATATATATATCTAAATACATCTATATATATATTTTCTCCACTTGGACATGAACGACCCCGACCGAAACGTGCCGGAGTAAAAAAGTGAATGACTTTACGAGTTTCGTAAAAGCCAAACCTCGTGTTCCTTTTATCCTCATCCCCTGACAAAACTATCAAGCTCTGATATATTTTTCCAATGGTCCCCGCCGCGACGTCGGCGCCCTCCGTCAACATATATACATTCCCAAACCCCCTCGGCGTCTGTGGGAGCATCGCGAAAACTTCACCCCCCCGTCCCCTCCTATTCGCAACTTCTGATCGACCACACAGTCGGCACAACGGCGATGGAATCTATTTGACCCACATTTCTCGCTCCATTCTGAATCTCTAATCGAGAAGCCCCGGAAGTTAGATACGCGACCGACCGAGTCCGGGAACACGAACGGGCCCCCACCGACGTTGAGATTGAAATTCACTGAGACACACATTGTCGAATAAACGGCGACGATTCCTAACAGTGGAGAATTTGTGTTGATTGACCGTCGTGAAAGGGTCCGGAAAATCTGACCTACTTGCGAAGCTGGAGCTACCAACGATAATTCGCATAATGGAAAATGAATTTTTTTTTTTCGTTTTTCAGTTGTCATTGAGCGAGTGAAAAAACTTTTATATTTACTCAAGTAAAAAAATCATATATATATTCTATGTATGGGATTGGGCGTATATAGTTGATATATAAACTATATATAGTCTATATAATTTTATTACTTGGGTGACGTAAGACATTCGTGGGTCGTCTCTCGATTTCATCGAGTTTTTCGTTGTATTTTTTTTTTATCAACAAACTGATGTTTGACATTTTTTTCGAAATTCCAAAGAAGTAAGTGGGCAAACCGATAGCTAATGAGATATATATTTCGATTGAACATTTGGTCTTTTTATAACGTCACCTGCCCCCTGTAGACACTTTTGAAAATTAAAAAAAAAAAAAAAAAAAAACACATGATAAAAGAAGAAAAAAATATTCACTCCGAACAATTTAATTCGTCGTAAAAAAGTTTTCCAAATCAGACCTTACGAATTGGGTTTGCAGATTCGGTTAAAAATATACATGATTTTAAATCAAAATACAAATAATGAAAATAACCCAAGTAAAAAAATGCAGTCTATATATAAACTATATATAAGATTGAGCATATATAGTATATACAATTTATTATATAAAGACTATATATACCCAATAAAAAAAACTATGTATAATAATTGGAAATGGAAATATATATATGTATATTTTTTTAATGAATTAAAAAATGTACCAATCAACAAAATTGCTGGAGCAATCGTCGAAATGAAAACCAAATGTAATGATTCGATAAAACTGCATAACCGGTCGAATACCGAGACGGCGAGTCGTCTTCCAATGTCCCGAACGCACGTCGAAATGTTCCACTTTCGCGAATCAAGTGCGGTCGCGTACCGTACAAGACGAACACATCGCAACTGTGTGCCGCAGACGCGAGGCGTCTGCAACGAACGTTGCACCGGAAAATCGTCACGGCGAATCGATATTGAAGTTCGAAGACCGGATCGGGAATGCGCCGGAAAAAGCCTTCGATAACATGAGTTTGCCGACTCGTCCGGTCGCCATCGGTTACAATGAGAAACTGTGAATGAAGGAAGATGGAGATGTACGGTATATATATGACACCTCCGCGCAGTTTACAGGAAGGCGAATGGGAGAACTGGGAGCTAAGAGTATTTGGTTAACCCAGTTTTGCTCGGTGTTTTCGTCGACCATTGACAATCTTGCTGCTGTTCGTCTTCGAACGAACGAATAAGATGCAAAATCGCGCATGCGCACTCGCGGTCACGTGCGTCTGATAAAACGTAAAAGACATAAATATATATATAAAAAATTCTGAAAATATCTAAATGCCTTTTTCACGGTCCAGAATCATTTCATGATCCAGATTCTGGAACATAAAAAATGAATTTTCATTTTTTTTCTTCCGATTTTTAAATTTACCTTCTGCATTGCCTGAATTCATTTGAAAGTTTTTAAAATCATGTTTTTCAACGAAAAAAGTCGAGAAAAGAAATCTGGAAATAAAAAATATTGCAAAAAATTATACGACAAAAACACAAAAAAAAAAATTCGGCAGTTATCTGGCAAACATAACCTAAAAAATGAAAATAAAAATGATTGTAATTTTTTAAGGTCGTTATCATTAAAATAAATACAATTCCGCTCAGCGCTCACAAAATTGTAAATAAAAAATAAATAAAAAAATGTTTCGCAGTAAAAACCTTCACGGATAATTCTTTCGGTACTTTTTTTTTTGCTTCTCACGACGTTCATTATTCAAACTAGGTCATTTTATTTGTGAATAGCGTATTGTCGACTCGAAGTGCTCGGCTGTATACAGCCGTTCGAAGTCACAGAAAAAAATATATACCTATACATATAATAATCTCGGCGGGTAAAGAAACTTTGATAAATTTCCGTTCCGCGTTTGTTGTCAGAACGTGAAAAAAGGATTGCGGCGAATCTCGTGCTCCATCTATCGTTTAATTGGCTTCTCCGCAGTTGGAATTAGGACCGCGGATTCGTTCGCGTGCGCCTTTATCGAAAACAGAGCGAGGCGAGAGGAGACGAGTTGGGGGGGGGGGGGGGGAGGTAGCACCGGGGATTTTCCCGTTAACTCGTTAAAACTCATTTTACCGGCAAAGAAACTGGGTTACCGGGTTCCAAATCGATTTCGAACACACAGAAGCACCAACCATCGAATGCAGCAGTAGCAGCCTTGTCGTTTTTTTTTTTTTCGTTTTTTTTTGTTCCTTCCGCCCTTACTCTTTCTGCCTGCTAGCTCGATCTCTATCTATCTCTATCTCTCTCTTTATCTCTCTATCTCTCTCTTGTCCGGAGCACGATCCATAAATTCGCGTCTCAATCTCCGCGAATCTCTGCCACTCGAGCTCAAGTTCCCTCGTCGGGCTTCCAAAAGAGAAAAAAAAAAAGAAAGAAAAAGAAGAAGAAAAAAGGACGGAAATTACAGAAGATGGGAAATCCATCGACTACCATCACGGCATTTGAAACACTCGCACCAATCAAAAATGACCCTTCGAATTAGAAGCGAAAATAAAAGAACGAAAAAAAACCGTTCCAATTACTTTTGTTACGTCGAACCAACGTAGATGGAAGGCAAAAAAAAAACGTTTCGATTACTTGTTCTGTCGAATGAACCCAGGCTTATGAAAAAACATTGGCCCTTCGAATTTCAATTTAAAAAAAATTCAATTTCTCGTTTTGTCAAATAGACGCAAACGAATTATGAAAAAAAACTTAGCCCTTCAAATTTAAATTGAAAAAAGAGTAAATTTCTTGTTTCGTTAAATAAACGCAAACTTATGAAAAGAAAAAAAATTGGCCCTTCAAATTTAAATTGAAAAAAAAAAAAAAAAAAAAAAAATCTTGTTTCGTCCAATAAACGCAAACTTGAAAATAAAGGAAAGCAAAACGTACATAAAAGTCAATTTTCGTTCTTCAACATGACGAAATACGAATATTCACTCCAAATGCACTGTCCAAGTCGCGAGAAAAAAAAAACAGAAAAAAAAAATTGCTAAAATTTAATTTTATTCCACAAACGATTGTGAAAATTTGAAATGACGTCGACAGCTGTGCGCCGTCAATGAAAACGTTAGTTAACGTGGGCGTTCGTGTGTGTCGTGTTAACACATATATATATAGAGCAGCCGAGCGACTATCCCAACCGACTGATTCGACATTTGATACACGTTTGTCCACACTCGATTGAATTCTCGATATATGCAAATAACACGAGAGCTCAACCGAATCCCGTTGCGTAGCTACAAACCCACGTTCATAGCCAACGACGAACGGGTCACAATTTTATGATCCAAACGTAACGTTATGCGCGAATCGATTGCGCGCGCGCTCCGTGTATAACGTGTGAATGCGAGCGTTTGAATTTTGTTCCCGAATTCATCTGGCTTCGAACACAGCAGCGTCCGGAATCGCTCGACGACGAAATTAAGGGGGCCGAGACACCTTAAGAAATTTGAAATTTTTTTTTCCGTGACATGATCAATACAAATTGAAAATCGATTTTATCCTTATAAAATACCTATACTCAGCTATCATTTCAATTTTTTTCACAGCCATATGAAGCATCTGAACGCTGTGAGATTTATTACAACATTTTTTGCACTTGTCGTAGCTTTTGGACCATACGACCCAACGGATTTTCAATTCTGACGTCTCATTTTTTTCGTGACAGACTACATGTCCTGTATGAGTGTGGGAATTTGGGATGCGAGGTTAAATGAATTTATGGTAACCTATTATTCAACTGTTTATCCAAAAAATTACATAAAACTTGTTGTTTTTATTCACGTTATAGGTTGCCACAATGTCCATAGAGCGTAGAAAAAAAAATCCCACACTCATCTGAGAACGTAGTCTGTTACGAAGAAAATGAGACGTCAGAATTGAAAATCCGTTGAGTCGTATGGTCGAAAAGCTACGACAAGTGCAAAAATTTCGTGATAAATCTTACAGCGTTCATATGCTTTATATGGCTATGAAAAATTTTGAAACGATAGCTGAGTATAGGTATTTTATGAGAGTGCAATTCATTTTAAATTTGGATTGATGTCACGTAAAAAAAAAAAAATATTCAATTTTTTAGGCGACTCATCCCCCTTAAGAAGCGCGAAATCGTCAAAATCTCGATATGATAATTTTTGATCGACTGTATCGAACGTTCACAGTACTGGGTTATCGCTCTGGCTCTCCCCTTCTCACCCTTTCGACCCCCCACCCCCTTAACCACCCTCGTCAACCCCCGCGCTTCCCATTCACCGGTTCAGAGCCTCTTGAAACTTCCGGTTTACCACACACACACACACATATCCACGTCGGTCGTAAATCCTCGGTGGGTTTTACTCGCGGTAACTTCTCGCACCAACCGAAACGACTTTATAAATTTGACTACCGAGATCCAAATTCCCACTAGCTGGGTTGTCCACGACCGCACGAATATTTTGTGCGGTGAGTTCTCGGGATTTTGCGGGATGACATTTTTTTGTTGGTTTTTTTTTTTTCACTCCCGATGACTTTTGCGATATTTTGGCATTTCAATTATTCGCGATCGAAGCATTTATTTCGCTCATCTCGTTTTTCACAAGTGTTGATGTCGATTATTATTATTATTTTTTTTTACTTGCTCATGGAGGAAGCTATGATTTGGAGAAAGCAAATTGCAAGTTTTCACTTGCAGCTTGTATTTATATTTATTTCACGATTTGTTTAAAACGGTTTTTTTTTTAATTTAAAAAAAATGGAAAACAAAAAGAGATTGACCAAGAAAAAATTCAATCGAACGCTCCATAAACACAAAAAAAGTAACGAGCATCCCATTCAGCATGAAATAGGGATTCTATTAGCCTTCGATGAGCTCTGAATTACACAGCCACACAAAAATGAAAAATACTTCTGGCCTGGGGATCATGGGCCATTTTTACTAAGGTCGGGTGAGGTTTTCGAGGTCGCTGGAACCGAATTCGAAGTCCATTTCACCCATTTCATCGTGTCAGGTTTTTGACAGAACCTCAAAATGTCTTCACAGCCCCACGAAAATGAAATATAATTATTTTTCATTTCACCTAGATTTACCTTAGTGAAAATGGCCCATGGCCCTCAAGCTCAGAATTTTTCTTTGATTTTGTGTAGCTGTTAAGACCTTTTTGAGGTTATGTCAAAAACTGAAATGTAAATCGACTTCGGATTCGGTTTCAGCGACCCCAAAAATACACAATAAACATGGTCTGACCCCCAGGTCAGAAATTTTTTTTTTTATGTCGCTGTTTTATATCGTTTAGATTTTGAGTCGATCGTGTTTTGTGGTACTGGCCACCTCGATTGACGTAACATTTCGCTCCCAAACAACTTTTCAACAAAAAACAGAAAGTTTCGAAACCACACCAAAGCTTCTTCTCTCTCGCTTTTCATTCCCCCTACCATCGAAATTTTCACAACAAACCGTAACACCCTCGTCGACAGATGTGCGACACAGCATCCGTTTCGCGTTACACAACCCTCCGGCATTTGTCAGCGAATTGAGATTTACAAATGATTTTCAAACTCGATTTACACCACGGAGTTTGATGGAAAATTAAGTGACTTTGGATCAAGTTTCTCGCCTCGGCGAAATACATCCACACACACACACACAACTCGTTATCGTTCGGTAGTTGTGTGCAATCTATGGGGTAACGAAACTTTGATTGGGCAGTAGGAAAACAGGTTTGCGCTGCAATACAATACCCACGATGGACGGTGGTAATCAAACCAGTTTCCGACCGCGGTCTTTGAGGGTATTACTCCATAACTGTATATATATATATGAAACCCGTCATTGTTTTAATTGTGCAACCGAGTTGAGGTGGAATCGGACCCGAAAACCCACAATACAGATGCCACACCGAGTCGAGCAAACCGAACCGTTGCAAATAATTTTAACGCAGCCCTAAAATTCGTCATTATTTCCAATTTTTTCAGGGTTTTCGTTGCAGTTTAGAAACTCTCATGGTTTCGGTCAGTCCGTTTGTCTGTATGTTCAGACCCCAAGTACTTAGGGTATGTTCAGCCCCAAGTACTTAGGGTATGTACAGATTTCAATTACTTGGGGTATGTTCAGATCCCAAGTACTTGGGGTATGTTCAGATCCCAAGTACTTGGGGTATGTTCAGATCCCAAGTACTTGGGATATGCTTAGAACCCAAGTACTTGGGATAGGCTCAGACCCCAAATACTTGGGATAGGCTCAGACCCCAAATACTTGGGGTATGTTCAGACCCCAAAAGTACTTGGAGTATGTACAGATCCCAAGTACTTGGAGTATGTACAGATCCCAAGTACTTGGAGTATGTTCAGACCCCAAGTACTTGGAGTATGTTCAGACTCCAAGTACTTGGGGTATGCTCAGACCCCAAGTACTTAGGGTATGTTCAGACCCCAAGTACTTGGGGTATGTTCAGACCCCAAGTACTTGGGGTATGCTCAGACCCCAGGTACTTTGGGTATTCTCAGACGTAACTCAGAGAATAATGGGAGGGCTGCGACGAACTGTTGGACGGACGGACGGACGGACGGACAGTCAGACCAAAACCATAAATTAAATAAAATACCCGAAAAATAATAAAATACAAAAATCCGGAAACAGCGAGGTCTGGTCAATTGGCGGGAGGGGGGGGCAAGGAAGAAGGAGCATCCAATTAAATGTTTCCAATTGTTCCGTCAAACGTGGATTAAAAAAAAAAAAAGCAATGAAAGCGAATACGAGAAAGCCAGCTTTCCGTTCAATGGCTGAATAATTGCAAGCGCCAACGAATAATAAAATAAAGGAAACAAACGACAAAAAAAAAAAAAAATAATTGAATTGCAACGCAGACTCGCTTCGAATTCCGGCGAAGCGTGCAACACAACGGCCCGGCGTTCGCGACTACAGACAGAGCCGTGTACCGCAAAATTCTACAGCAGCAACCGGTAGCGAATTTCCGCACGACGATCGAATGCCCCCATCGTCGAACACCCACGCGCGCGCGCGCGCTCGCGACCTGTACAATGCCGTTGCAGTTCCGGGGCTGCTGACGTCACTGATGAGTTAACAGAACGTTCGTTGCGGGCGTTTTACTTCGCTCTTCGCGTCTCGAGCGTCGCGGTTTAATTCGTTAAACGCAAATGCGAATTCCAGGGTGACGGGATGAACAGCCTTGTGCGACGCGTATAATCCGTAATTTGCGTTAATGATGTCACGCTCGTGAATTCCATGATTAAAAATAACAGAAACGACGAAGAAACGAAAAAAAAAACACGATGGTAAAAAAAATTAAATAAATATACTCAAGAGTTCAACAATTTTTTGAAATATTTTTCTTCGACGTCGATGTTGGAATGACAACGTCGGGCTTTCACAGAGAATTGTTTTTTTTTTCCCAAAAAAATATAAGTAAACAACGAAGCCATCGTCATTCAAACATAACTCATACGATAGTGAAAAACTTGTGAAAATTGAAACATTTCTGTCCCCAATGATTCTTTAACATTTTTGTCATTCCTGCCATTTTGAAAATTTGAAAAAAAAAAAATGTATCCGATCATTCGATGACATCATCATTGCGCGAGACGTAAATTGTTTCATCATCGAATTCGTATCAGGTGCGCGTTGTCGTTAACCAGGTTCATCGATCGGGCCCAGCACCAAATGCATCGGTTTTTATTTAAAAAAAAAAAAAATAGAATAACTCTTTTGTCCATGAAAAAAATTACCATTACGAAAAGAGAGAAGAAAAAACAAATAATAAACAATGAATAAATAAATATTGATAAACCTATTGATTGTATAATTTTTTCAATTTTCAAAGAATCAAGTCGAAATAATTTTTTTTTTCAACAAACTTATGCGCGACCCTCGATAATAATTAACAATAATTAATAAATAAATAAATAAATAAAAAATTTGAAAAGCTAAAAAAAAATGCATAAATAAATAAAAGTAAGATTCGTAAAGAAAATAAGTAAAACAAAATCGTAAAAAAAAATAAGTAAACAAATGAAAACATGAAAATAAAAATGAATTCGAAATATTTTTATTGTCGGACGAACTTATATGCACGACCCTTGATAACAATTAACAATAATTCAACCGCAACGGTTTGCATCAATTGTTATTTCATATTCAAGGGGAATATTCATGATGAGGATTAATTGCGCGTCGTGTACGTAAGCAAACCGGAGAGAGAGGGAGAGAGTGAGAGTGAGAGAGCGAGACGGATATGAGAAGCCATGATTAAATTAAGCCGGAGACTCCCGCGCACTGTGACCAGCCTCGTAGTTGTGTGCAAGTAACGAGGTGCATGTGTGTTTTCACGTCAGTGTGTTTTCGAACGTGTTGAGCCCCGCGTGGTTCGTGAGACGAACGTGTATTTGGTCGGTGCTTATGTGTATATATATATATATGTACGAAGCGACATTGCATATATATGAGGACCGCGACAAAGCCTTTTGGTATCGAGACCTGCCACAGCACGGACGTCTATAACCGCATAGGCTCTCCCAAAGGGATTCTGGGTCTGTATCATTTCTTGCCAGACCCGATATCACTCGGCTCGATATTAAATCAAATCCAAAATATATATATATTCCGTACTTGATAAAATTTTTCCACACTATTGATTTTTTTTTTGCACTTCAACAAATAATCAATTTCAAAAAATAAAAATCGATAGCGACGTTCACTCGTCTCTGGGTTCCAGAATAATTGACATTTTTTTAAAAAATAAAATACTAAAATCGTCAAAAGCAATTTTCAAATTTTTTTTCCCCACATTTTTGGACAACTTCTAATTTTCCACTTGATCCGATTCCTGTTCACAATTTTTTTATTCTACCGACAATCATTTGACACAACTTTCAAAAAAAATAATACGAGCACCAACATTGAGTTTTTCAAAATAAAAAATTGATAATAATAACAATTGTTGTTGAAAAAAAAATCACAAAATCTGACTTTTTTTACGAAAAAACAATCGGGATTTTTTTTATTAAAAAAAAATAGAGCTTTTATGGACTTTAAAAAAAACATATGTATTTTGAAGTTTGAACTCAAGACTTTTGGTCTATATCGAAAAATGAAGGTGGTACGTTTAAATGGACAAAATAATGTTGAAATACGGTATTTTCATTGCATAATGACCTTGAAGTTGTCCTGGGGTCCAGTGGACCCCGAGTGACCGCAACGAGTTGAAATAATAAATAAGCAAGGAGAAAAAAATATATATTTCTCACTGAAATCGTAAAAATCCATTCCAGCGAACGTTCGGAATTTCTTATTCAACATGAAAACACGATAATTCTCAACCACATCGTGCAAACTTCCGACCGGCAATTGCCGTTCGAAATGTAAGATTGATACCGAGACATTATAACCGGAGTCCATATCGACGTTCGAGTAATCTCGAAGGAATCGATACTACGAACGCACATCGGAACGAGGGCCGAAGGGGTTGGGGCCGGAGGAAGGAGACGAGAGGCGCCCGACTGTCTCGCCACAAAAGGAGAATAAAGTCTTGGCACTCCGTAAAGTCGTCTCCCCTCTCTTTCTCTCTCTCTCTCTCTCTCTCTCTCTCTCTCTCTCTTTCGCCCTCTTTTCCTCCATTTCCTGCCTCGCCATCAAAGTGTTTTCCCCCATTTCTTTCCTCCACCCCCACACACACACATTTCCAACTTTTCCCATCCCATTTAAAACTCTCGTTCCTCCAAAAATTTCAACCGTCAATCAAAAAAAAAAACAATATTTCATTCAATTTCACATTTTCTCTTTTTATTTTATCTCGCATTTCCCATTGGCTGGCACGACTTTGTGTTATATCTCACGAGCCAAAAAATACCAATTTTTTCAATGAGTCCCAATAAAAATTCGTTCGATCAGATAATTTACGTCGACGCGAATGCGATTTCGAGGAATTGCCGCAAACACGCGATATCGCTTTTGTAGGTTTAACCCTACAACTCATGACTTTATTTTTCTGGCTCGAAGCGCATTACTGGGGTCCGAACGGACCCCATGCTTTCCTCAAACACGGTTTCCTTCGTTTCTTTTCCTTGAGGACGAGGATGGCGTACGTAAAATTCATTTGAGGACTAAAAAACCGAAAAAATCGGCGAAGATCTCATGTTTTTCATAGTTCGAGTGGGGTGCGTTCGGACCCCAGTCGTGAGTTCTGCGATTAAAATCGTCGTATCAATCCGAGTCGATATTTTCACCTTATATTTGAACTTATTTCACATTGTACGTCCGAAATGAAAAATAAAGTGAGATTAAAATATTTTTTTCACCATCGTTTCACCTTCCAAGTGAGGGTAAAAAAATATCATTATTTCACCTTCGTTTTACCGTCAAAACTCAAAAAATGGGAAATGATTGCAGCTTTTTAGGGTGAAATCAAGTCGAAACGCAACCAATAACTGCTTTTAGCTTCGTCCTAATTTCCACCCTCCTTCGCCCTAAAATTGATGTCGAAATCAATGGAAATAACGGTGAAAATTTCTGGAAAAACTCGGGAACCCCTTTTCGACACGCCAGTATTATCGAGCTGGTCGCACACGTGTGTGCCACCCGCATTGCACGAATGAATTGGCGAAAAAATACGCGAGCAACGCGAAAAACTACGATGAGACGGGCGAACGAGGGAAAAGAGAAACTATTGGGTCTCGTAAAACTGATGTACGAATCGATAACACAGTCGGCGCCAAACTGTCTGCGGATTCAACCGAAGTAAAATAAAATAACGCGAGCCATGGCTACGCGAGTGCTTTGATCACAGGGTTCTTTTTTTAATTCATTCTTTTCCGGTTGCCTCCTTGAGATTTTATCAAGAAAATTGATTTTTTTGTCAAGAAAATCGAGATTCATTGTTAATACTTTTTAAAAAATTTTGAGCGTTTAAAACCATATGAAAATCCAAATTATTTTCGTCGAGGTAGCAATTTCGAATGAGCGCCCGCATTTTGCGATTTTTCTCGAAACCAACTTTTTTTCAAACTGGCTTGCAAGATATCCCAAAATATTCCCGAACGATTTCCATGGAATTGATATTACACATTCTGTATAACATTATCTACAATGTAGCGTACGATTTTTTCTTTGATGATTGGATGCCGCGATCATTTCTTTATACATTTTTTAAACTCGTCATTTTGGCAAAAAATTAAAATTTTTTTTTCAAACTGCTCGAATTTCGCAGAGAAAATAATTTTACAAAAAAAAAAAAACTACTTATGCCACATTGTAGCTATTACGTTCCTATATGAGAACACTTTTTTTTTCAATTTTCCAGACAATCCCTAAAAAATGAAAAAAATTCTGTAATCGACAAGGATTTTCACAAGAGGGTCTTACTCGATGACTCATATCTCCGCCATTTTTAATTTTTTCTAATTCCTTTTTTTTATTTATTGTTTGTAAAAAAAATAATGTATTAGTGTAAAAAAAATTATTTTATACATCCAATAACTGCATAAAAGAAAATAAATTAGTTTCAGATCCATTTTTCCGAGCGCCAAGGTGTGAGCACCTCAAACTCTTTTGGGAAAAATTTGTCACATCAGCAGAGACCAAACGGGCTTATACGCTCGAAATTCGTACTGTACATGGATTATGCCATATGCATACGTTTACGGAAGACAAATGCATCCTCTACGTTGGCATATTCATGTGTGTGTGTATATGTGTGTGTGTGTGTGTGTGTGCATATGTACATATAACATTACATATCGACTTTTCGTAGAGCGGAAGCCACCTGCAGCACGTGCAAATCACACATGCGTGATCCTTCGAAATATCGTTCTTTCGCACGAGTGCATCTTCCGACCTCCCCCCCCCCCACCTCTTCCTTCCTCTCGCTCACCTTCGCTCTTGCTTTCCATAGCCATTTACATCCGGTTTTTTCACGACATTTTTTTCTGTATTTTCATCGACGTTTGTGGGTCAGGTTTGCTTTTTCATTTGAGATCTTCAATTTCAAGTTTTTTTTTTCGTTCACCGTTTCATCGTGACAACTCGCAACGAAATTCTACCAATATTTTGTTTTGCAATTTATTGATAATGGGGTAATTGGGGTAACGTCGAGGTCAAATTTTTTTTTTCAAAGTCGAGTGAAGAATTCTGATTTCTGAATTATTACTATTTTTTGAGTTTTTTTCAAGACCGAAGAGGAAAATGTTATGTTATTTATATTTTTATTTTATGAATTATTTTGTGATGAAACATTAATACATTTTATTGTTAAATGTTTTTTTTTATTATTTCGTTTAATGATTTTATTTCAGATTAAGGAGCCAAATTCTAATGTTCGACATTATTGAATTTATTCGTTTACTATCTTTTTTTTTTTAATTTACATTCATCCATTAATGTTATTTAATTTTTCCAGATATCTAAAAAAAAAATCTCTAATATTTTTGATTATTATTTTTTTTTTTTTCTGCTTTTTGGAGCCAATCTGGGGAAGGCGAGGGTAAAAATTTGTCCGAGCCCCATAAAAGGACCACCCTAGTGTCCTGGAGTTTCGAGAGCGAGAGAGAACGAGAGAACCCGAGCATAGCGTCCGCAAAGCTTTTTCATAGCGTCAACGCGTTCGTCCCGCTAACGTGTGCTGTCTTTCTCACAGTCTCACAGTCGTCGTGTTTTCGACCGCGCGCAGGGAGGACTGTGAATTAATGGTTCGCAGCTCCGGGCTGATGGCGCGTGTGCCACAAATAAATATGGACAACGCCGTGAACATCGCGCCATCCGGCTGCCGGTGCTCCAAAATTGCAACCACCAAATATCCGTTCGTCGCTGCACATCTCGCCATCGTCGACCGTCCCGAACAATCTCGACAACTATGCGCATAGTTGATTAATTATGTCAACCACCAGTCACGTCATATCAAAATTGACAAGAAAATAAAAAAATAGAGATCAGCGAGTCGAAACTTGAAATTTGCTCACTCCCCGAGTAAAAAAAAATGTCTATAGTCTATATACAAACTATATATATAGAATTGGGCATTTATAGTTTATGTATAGATTATATACAAACTATATATAGTCTATACATAATTTTTTTTTTTCGGTCCGAATCGAAGGTAGATATCGAACGAAGTTGCATCTTTGAGGAACCATATTTTTGTTCAATTCCTCGATTTCCTCAAAGAGAAATCATCGTTAACTAATTACGATTCGGAGGAAGCAAATTTCGAGTTTCGAAATACCTTGCATACCTTTCGGAATAACTTGCAGTTTATTTTTGTTTGTAGATATTCGTCGGTGGTTGTGTAAAATTTCAATTTCTCCTTAAATTCAAACGTTCGAGTGAATTTCCAACAAATTTCATACCAAACGACCCTAAAAACGGTCAAGTCATGTGAATCCATGATAATGAGCATGGCGGGTCAAATATTTTTCAATCCCCAGGGGCGCAAAATCGATAAACTTGAATTTCTGTCAAATTCGAACCACTCAGCGGATCTCCGTCAAATTAAATAAATATTTAAGTTCAAATCTAATTGAGAAGAACTATTTCTAATATTCCTGTCAAATCAGGCGAACCAAGGCAATCAAACAAAAAACGGAAATGAAAAATACAAAAATTAGATTTTTTTCATATTTTCGACCCACATGGAGGGTGGAAAAGATGAATTTTTTTTTTTCAAAGGACCACCCTTAAAATATGCGCATACCGAATATATGTTCGGTGCATTGCATCGCCACACCGTGTTATGCGCGGACCAAAATTCGCAGTTAGGAAAATATTTATCTCAACTTGTGTATAGATCGCGATGGGTGATGAAGCATCGCGGCGGTGAGCCGCGAATAGGTTTAGATTTGGCCGATTTAGGATCGGTCGGATCGAGCGCGCATGCGCACTGGAGCAATGACGCTTGACGGGCCTCGAGCGTATGGTAAACTATCAGAAAGCTCGTGCATACGGTATGAGGAATATCCAGTGTATATATATATATACATATATATATAGATATATATATGTGTGTGTATGTAGTGTATGTTTGTAAGCGTTATCGCGTACGAGAGACGTTCGTGTGCGAGTTATTTACGGGCGAACGAAGCCGAGAGGAGTGTATTATGTAAGCATCACCCGTTTATCAAAGCATCCCATCGATGCGATCCTTTCGTACATGCTCCCCCCACCCCCTCCCCCTTCATCGCCCCCGCGACTATACATATATAGTTCGTCATAGACACTGCATCGGCTAAATTTACTTTGGCCATAACACTCTTTTCCGGTAATTCGATATTCATCGACTTTATCGGTCCACGTTCTCTTTTTTTTCAATATCTACGTTAAAAAAAAATAATTCCGTTTGATTGCAATTATCATGATTTTTCGATGACGACAAAATTATTTTTATTTATAGACGTGTTATCGGTATCATCATCATTGTTATTTTCATTGTAAACGACAAGGATAATATACAATTACTTGATTGGTGCTTAGCATTTTTTTTTCACTTTCAAAGATGGAATAATTTATTTATTTCTATTTTGACCGTAAGTTTGTTTATTTTTTCCAAACGATAAAGACGACGAATTAAGTGATTCATACATTGAATATCATTTTCTCTTTTTTACAGCTAAAAAAAAATGATGCGAATGACTCGATGTCTGTTCAAATTCGCACTCGGAGAAAAAAACAAAATAAATTCAAATCATCATAATAATTCAATGTCAACAAGTTTATCTCAACTCTTGAGATCACTTTCATTGATCGCAATAACGGTGATGAATGATGTAATAACCGGTACTTTGCATTTTTTTTCTTTTGCAAAGCTAAATAAAAAATAAAATGATAACAATAATATTATTAGTAATAATAATTTTTCAACGTTTTCGGTTTTTGTTCATAATAACGTCGATTATACTCAAATAACTCGAGTGAGTTCAGTGACGTCGAAAGAGGATAAGGATGGAAGGGATGTCGCCCTTGCTCACGACGGGCCGCAGAAGTTCCGGACGTTATTAAATCCGCCGATCCGAAGCGTTTCTTAGGACGGCGACCTCAGAAAAGCCAAGAGCGAGGGAGAGTACATGGCAATTCCCGTCCCTCCTCTCGTGGTCCACGTGCTTCTGAGATCCTTTGAACCGCGAGAAGTCGAGAAACGTGAAGGGATACGGCCTCACACTGAGAGACTCAATATATACACGTGCGTGTGTGGGTGTGAGTAAAGGTATAACGTATATATATATATATATATATATATATCAAAGTAGCAAAGGGAGTATTCGGCTGTGTTTCAATGCGTGTGTACAGAACCAAGAGAATTGAGCAGCCCAGGCCAATCAAAGCCAAAAGGCGATCCACGGCTTCAAAGCAATTCGGTATCCCCTCCCCCAGCAATTTCGAATGAGCGCCCGCATTTTGCGATTTTTCTCGAAACCAACTTTTTTTCAAACTGGCTTGCAAGATATCCCAAAATATTCCCGAACGATTTCCATGGAATTGATATTACACATTCTGTATAACATTATCTACAATGTAGCGTACGATTTTTTCTTTGATGATTGGATGCCGCGATCATTTCTTTATACATTTTTTAAACTCGTCATTTTGGCAAAAAATTAAAATTTTTTTTTCAAACTGCTCGAATTTCGCAGAGAAAATAATTTTACAAAAAAAAAAAAACTACTTATGCCACATTGTAGCTATTACGTTCCTATATGAGAACACTTTTTTTTTCAATTTTCCAGACAATCCCTAAAAAATGAAAAAAATTCTGTAATCGACAAGGATTTTCACAAGAGGGTCTTACTCGATGACTCATATCTCCGCCATTTTTAATTTTTTCTAATTCCTTTTTTTTATTTATTGTTTGTAAAAAAAATAATGTATTAGTGTAAAAAAAATTATTTTATACATCCAATAACTGCATAAAAGAAAATAAATTAGTTTCAGATCCATTTTTCCGAGCGCCAAGGTGTGAGCACCTCAAACTCTTTTGGGAAAAATTTGTCACATCAGCAGAGACCAAACGGGCTTATACGCTCGAAATTCGTACTGTACATGGATTATGCCATATGCATACGTTTACGGAAGACAAATGCATCCTCTACGTTGGCATATTCATGTGTGTGTGTATATGTGTGTGTGTGTGTGTGTGTGCATATGTACATATAACATTACATATCGACTTTTCGTAGAGCGGAAGCCACCTGCAGCACGTGCAAATCACACATGCGTGATCCTTCGAAATATCGTTCTTTCGCACGAGTGCATCTTCCGACCTCCCCCCCCCCCACCTCTTCCTTCCTCTCGCTCACCTTCGCTCTTGCTTTCCATAGCCATTTACATCCGGTTTTTTCACGACATTTTTTTCTGTATTTTCATCGACGTTTGTGGGTCAGGTTTGCTTTTTCATTTGAGATCTTCAATTTCAAGTTTTTTTTTTCGTTCACCGTTTCATCGTGACAACTCGCAACGAAATTCTACCAATATTTTGTTTTGCAATTTATTGATAATGGGGTAATTGGGGTAACGTCGAGGTCAAATTTTTTTTTTCAAAGTCGAGTGAAGAATTCTGATTTCTGAATTATTACTATTTTTTGAGTTTTTTTCAAGACCGAAGAGGAAAATGTTATGTTATTTATATTTTTATTTTATGAATTATTTTGTGATGAAACATTAATACATTTTATTGTTAAATGTTTTTTTTTATTATTTCGTTTAATGATTTTATTTCAGATTAAGGAGCCAAATTCTAATGTTCGACATTATTGAATTTATTCGTTTACTATCTTTTTTTTTTTAATTTACATTCATCCATTAATGTTATTTAATTTTTCCAGATATCTAAAAAAAAAATCTCTAATATTTTTGATTATTATTTTTTTTTTTTTCTGCTTTTTGGAGCCAATCTGGGGAAGGCGAGGGTAAAAATTTGTCCGAGCCCCATAAAAGGACCACCCTAGTGTCCTGGAGTTTCGAGAGCGAGAGAGAACGAGAGAACCCGAGCATAGCGTCCGCAAAGCTTTTTCATAGCGTCAACGCGTTCGTCCCGCTAACGTGTGCTGTCTTTCTCACAGTCTCACAGTCGTCGTGTTTTCGACCGCGCGCAGGGAGGACTGTGAATTAATGGTTCGCAGCTCCGGGCTGATGGCGCGTGTGCCACAAATAAATATGGACAACGCCGTGAACATCGCGCCATCCGGCTGCCGGTGCTCCAAAATTGCAACCACCAAATATCCGTTCGTCGCTGCACATCTCGCCATCGTCGACCGTCCCGAACAATCTCGACAACTATGCGCATAGTTGATTAATTATGTCAACCACCAGTCACGTCATATCAAAATTGACAAGAAAATAAAAAAATAGAGATCAGCGAGTCGAAACTTGAAATTTGCTCACTCCCCGAGTAAAAAAAAATGTCTATAGTCTATATACAAACTATATATATAGAATTGGGCATTTATAGTTTATGTATAGATTATATACAAACTATATATAGTCTATACATAATTTTTTTTTTTCGGTCCGAATCGAAGGTAGATATCGAACGAAGTTGCATCTTTGAGGAACCATATTTTTGTTCAATTCCTCGATTTCCTCAAAGAGAAATCATCGTTAACTAATTACGATTCGGAGGAAGCAAATTTCGAGTTTCGAAATACCTTGCATACCTTTCGGAATAACTTGCAGTTTATTTTTGTTTGTAGATATTCGTCGGTGGTTGTGTAAAATTTCAATTTCTCCTTAAATTCAAACGTTCGAGTGAATTTCCAACAAATTTCATACCAAACGACCCTAAAAACGGTCAAGTCATGTGAATCCATGATAATGAGCATGGCGGGTCAAATATTTTTCAATCCCCAGGGGCGCAAAATCGATAAACTTGAATTTCTGTCAAATTCGAACCACTCAGCGGATCTCCGTCAAATTAAATAAATATTTAAGTTCAAATCTAATTGAGAAGAACTATTTCTAATATTCCTGTCAAATCAGGCGAACCAAGGCAATCAAACAAAAAACGGAAATGAAAAATACAAAAATTAGATTTTTTTCATATTTTCGACCCACATGGAGGGTGGAAAAGATGAATTTTTTTTTTTCAAAGGACCACCCTTAAAATATGCGCATACCGAATATATGTTCGGTGCATTGCATCGCCACACCGTGTTATGCGCGGACCAAAATTCGCAGTTAGGAAAATATTTATCTCAACTTGTGTATAGATCGCGATGGGTGATGAAGCATCGCGGCGGTGAGCCGCGAATAGGTTTAGATTTGGCCGATTTAGGATCGGTCGGATCGAGCGCGCATGCGCACTGGAGCAATGACGCTTGACGGGCCTCGAGCGTATGGTAAACTATCAGAAAGCTCGTGCATACGGTATGAGGAATATCCAGTGTATATATATATATACATATATATATAGATATATATATGTGTGTGTATGTAGTGTATGTTTGTAAGCGTTATCGCGTACGAGAGACGTTCGTGTGCGAGTTATTTACGGGCGAACGAAGCCGAGAGGAGTGTATTATGTAAGCATCACCCGTTTATCAAAGCATCCCATCGATGCGATCCTTTCGTACATGCTCCCCCCACCCCCTCCCCCTTCATCGCCCCCGCGACTATACATATATAGTTCGTCATAGACACTGCATCGGCTAAATTTACTTTGGCCATAACACTCTTTTCCGGTAATTCGATATTCATCGACTTTATCGGTCCACGTTCTCTTTTTTTTCAATATCTACGTTAAAAAAAAATAATTCCGTTTGATTGCAATTATCATGATTTTTCGATGACGACAAAATTATTTTTATTTATAGACGTGTTATCGGTATCATCATCATTGTTATTTTCATTGTAAACGACAAGGATAATATACAATTACTTGATTGGTGCTTAGCATTTTTTTTTCACTTTCAAAGATGGAATAATTTATTTATTTCTATTTTGACCGTAAGTTTGTTTATTTTTTCCAAACGATAAAGACGACGAATTAAGTGATTCATACATTGAATATCATTTTCTCTTTTTTACAGCTAAAAAAAAATGATGCGAATGACTCGATGTCTGTTCAAATTCGCACTCGGAGAAAAAAACAAAATAAATTCAAATCATCATAATAATTCAATGTCAACAAGTTTATCTCAACTCTTGAGATCACTTTCATTGATCGCAATAACGGTGATGAATGATGTAATAACCGGTACTTTGCATTTTTTTTCTTTTGCAAAGCTAAATAAAAAATAAAATGATAACAATAATATTATTAGTAATAATAATTTTTCAACGTTTTCGGTTTTTGTTCATAATAACGTCGATTATACTCAAATAACTCGAGTGAGTTCAGTGACGTCGAAAGAGGATAAGGATGGAAGGGATGTCGCCCTTGCTCACGACGGGCCGCAGAAGTTCCGGACGTTATTAAATCCGCCGATCCGAAGCGTTTCTTAGGACGGCGACCTCAGAAAAGCCAAGAGCGAGGGAGAGTACATGGCAATTCCCGTCCCTCCTCTCGTGGTCCACGTGCTTCTGAGATCCTTTGAACCGCGAGAAGTCGAGAAACGTGAAGGGATACGGCCTCACACTGAGAGACTCAATATATACACGTGCGTGTGTGGGTGTGAGTAAAGGTATAACGTATATATATATATATATATATATATATCAAAGTAGCAAAGGGAGTATTCGGCTGTGTTTCAATGCGTGTGTACAGAACCAAGAGAATTGAGCAGCCCAGGCCAATCAAAGCCAAAAGGCGATCCACGGCTTCAAAGCAATTCGGTATCCCCTCCCCCCTCCCCCAACCCTTCTCATTCTGAAGGTACATCGGTATGGTCGTCATATCCTCGAACGATTCCAAGTGTGGCAAGCCCTATTCAACGTACCTCCAAATTGTCCAGCCGACAATTAGACGATGATCCAAGTCCAACATATATCTATAAATGTTCAACGATGTAATATTTATAATTGTGTCCAATAAAGTCGGTAAAAAGAAAAAAAAACGCTGTCAAATCCGAGTGGATGCATTGATTGGTTGGAAAATTACAGACGACACAAAACTCATGAGGAATTACAGGCCAGCGAAATTTGAGGGTTGTAGCTTAAACCGTTCTCGAATTATATACTCGATTCTATTATTAAAAAATATTATTATATAATTTTTTGGGTTGCACCATACATACACACATACACACACAGACACACACACACGCGCATGCATCCGGACATTTTTTCCAAATGTGTTTTCCGGACGTTTTAGAAAAAAAAAACATTTTCAACCTACTGACATCGAGATTTCGAAGAAAAAAAAAATTTCCAACCGTCACAAAGCTTCCTTTCTGAGAAGGAAAAATTATCGATTCAATGAGCGGCTCATTGAAGAGCTCAAAGATCGCTAGGGGCTAAATATCGCTATAGGTAACTAAAATATATAACGACCCAATTTCCCAACTAAAAGATATAACGACCCAAAAAAAATTTTTTTTTTTAAATTAAAAAAAAAACACTGGCCCAGTAACGTCGGTAATGTCGGCCCCGTAACGTCGGCAAAGACGCCTCACTCTCACTCGCACCAAGAGACGACACACTCTCGACAAATATGCGGAAAAAAAAATAGGTCGTCCCGCTGGGAATATCCTTGACACACGAACACACACACACACACACACACACACACACATTTACGCATACACGGTCACGTTGAGGCACAGAAATATTTTTATGCGCGGTGCAGAGGGTGAGAAGGGGGGGTGGGGAAGGGCCCACCTGTGTCACGAGCACGCAGGTCCCCCGAGAGGCTGCATCCCAAATCCACTCGGTCTGAGGAACACGAAACCCAAGAGTTTTCGAGCTCCCACCCCGAGCGACCGAGAGAAACCAGAAAATCGGACAAAAGATGAGCAGCTGGACCGATGAACTCATGTACAACACTACCTTGACTCAATAGCTTCGATCGAACAAGAGAATACGGGCAAAAGTAAAATAAAATGAGATAAAAAATAATAAAGTGAAATAAAAAAATTAATTAAATTAAAAAATAAATAGAATTAAATGAAATTATACTCGAAATTCAACGCATCGTGTTGCAACAATTATATATATGTATATTTTTTTTCTATTTTTGAAGCACAATTAATACACGAATCCTTACCCCTGGTCAGCCCCCCCCTCCCCCGCCTCTTCGTCAACCGTTTACTTCACACATGTAATTGACAATTTACGAGAGATTCTACTGTAACCCGTTCAAATATAGAACGCGTATTTAAAGAACCTACACGACACACGAGTACCGAATCCGTACGTTGAATGTAACGGTTCGTTGGTGCATGTGTACCGAAAGAGAAACGAAATGAGGCGGGGGGGGGGGGAAGGGAGAAAAAACGACGAAGAAAAAAAATATAATCACGATGGATCTCAACCGCGGCGATGACGTCACTACCCGTCTTGCAGGTTCGGTAGCAAAAAAAAAAAAAATAACCCGCGGGGTATGGGTCAGAAAATCCGCTTTTTCAGTGGGACGAAAAATTTTACGCGCGTGCGCGTCGCGGGCCCTTGGTTTCTCGGTTACAACGTTGCAAGACCAACAAAAATTACAGAAATATTCCTTCATTCATTTTATCGTATTCCATATTTAATTGTGTATTTTGAAAATGTTTAAAGTGTCGTATGATAATTAATTGAACATTTTTTTAAATAAGCATCGACCTCATGTCAACTCAAATTCCCTCTGATTCATTATTTTCATTATTTTTTCTAAAAGGCATCGAAAATGATCAACAACAAATTATTCGAAGAATAACAAGAAAAATTATTTTGACCCTCAAATGTCATTAAATCCGATAACATTGACAATGACAATGATAAGACGTTGCAATTAGCACCCACGCCAATTGAACCACGGAGATTATTTGAAATTTTCGAAACCCTATGATAAGATAAGATAAGAATGAACCGTTGAATCTCAAAAGCATCGTCGGTGGGAAATAAGAGTTGTATTTATCATAGACATTATGTTCGCACCCCACATCTCATTCGAACAATTCGTTCGTCTAAAAAAAAAGCCATTCGAAATAAAAATAAACAACAACAACAACAACAACAAAAACCCTCAAAACTGAAAACACATCGGTAACCGTGTAATCGTTCTTAAAAATTATACAATCTCACGTAAACCGAGCAAATGATAAATTCCACCGTGCCAATTACGTCATCGTAATACATTCAAATGTTATTAGAGACAAAGTTTTGCCGGTGATAAGATAAGCGAAGAAACTTTCGTGGCATCCAGAAATTATCCTCGTGGGAGGTGAATACGTTTAATCGTACAAACTTATGCAGCACCCAGTTTCCAACCGTAACTCTTTCTTCCACATTTACAGCGCTGTGCGACGAGAGAGAGAGAGAGAGAGAGAGAGAGAGAGAAAGAGAGAGAAAGATAGAGAAACATATATATATATATATATATATATATATATATATATATATGACGATAGAGTTGATCGAGCAGCCCCAACGATATAACACGACACGATACCCACGCGTTATGCGATAAGACGACATATTTGTATAAGAACCCCACACGGCCCGGCAAATAACAGTCAAACGATCGATATAGCCAATCGCCGGGCGATGCACCGGTCCGTGAAAAAAAAAATAAAAATAAACATTTTCCAACGAACGAATATAATGGAAGAAAAAAATTTAATAGCTCGTGGCATACCACGCAATTATGCCATATCTGAATTATATGGATTAAGGGTAATCGCACTTTCAAATTCCGGTATTTGTCATTTCGTTCAATAATGAACCCTTTGACGTGAAACTAACTCCGAACAATGCCACCCATGGTCATTCGTTCGGTGTAAACGCATTTGAAATACCGTCATGAGTGAATCATCGTTAACACATCGACGCTCATCGCGTGGTGAAATTTATTATGAATCAATTGATCATTGCAAAAATGATTATATGGTAATCGTTTTTTTTTTTTTTAAGTATGATCATTACATTGTAATTTAGATGGGAAAACTTGAAAAGCAAAAGCAAAGTTATAGAAATTCATATAATAAACTGAAATTTTCAGATAATTACTTCATTGATATGGACAACGAAATTTTTTTTTCAACACGATCATATTTTATCTCGATTATAATACCCGTCGTGTATTTATTTTATTATTATTCATATTCTACGGTAATATATATCTTTTCATATGTATTTGATTTTATATATTTAAAAAATAATATTTACTATTAAAGAAAAATATTATTCAGTATTTTCAATAAATATTAAATTGATATTTGAAAGAAAAGATGGATAAACCGAAAGATGAATTTTAGATTTCCGTTACGTTTTTTTCTTCTTCTTTTTTTTTTCTTGTTTCTTTTTTTTTTACTTTTTCTTGCTTCGTGAAGTTTGACGCGGTTGTGGTATAGGGTATCCGGTGTGGGATAAGCTGAAAACAAAAGCCGAAGGTTGAGCGGGATTATCGAACATGGCCGAGACCTTCGATTCATCGTATCGCAACTGTCGGCTTTGTAATATCGTAAATCGATGGGGTTGCGCAATTTTTATGAAAAGAAGCATTCGAGAATGCCGCTGCGTTGCTTCCCCCTCCCCCTCCCCCCACCCACCCCCTCGCCGCCATCGCCACTGCCGGAGTGAATGCACGACGTCAGATGCAGATGATGAGGAGAAATTGTAATCGCGTTTTAAAATACGTCGGATCGCAACTGCACGTATGAATTTATATGGGACATTCGACAACAAATCGACTGGTATTTTTGAAAAATTCTTATTTTAGTAAAAAAAATAAAGATTTTGCTTTAATGAAAAAAATGGCTTAATTTAAAAAAAGCACTTTGTTTATTTGAACAGAATTGCTTTTTTTTCTTTCAATAAGTACAGTATTTTTTTTGTAAGAAAAGCCCTTTCGTGAAATAAACATTTGTTTATTTAAAAAAGGAAAAATAAACTTTGGAACTTAGTACATCGCTATGAAATTAAAATCCACAGACGTAGATTATTTTTTTATTTTTTCCCCCATCGGTTTGCTCTCAATTATCAGAAATAAAATTTTCAAAAGTCGATAGTTTGAAAAAAAAATTTTTTTTAATTTTATTTATGAATGTTTCCACAGTAAGATTTTTGTTCAAAGACGAAAGATACTATCGAATGACGATTACACGACAAATTGCATCCCTTTACCCAGAAACAAACAATTTTTCCGTACCCTCAAAAATTTCGTTGCTCGGTGAAAAAAAAACACCTCAAAATAAAATTGAAAAAATCAACGCAGTTTCCATAATTCCCATTCCCAACAATTGGGATGGAAAAGAATTCCCGAAAAAAAAAATAAAAGTCTGTATTTCAAATGTTCATTTATTTACATTTTTTTTTAATTCCCCTTAAAACGTGAGAAAAGAAACAACGAAAATTTGTTTTGAAAAAAATCATGACGTTGACGATCGTGCAATTGTGTCACGGAATGCCCCATATACGCGTTCGCCATGCAGAGACGTTATACCGGACGTTGCAACGTCACAGCCCGGGGTGGGTGATAATCTTGTGTACAATAGCCGTCAATCTCACGGTCTGTAGTTATGCTCTCGGGTTATTCAGCTCTGACAGATAAGGGAAGAATAAAAAAAAAATGAAAAGAATAAAAAAAAATAGGTAAAAACCACAGATTTATTGCCTGCGGTCAAACAAATCGGATTGTCAATCCGTAGTTGAATATACATATATATGTAGGTACATATATTTATATACGAAAATTCTCCGTAACAACCGATACAGGTCTGACACAAGATTGAGGGGTCTCGTGTTACTCATCTCATTCCAACTCTTTTTCTTTTTTTTCTTTTTTTTTCTTCTTTTTATCCTGAATTTATCACAGCTATCTGTGTGAGGCAGCGATCCGACATCGTTCTGCAATATCAATTATCAAGCGTTATACATTATACATATATATATATATATATATATATATATATATATATATTTGTGTATATACTCTTGCTTCCGATCTCAATAAAACGTACGTCAGTCGCAGACGCCAGTGACGGTATTATATTTGTTTGCTTCACGGTTATACACTCGATTGAAATGTCATTCGGCGTATCGATTGTATTTCGACTATTCTGAATATTACGCAATGAAAATGTGTCAATTATTCATCGATTCCACGACGATAATCGAGGAGATTCATCGACAAAGGTCAGTGGCCACATCGGTGGTCGAACTAATTTATTTTGCTTGCACTCGAAATTTTTCCATTAGGATCAAATTTGGGACTTGAGAATAATTTTTTAAATTTTTTTTCCCCTTTTCTTTCGAATTACAAAATTCTTAAGATTGCCGATGAATGAACTTTCATCAAAATTCATCGGAAAAATAGAAAAAAAAAAAAAATATTAAAAAACTGTCAATCCTGTGAATTATTTTTCAGCCGGTTGTTGCGATAGCTTTTTCAAAGGTGAAGAAAAAAAATAAAAATTGAATCAAAAACAAATTACAATAATATTCGTACCAACGAAATAAACGACTCAAATTATTATTCTCGTACAGGATTCAACAGATCAGGAAACATAAAAAAAATTACAACACGATAACACACAATTGAGCGAAAAAATATAATTTTTCAATTAATCGAATTAAATTGATTTTTTCTTCAAATCTTAATATTTATTTAATTTTTAATATTTAATTAAATTTTTTAATAGTCATTCAATTTTTATTATTGAATTAAATTTTAATGTTTATTCAATTTCAATTTCTTTTTTCATCTTTCAAATGGAATCACATGTATCGTCGTATCATCGTAATCTTTGCAATAAACCGCGTACTTGAAATTAAAAAAAAAACTCGGTGCACGATGGTATTTCGCTCTCAGGGGATTATCAGTCACCGATCGCTATTGCCAAGCGTATATACACACATATATATAGTCTCAACGTTGAGTCGGAATTTTCACGTGAGCCGGCGAGGCGCGATATGCAATCTCTCGTGGAACAACAATGGATCGTCGACGGAACAATCACAGATATTGTGGTTGCAAATTGTTCGAAGAGAGTGGCACAGGTCATTTTTTTTCTCGTAATTTAGGTTTGAGATCAAACCTAATTTATGTGAACAACCAAATTACGATATGGCTTTCGTTTTCATATGTGCGAAACCGATGCAGGGAGTAAATTTCTGCAGATAGCTGCAAAAAAAAAATTAACCCGTAGTCCGCAAACGTTTTTTCAACACCTTCAATCCGTAAACCAAGGTCGTTTTCATCGTTGCCTTTTTTTAAAAAACATTTAAACGGCTGCAAAAAATCTGAAAAAATTCACGAAGGTTCTTCAAGCCTCCGATTAAAAGTCCCAATCATAAAATTATGAAAGATTAATTTTTCGAATATATTTTTTTATACAAAAGATGAGGCAACCTAGGACAACATTTGATTATCGACAGGACGAAAACGACCCTGGTTTACGGACTGGGGGTTAAATAAATAAATAAATAAACAGGATTACGAGAAAACAAAGTTCTGTTGATTATGTAATAAACTCAATCCGATTTGTGGCCATTGTGAAAAATCTTCTTGTGTTTATAAAATCCAAGATAATCAAGATCATATTCTTCATTTCATATGTATATATTTGTCGACATTTTTCACGTCGAAAAATATCAGTTAGATGTTTCACAAATAAAATTCTCCACTCCTCTCTTCCCTTTTACACCTACACACATATACACACACACACAAACAAACA
This sequence comes from Diplazon laetatorius, assembly GCA_963662125.1. Lineage (NCBI taxonomy): Eukaryota > Metazoa > Arthropoda > Insecta > Hymenoptera > Ichneumonidae > Diplazon > Diplazon laetatorius. Next base: position 4,132,161 of record OY759158.1, on the reverse strand, counting down.
AACACACGCATAACCACGCTCTTACAGCGTGCATGTAACAGTTTCGAAAGTGAAAAGTTGAAAAAAAAAAAAAAAAAAAAACTAAACGAAAAAAAAAAAGAAAAAAAAAATTTCGTAAAACGTGTGTAATCGACTTACGAGTGCGTTGGCCACTTCTCTCGATCGATACTTCTCGCTCGTTCGGCTCGGTCCCTTTTCCCGGTCTATCTCACTCGTCTCGTTTCGCTGACGGTCGACGAGGGGTGAGGGAGGGGGAGGGGGAGGGGGAAGAGCTTCTCCCACTCCACCGACCCTTTGTTCCCTCGTGCGAAGGCCGACGACGGAACCAACTCGAGACACCGGGGCACTGTATATATATATATATATAATAAATATATACGCGCGTGCGTCGCTATATTTTTACATACATGTACACACAAGCACAAACATACATACATACACAATACATATATCTACATATATATTACACATGTGTATATGTTTGTATATATATATATATACAAACGCACTTGACCGCCAACTGGCGTCGTTTTTATTCTTTCATTTAAAAAATTTTTTTTTCAACACGCGAACGAACAAAACAAAATAATAATGGCTTATGCACTGTCTCGTCCGAAAAGCAACAGCAGCAGCACCACCAACGTACAAGCGTTGGTCAACTGTTTCACCGTGTTATTCCGGTTGCAGAAAACTCGCGGAAAAAAGTGACGTACAACGCGCACATACAATATATATATGTGTATATATATATATGTATCTACCGGTCGGGACAACTCGCGAATCGGCGAAACTCCCTGCCCCCCCCTCTTCGTCGCTCGGCGCGGTGCCCACGCGAGAGCAACCGAGAGAACGCACAACTCGCGTGGAAACAAAAAAAAAAAAACAACAGAATACAGCGCGTGAACAAACCGTAGCGAACCCGCAGTGAGAAGCAAGTGGAAGGTCAACCTCGACGTGATCACTCCGCAAGCAACTGGAAAGCTTTTGCCTCTTCGTACTCCGAATTATCCGTCGTTTGCTCCAATTTTCCTCTTATTTCATTTCGTGTTTCTTTTTTCGTTGTTCCAAAAATCGCTTCTTCATCCAATATCGAGTCGCAACAATCCGGCTCTCGATGACAATCGGATTTCGTTCGTATATCTACACATATACATATACATACATACATATATATATATATATATATATATCTCAATCCTCGTCGAGTTTCGTCTTTATTTTCAAAATACACTTTTTCATTTTTTGCACGACAATCGACAATCTTTATTCATTTATTTTTTAAAATTAGTTTCGTAAAGATTTGAGATGCATCGGTGTTTTTTTTATTGTTTGCATGTTGTTGTTGTTTTTTTTTTTGGGGGGGGTTTCTTTTTCGTTGAGAAGGTAGAATGAATTTTGTTGGATAAGCGCGATTGCGGTTGGTGGCGTCGCGGATGCGCGCGATTATAATGCGACGCGAACCCGCTGACGGACGCGGCCGTACTGATGGGACCGTGGCGCCGGCGTGTTTACCGCCCCCCCCCCCCGCCACCACCATCATCGTACCGGCTCGCGCGGGTCCGCGGGCGCTCGGGCAGCAGCGCCGCCCGCCCGCTGACCGCGCACGCCGCATACCCCCACCACCGGGCAACGCGGCGGGCGGCTCGGGCAGCAGCGCCGCGGCCCACCACCCACCGCTGTGGCTTTCGGGGATGGTGAGGCGTCTATAGAGTGCGAAGAAAACCAACGACACGGGGTAACCCACTGTGTGCTGCTGGGTTTCGGAACTACGCTACTGATGCTGCTGATGCTGATGCTGCTGCTGCTGATGTTCTCCAACATCTACGCCCGACACTCACACGATCACCCTGGTTCGCTTGTTTGTCTTTTTATTTTATTATCATCTTCTTTCCCCCTTTTCATTGTCTTCGCGTTCGTGCATCCACGACCCTTTCCACACAGTTACTCGTGCGCTTTTCACTGTTTCGCGATGAAACGCGACCGACAATGTGTGACCGTTGTTCTTCGTTTTGCACAACACGAAAATATAGGTAGACATGGTTTGTGTGTGGTCATAGACGGGGATGGGCTATCATTCAATGAAAATGTATTTCAAATACTTTTTGAACCAAATGATAATGGATTTAAATGGACTTGTTAAATATTTAAATTCATTTGAATATAATAATTAACGTAAATTTTGGTGATAATTATTGCGGAAATATGAAAATATTGATTTATACATGATCATTAATCACAGTTATTTGTTTTGAAAAGTATTTGAAATACATTTTCATTGAATGGATGCCCGTCCCTGGTTATAGACGGAGCTGTAAAATATTGTCGGTACCGATGAAACTGAATATCGAACGAACCGAAAACACGATGCGAAACAACTTTTGAATTGGGTTCGCGGAAAAATGTATAAACAGACGGGTATAAAATGGTCGAGGCGATGGACTGCGTCTACGAGTGCGAGAGAGACAGCGCCAGTGGCGCTCGCGGGGCGAGAGAGACAGAGAGAGTTTGTGTAGTCCATCCTTTTAAGGGGGCATTATGGTCTAGAATTTCGACGAAAAAATCGATTTTTTTTTCGTGCATGTTTTCAAGGTTTAGACCTTCGAGAATGAATTTTCAATTTTTTTGTTTAAATTCTTATAACGTCGATAAAAATCTGGTAAAGAAATGGATGATAAAATAAATATATATACATATATATATTTTTTTTATCGAACTTAAAAAAACGTCTAAAATTTGCGCCTCTGGACTAGAATACCTCCTAAACTTAAAAAAATAATAATTTTATAAAAATCTAATATTAGACACATAAATGATCATAAAAATTTTCACTACATGGACGAGAAAAAAATCACCATAAACTATTGAGAATATTAATAAAACCTATACGATATATTTCAAGTTAATAGCAACAAACATAACACACAGACGTTAAGCAGAATCAACCAAAGACAAAACTCCAAAATTAACAACAGTTGTTTATTTTTGTTTAGCTTTTTTACGTGGTACACGTCCATGGCCCAAGGATGTGAATTCGATGTTGGAAACTTTTGCGAGGCTTCTGTGAGTCGAGTCGTGTGCACGGTGAGTCGTCGTCACGCATAATTTAATTACTAATTATCTTTGGTACATGAGTTTCCCACCAGGCGGGGTGGGGAGAGCGGGGGGGGGGGCGTGGCGCAGCACGTGAGCCAATACAAGTTGCCCTTGCACACGTTGTGACGCAATTCTCATTAATTCCCGCCGCAAATACAAAATGAAGTTTTCGCGGAGAGTCAGAGTCGGAAGGGGCGGGGGGGTGGGGGGCAAGGGGGGTCGTTGTTGGTACGAAGTTGAGACTATGAAAATCCACAAGCTTCTCACCCTACATCGCAATTGCGCGATGATGATTCACTGTGAAAGAGGGCGCTCGATCCGAGCGTGCAATACAAAATGGCTATTATTCGCACGGTAGCTCGCGTCATTCTCCCCCCCCCCCCCCCCGCCCCCTGCGCCCCCTGCGAACTTCTCACAAATTTACAAAACTCGTTGCACAACTTTTTGCATCGTTTGGCGTCAGTCACGAATCGCTATCTCTCCCCTCGAATTGTTGCGAAATGGCGAGGCTCCACAAGGCGCCGATCGCGGATCGCGCGCATGCGCGCCGCGGGAAACCGCCGTCCGACCGTTGAGGCGCTGCTCTCCATGACGTATTATAACACGACGAAAAAAAAAAAAAAAACAAAAAAAAATAAATCGACGTTAAATCCCGGACGAATAAACCCACAGACAACTTATATCACGTTAAGAAATGTAACGACGAAATATCGTGGAACAGAATCACTTTTTAAAAATTGTTTATTCATGTTGGGAAAAAAAATCATCGGGACCGGAAAATCTTTGATTTTATCAATTCAATTACGATATGTTCGCCGACTGTCGGAAAAAGTTTTTGGTTTTTCTTTTTCTTTTCTTTTTCAACCATTCTTTGGATGGTGAATGCGACTTCGGTTATCATTTCTCGGACAAATTATTCGATGTTGGCAACTCTGGTGAAATCGGCAACGTTCCAACCGAATTGCGAACGATCCATCGATCGATAATCAAATTTGAAACAAAAATACACATGGATACTGGAAAAAAAACTTGTTTTTCAATGGATAAACATTTTCACAGACACAAAAAGTTGAAAGCCACTCGATAACACGGAATCAATGAGTTACATCTACAAAAACAATAAAAAAATAAAAATGAAAAATTGCAGTTACTGGTGAACGTGTCGCTACGGTGTCGACACAATGAACGTGTGAATAGAAAAAAAAAAAAAGAAAAAAATATACAAAAATAAAAAATAAAAAAACAAAAATGCTGGAAAAATCCGGGACGCCGGAGGATATCGTGGAAAAGCCATGTCGCGGTTGTTGCTATAGTTTATCACGGGAATCCAGAGGACCCCTTTTCGCACCGGGGAAAACGTCCCCAACGTAATTTATACAACCGCGACGAGGTTTCCGCAAGGGCTAAGGCCGGAGCTTCCAACCGTGGCACAAACCCCGTTGCACGATGACGTTATACGGATGACACAGACCCCTCCCCCCTCCCCCTCCTCACACCCCCGCGAGGTGTTATTTTGATGAACGAGCTCGTGTTTTTCACGAAAATCTGTAGGTGCTACAAATGGCACACACACGCACACACACACACACACACACACACACACACACACACACACACACACACACACACACACACACACATACACACTCACTCCATATTGCTCCTGCAATCCCATTGCGTTGTGACAAACCTCAGAATCACCAAAGATATAAGAATTTTTTGATAATCCATTTTTGCTTCAGAAAAATTATGAAAAAAATATTTTTGTATTTCTCATGAAAATCCCTTTCGAATGATACCCCACATGACACATGAAATCACATTTTTTTTTGTCGAGTACCTCATTCGCCCCTTCTTCAAGTCCCATATGAATACTTTCAAGTGTTTTCTAGTAAAAAAAAAGTGGGTCAATGTAATATTATGCCAAAATTCAAGCAATGCAACAAAGTTCAAAACAAAATTCATTTTTTTCAAGGAAACAAATATGACGAATTATTATTTTTCAATGTATGTAAAATTGTTTCAGCAATCGTCAAGTATTTCGAATGAATCTTTATTAAACAAAACATATATATTCTGCTGGACTGCGGCCAACGTCGTTGACACGAAATTTATAATATTTTCTCGAATGACATTTTTGTTTTTTTTTTTGTTATTCGTTGAATTTACATTCGTTCATCAAATCGATGCACCCATGCACACGCAAGATCCCACGTAATTCCATAGAGCCTTAATTATGCACGGGAGCCAAGAGTCTCTTCGATGTTCGTCGTAGCTTAACGTTGGCGTCTCTCGTGCATAACCGTCGTCATCGTCGTCGTCGTCTTCGTCGTCGTTCTCTATTTTCGAGGTAGCGTCGCGTAATTAACGGGGTTGCGCCTTATTACCGGTTGGCCAGGGACTGCATATGCAGCTTGGTGCATCATTGTGTGTCGAGATCTCGCACCATGCGGATGCGACGAACGTACGACCGTGTGGGCTATAGTTGTGGATGGTGCATGCACGGTCGTGGCGTCTATGTGTCGTCCATGGTGTGGTCGTCGTGTAGCTGAAACTAGAACCCCGATTTATGTATGTGGGTGTGTGCATGCGTGTCACATTAGAATGGTCCTTGAATGAGGCTTGGACGAATTTCGACCGGGTCACCCACTAAATTGGCTCCAAATAAGTTTTTCTTAAGTCCCCTGAATTTGCAGGAGCCTATCAATGAAATTGGCCATTACCAGGAGGGGTCGGTTCGTCCCTTTGATATACAAAGTTTTTATTTTTTTATTTTTAATAGGCTATAGGACGAATTTCCACCGGGACCTCCACGAAATTGTTCAAAAATAATTTTTCACATATTTTCCTAAATTTACAGCTTTTTATGTTTTAAATTGGCCATTACCAGGAGGGCTCGGTTTTTTCCTTTGAAATACAAAGTTTTTATTTTTTTATTTTTAATGATAGGCTCGGACGAATTTCGACCGGGACCCCCGACAGATTGGTTTCAAATAATTTTTCAAAAACGTCCCTAAATTTACAGCTTTTGATCTTTGAAATTGGCCATTACCAGGATGTAATGGGCTTGTTCAATTTTCAATGACACGCTTGTTCGAGTGTCTTAAAATGTTCCGAATAATAATAGAATCTTCTCAAGGAGTTCGTGGTACGTATGTGGATGATAAAAAAACTTCCAGCTTGACTTTGAAATGGTTAGGGGTCATTCTACCCTGATACATGTTGTGTGTGTATTTCGTTTTTTTTCTCATTGCCGGTTAATTTTATGAGAATGAATTTTGGATTGGAAATTCCAATTCTAACATTGGAAAGTACTGATCTCGAAATCAATACGGGTCGTTCGAACTCAATTTCTTTTTTCCGATACAATTATTGAGAAACTAGAGCAAAAAAACGAATAACAAAATCGATTTTAAGATCAGTTATTTTCAATTTTAGCAATCCTAATTTTTTTCACGATAAGATTATCCGGCAATAAGAAGAAACAAATGATTTGGATCAGGTTATAATGACCCCTAACGATTCCAAGGTCAAGTCGTAAGTTTTTGTTTTCATCCATGTACGTACCACGAGCTCATTTAGAAGTATCTTGTATTTCTAGAAAGATTTCAAGACACCGAAACAAGAGTATCATTGAAAATTAAACAAACCCGATGTATTTCAAAGGGAAAACCGAACCCTCCTGGTTATGGCCAATTTCAAAGATAAAAGGCTGCAAATTTAGGAAACAGTTTTGAAAATTATTTCAAGCTAATCTGGAGGGCGACCCGGTAAAGATTTGTCCAAGCATCATATGAGGACCACCCTAGTGTCACATATGTGATACAATGTAGGAATATGCGTTTATTCCAACATCGGTCGGTCGATGTTTTGCATTCTGTTTATCACGCTCGCGGGTTTCGGAAGACTTTGCCAGGGTCCGACGATGTCGCTTCGAGTGAAACACGTATGACGCGGTATAATTATGGCGCACATAGGTGGTAAGTAAGGATACACGGTACGGTGACGATGGTGCAACGACAGTCGCGCGGTACAGTCTTATCGTGTCCTGCGTGTTCGATATAACCAGCCACACGGGACCAATAAAACACGGATGAATATTTGGTTAACACCGGCATACCTAATCCATGGGGTAATTTGTCAGGCAATTGTTAATTTTTCATACACTTTTTTTGTTGCAATTATTTTAAATTACAATTGTCGCGTTTTTTAAACGACAATTAAAGCTACACCCACATCTTGGAGATAAACGCAAAAAAAATTTTTTTATCCAAGTCGGGTGGAAAAAAAATTGTTTCTATTGAAAAACCATCTTTTTTCGAACTGAAAACAAAATCTCGGTCACTGCAATCAACTACAAACGTATCTCTGTGTGAATCAACCGTTGGTTTTGAGTTTTGTCAAATTTTGGGGCATGACATTTTTTCAAAGTCTCATAACTTTTTTTCGTTTTCACTACAAATGAAAATTCGTTCACTACAAACGTCTGCACACCCAAATCTTGAAGAATGACGAAGAAAAAAAATTATTTGTCAGGAAAAAAAAAAAAAATTTTCATCGAAAAACCATATTTTTTCGAACTACAAACGAAAATTCGGTCACTAAAATCACCTACAAACGTATATCCATGTGAATCAACCGTCGGATTGAAGTTTCGTCAAATTCGGGAGAATGGCCATTTTTTCAAGTCCCCGAAGACATAATAAAGCTCGTACATTCAGTACACTCCATGAAGTCATAATAAAGCTTGTACATTCAGTCGTGTGTGCGGTATCATGCATACGGAAATAGCGCAGTTGCCCTTTTTTTTATTCAAATTTTTTTTTTTTTTATTTCACAACTCGTATTCTCAAGACTTTGAGGAAGAGAGGTCGCTGAGACTTTCCATCCGCAAATGCGCAGCAATGAGGAGGACGTGTACCCGTGGCGGTTATTCAGGAAACGCAATGAGCGGAGGTACGAGGGAGAAACCTACACACACACACACACGGCAACACACATGCCCACACAGAAACACACAGAAACCCCCATATATATGTATATTGCTCGGCTGGTGGAAAATTCTCGTTATTCTCGCACCGTTCCTTTAGCTTCGCTCACTCGTTCGCCCCCACGGTAATTACAACCACGGGCGTGCAGCAAGTTCTTCCCCCCCCCCCCTCCTGCCCCTTCCCCCGCTACCGTCCCTCGCGCCCCTCGCGTATCTGGTCTTCGTTTCGCCAAGACAATAACCAGTTCCGAGAGAGTAGAGCCGCGGCTTTTCCACCGTCACTCGGGGAATCTTCTTAGTGCAACCAAATGCACTTTCGTGCATTTTTATATACCGTTCAGTGGCTCGGCTACCAAAAAAAAAACAAGAAAAAATTATTTAATGCCAACCGGAATAGAATCGGTGAATTTCACAAAAAATGCACGAATTAAAATTTATCATTCTGCAATCGTAATTCTGTTGCTATAAATTTATTTATTCATTTGTTCGTATTATTCTCCGTTGGGATTTCCGTTATGATTATCGTGTTATCGTCTTATACGGTTGGATGCAAATAATTGCAACGCGTATCCAGCTGCGTTTATCGTCGGAAAATCAAAATTATCGTCCGACGTTCGTGAATTGCAGCGGAATTACGATTATTATGATTGTTGAATTACATTTTTGGTTTTTTTTTTTTGGTTTTTTCATGGAGGAAGCTATGCGACGGCCCACTAAACGTTTTATCGGGATTTTGATGTCAATGTTTTTGAAATTTTGTGAGACATCCAGAAATTGTAATTGCAGAAAATGTTCGGATGTGTTTGTTTGTCTGGACCGACCTTCGAAAATTCAAACGTCTGTAACTCAGGAACGGTTGGATCTACAGCGCGCAAATTTTGCACACATGTGGTGTCTTATAATCTCTATCACATCTGTAATTTTCGCAACAATCGACGCATCCGTTCGGATTTGATAGCGTTTTGAAGTTTATTTTGAGATATTTGTCCAAATAATTCTTCGCATATAGAATTATGACCATAGATATGTGGTATTGCATTTGAGCACTTACGATTCAGAGGAAGCAAATTTCAAGTTTCAACTTGCAGCTTTTTTTATTTTTTGAAATTATAAAAAAATATATAAATACATAATTTCTTAATTAAAAATTATATCAATATATAATTTAGTTATTAAAGATATATAATTTTTTGAAATCATATATTTTGAAAATATTTTTAATATCTTCAGAAAAAAATGAGTATCAATAATGAGGGCGATTGTCGTAGAATAATTTTTATTGGATCGTTATCGGTTTACATCTGTGATCAAGTCCCGAAGGATCATGAATTGCATACGATACAACTTATGAGGCTGTCATTGGGCTTGCACGTTTCTCGTGTGTGTGTCTGTGTGTTCGTTGTTGAGCGTTTCAACGCCCAGGTTCAGGCCTGCGCTAAACCAGTGAACATGTGGCTAACACACTCGTCTGGTCCGGATAACTATGTACCGAACTGTAAAACGCGCTTGCAAATAAATTATGCATTATTATTTGCCGTGCGCGAACATCGCTCGACGTGATACCGCGCACGGCCCGGCGCGGCGTCGTGTACACGGGGACGTGTGACGCTCACACGCGTGTGCGCTTTCATGACCCGGGGATCGCGAATAACGGAGAAGTTATACGAGATATAGTTTAATATATTTATACGAGTACACACCTTCTATTCTCACCGAGAAACGTACCTAAGAACTTATTTTATTTATTTTATTTATTTTATTTATTTTATTTATTTTATTTATTTTATTTATTTTATTTATTTTATTTATTTTATTTATTTTATTTATTTTATTTATTTTATTTATTTTATTTATTTTATTTATTTTATTTATTTTATTTATTTTATTTATTTTATTTATTTTATTTATTTTATTTATTTTATTTATTTTATTTATTTTATTTATTTTATTTATTTTATTTATTTTATTTTATTTTCTGCATATATTTGCGTCATTGTATAGAGCTCTCCATCTTAAATCAATGGAAATGAAGTTTTTTTTCAAAATAATCATGAATTAGTTTCTAAAGATTGATCATACGGATTTGATAGGACAATAAAAAAAAGTTTCAGGTTGAAAAAATCATGTTTTTGACATCGAAATGACTGACAATCCGAAAATACGATTTCTCATTCGAAATTATATAATAATAATAATAATAATAATAATAATAATAATAATAATAATAATAATAATAATAATAATTATTATTATTATTATTATTATTATTATTATTATTATTATTATTATTATTATTATTATTATTAATAATAATAATAAATAATATTATTATTATTATCTTCTCAAATAATCCAAAACCACATTATTTTGGTTTCAAGTGCTGTCAACGAATTTTCACGAAATTACGATTTCAATACGATTCATCATGATTTCGTTTCGGAGTGGCTTAAAGGTTTCACAAGTGAAAAACGAAAAACCAAAAGAAAAAAAAAAAAGTACGTTGATCTGAGGTCAGATGGATTTGACACGAGACGCGCCGTATATGTGTGCAGCTGGATGCATAAGTTATAAGTCCCGGCACATAGAGCGAGTATCGCGGGACATCGTAAATAATGGTGCTGCCGATACTTTTATCTGCTCGTGGAGAAACTCGGTTGGGTATATATACAACGCCGGGCCATTAGTTCCACACTCGAACGATCGATATTATCCATTTTCAATTGGCTTTTGCAACAACCCCGCCGCGTCTGTACGCAAAAACGTCGTGCACTCCGCACACAACGCAATGATATATGTGTTATTTCACACTGGCAACTACACCATGTATTCACAATGGTCCATGTGCACGGAGATACCGCGATTCGAAGAATCGGCGGTGAAGTTCACTTATCATATCGTTTTGCATTATCGATTTATTGCGCAGTCTTCGGAATCGTGTAAACGTGTAATGTGATATATTGTATTGTATTGTATTATATTATATTATAATATATTATATTATATTATATTATATTATATTATATTATATTATATTATATTATATTATATTATATTATATTATATTATATTATATTATATTATATTATATTATATTATATTATATTATCTTATATTATTTTATATTATATTATATAATTTTATATAATATTATATTACACAGGCCAAATTTCATTTAAGACCACATTTTAATTAAAAATCCAAAGGATGGCTATTTTTCGAAGTCCCATAATTTTTTTTCGGTTTCACTACAAACGAAATTTTTTCACTACAAACAATGATACACCGAAATCTTAAAAATAAACGCGAAAAAAAAAAAATTGTATCCAAGTCGGGTGCCGCAATTTTTTTTTAAATTAAAAAACCATCTTTTCGATTCAAAAGTCAAAACAAGTGAGATCCGGTTCTTACAGACTTTTTTTTTCCGTAGAATACGAATCCGGCTTCAGAAATATTAGATCGGCTCCGGTTATGTTGAATAAAGCATTTTTTTTGTGCTTAGGGACAACTCGAAAAAATAATTACCGAATTAGTCTGCATAATCCTCATGTCATTTAAATGGGAAACAAAACGAGGTTACAGCGACGTCTTCTCATTAGACTGCAATGCTGGAATTTCGCACATATTTTTATTTATTCATTTCGAACCTGTTTGAGGGGTGCACTTGTCGAAATTCGTCAACATCCCCATTAAGATCCACCCTAATATATTTAAAACGGATGTTTTATATATTCCGGCTTTAAATTTTTTTTTTTATTAAAAAAAAAATCGCACGATGCGGTTATGCACCTTCATCCGCGTGACACGTGCCCGTAACAGCGCATATGTGCTGTACTGGCATGCAACCTGGCGTTGCCCGTGCTTCACTCTACCGTGCATGATTACGCGTGAGACGCGTCGATTTTATATATTGCACGAGGAGCGCGCCGCAAGGCTCACGCCCTCTCCGACACACACACTACGTTCGTGGAGCTGTGCCTCTTCGACGATCTCCACACACGGAGTGACTTGCCTTCTCCGTCGCTCTCGAGGTCCTTCAATCAATTTTTAACAACCCTCAACCTCGATCCTATATTTATAATTATAAATGCTCTCTTCCGTGTCATTTCTGTAATTATTATTTAATTTTATCACCGAATTGTTCATTTTAATCTCTATTTTTTTTGCCTGACCGTTTTGAAAATTTTATCGTTGAGGATGAAAATTTTTTCGACGGGGGTTTTTTTTTTCGAAGGAGTCGTTTTGATGAAGAAGTTTTTTTTTTAAAATGCACCCTATAACATAATTTAACATACGGAATTTTATCCTCATAACATTTGATATTGTTTTTTTGTTCTTTTTTTTCGTTTAAATTTTTTTTATTCATCATTTAAAATTTTGCTGAGAGATTTCGAAGCAGAGGAGTTGTGTCAATAACGAAACAGGATGATGACCGGTCTTCGCGGCGTTTATCGCGATTCAGCGTCGGTACGGTAAGAGGACAGAGTTTGGCCGCGAGAGGGACAGACGCTGTCGCTGCGGGTAACTCAATAATTGCTTCTAATTGCCCCCACTCCGCCAGACCGGTTAGTCTGATAAATTTAATTCCCGTAAATGACTGATCCACTCGGCCAGCTCTTCGCTGCGACCCCTCCCCCCTTGCCCGGCTGACGAGCAAATTGGGCGCGCCCAATTTTTTTTTTCTCCTCCTATATTTTCTTGTCTCCCGGATAACGACGAGCTCGGGCAAAAATCTGAATCTTCTCTCGCGAATAATTCGTCGGATTCTCTGACGAAACTGAACTTTCGGTATCGACGGAAACGATGAAAATCAATAAAAAAATACATTAATGACATTAAATTGAAGGCTTCGTCAACTCGAACCTACTTCTCCGCCCTAGCTTTGTCACAACTACATATTTTTATTCTTTTCTTGTTTTATGTACTTTTTTTTAAATTTTATTTTGTAACTTTATCATCATTATTTATCTATAATATTAAATTTCGAAATCAACAGAGACTAGAAAAAAAATGTATTAAACAAAAAGTGTAAAAAATTCATTTTACCATCTTGCTAAATTAATTTTTCATTTTTCTCATTCATAACTTTTCAATTTAAATTATTTTTTTATTTAAAAAAATTATTTTATGTTATTTATTATTATTATTATTATTATTATTATTATTATTATTATTATTATTATTATTATTATTATTATTATTATTATTATTATTATTATTATTATTATTATCATCATCATCAAAAAACGAAGAAAAAAAACAACTCAAAAAAGAATAAGAGAATATTTTTGATCCACCCTGTCAATCGACGTCAATATATAGATACGTATTACGGTAACCCCCCCCCCCCCTCCCCCACCCCCAAACCATCCATAGCTGCCCGATCGAGATTCCAGATATCAGCAAATACGTCCTGACTGCTATCCCACAGTCATTCCGGGCTCCATCCGGATCAACTACATATACCTCACAAACGTAGCACTACCTTTTAGCCCGCCCGGTCTCGATATGCCCGCGCGATCAGATTACCCGCAGGATCAAAGCTCTTCCACCCCACTTCCCAGCAAACACTTTTCCGAGATGAAAACGAAGAAGGAGAAGAAAAAAAAATAATAATAATAAAATAAAAATAAAATTGCGAGAAAATTTTATTTCCTCCATTTCTTCTTTCTCCGTATTTTTCGAGTGGTCGAATGTTCATCGCGATAACATCTCGATGTCACGCACGCGATTGGCTCGGTCGCAATTGGGTTAATCCACGAAAAATAATTTACCGAGTCTCACGAGTGATTATCCACGATGACATCGTCGTCGGCCATTCGATGACAAGCAGGTCTCGTCGACGAATTGATAAATATTGGGGTGACTCGAAAAAAAACATTTTTCTCCCATTTTCGCTTCTAAGTATCTTTTGCATCGATTTTTATCGGTCGCCCAAATTTTTCAAAGTATTCACGTTTTAATAACACGGCGGAATAATTTTTTTTTCATCGAATGAACGTGAATCGTGAATAATTATCGTTTGAGTAAAAAAAAAAAATCCACAAAAATCATGAAAATCACCCTGTATACAGGGTGTTCCGATAACTATTAGGACCTCAGATATCTTCGAAACTACTAGGTTCACAGAACTATTTGCTGAATCAAAGTTGCATAGCACGAAGGGGGCCATCCAATGATACCAAAGTGCCTACTCCCACGCCCACCCCCAGCCCAGGGGGTGGGGCAACTTTAAAACCTTAAATGGGAACCCCTATTTTTTATTGCAGATTCGGATTCCCCATAAAAAAATACGTAACTTTTATTTGAAATTTTTTTTTCGATTCGTGATAGATGGCGCTGTAATCGCGGGTGTTCCGATAACTATTAGGACCTCAGATATCTTCGAAACTACTAGGTTCACAGAACTATTCGCTGAATCAAAATTGCACAGCACGAAGGGGGCCATCCAATGATACCAAAGTGCCTACTCCCACCCCCACCCCCAGCCCAGGGGGTGGGGCAACTTTAAAATCTTAAATGGGAACCCCTATTTTTTATTGCAGATTCGGATTCCCCATAAAAAAATACGTAACTTTTATTTGAAATTTTTTTTTCGATTCGTGATAGATGGCGCTGTAATCGCAAAAAATCCCCGAAAGTACAGAAAGGCGATAATACTTACAGTTTCGGTGATGAATCAAATTTTGATTTACTGATTTTGATTTACTTTGATTAAACAAGATTTGATTTACCACCTAAACTGTAAGTATTATCGCCTTTCTGTACTTTCGGGTATTTTTTGCGATTACAGCGCCATCTATCACGAATCTAAAAAAAAATTTCAAATAAAAGTTACGTATTTTTTTATGGGGAATCAGAATCTGCAATAAAAAATAGGGGTTCCCATTTAAGATTTTAAAGTTGCCCCACCCCCTGGGCTGGGGGTGGGGGTGGGAGTAGGCACTTTGGTATCATTGGATGGCCCCCTTCGTGCTGTGCAATTTTGATTCAGCGAATAGTTCTGTGAACCTAGTAGTTTCGAAGATATCTGAGGTCCTAATAGTTATCGGAACACCCGCGATTACAGCGCCATCTATCACGAATCGACAAAAAAATTTCAAATAAAAGTTACGTATTTTTTTATGGGGAATCCGAATCTGCAATAAAAAATAGGGGTTCCCATTTAAGATTTTAAAGTTGCCCCACCCCCTGGGCTGGGGGTGGGGGTGGGAGTAGGCACTTTGGTATCATTGGATGGCCCCCTTCGTGCTGTGCAACTTTGATCCAGCAAATAGTTCTGTGAACCTAGTAGTTTCGAAGATATCTGAGGTCCTAATAGTTATCGGAACACCCTGTATATAAATGTACGTGTGGAGTGACATTCTCGTGCAGCAATCGACGGTCCTGAAGAACCGTTGCAACGCAGAGAGAGACAGAGAGGGAGGGAGGGAGAGAGAGAGAGAGAGAGAGAGAGAGAGAGAGAGAGAGAGAGAGAGAGAGAGAGAGAGAGAGAGAGAGAGAGAGAGAGAGAGAGAGAGAGAGCCCTCAGAGTCGGAACTATTGAGTCGAGCTCTGGCTTTCATCCGGACTTCAATATTGACTCGGGTTTTCACGCCGAGCGACGTTAAACGAGAATCGAGAATTAGCGCGCGGAGCTCACAATCGAATTCTCCCTTCGCGAGTCTCGACACCGAATTAACCCACTTGGTCCTCCACAAGGGTGTCACTCACACACGACGATTCTCGTGAACACGAGCGTGTCCAGGTGCAACGCAATCGCGAACCGATGACCCAAAAATTTTCCAACTTCCGGTATCCGAAAATATTGATAATGAAAAATTTTTAATTGAAAAATGGAACTGAAAAGCTATCTTGCAAGTTCGGAAAATAAAATTATGATTCTGCTGCTGAAAAAAATGTAGTCAATCTTTTATTAATTTATTTTTTTGTTTATTTATTCATTTATTTATTTATTTATTTATTTATTTATTTATTCATTGATTTATTTGTTTATCAAAAAAATTCTCGAGTCGAATAAAATGAATTTTCGTGTCGAAGGTGGAGAGAGGCACTTTGATTTTGTTTGTTCCATTTCATCTGCGTACGTCCCTTCAGATCGTACAATCCTCTGTGCCCCTAGAGTTGAAAACTTGGTTTTCCGCGTTTTTTTCGATGTATATATGTTGCACGGGCGAAATAAAGAAACGCGAACGTTTCAACGATCGTGCATGTTTCGTTCCATCGATATACGTTTTGGACTGGAACACACACGAGGGGGGGGGGGCTTATATCGCGAACTTTTGGCTTTGTGAAACAAAAACACAAAATGTAGATCGAAAGAATGCGCATACGTATGGACGTACTTTGGGTTATAATATGGATGTGGATATGCGAAAAGCTCGGATATGCAGGGTGGGGGGTGTGATTCAGAAGCGTGTGAGAACATGAGCTTCGGGAGTGCAGCGCAAGCACGTTGTAGCACTTCGGGCCTTCTGTTAGTTCCGACGTCTTGGCTGTTTATGGAAAAAAAAAAAAAAAAAAAAAACTTTTTTTTTCAACTTCTCCCCTATGTGTACCGATCTCGAACTTTCGTACCCCTGCTGTGTACGAATGGCCGAGACCCGAAGGGTAGGGGTGCACCCGGTAAGGGTGCAGGGCAGGGGTGGGGGTGTATTGCACAAATAAAGAATGGAAAGACGTCTTACGTATGCCGGTCTATATTCGCTTCCTCCATTTTCTCCCCGCTCGAGAGTCAAATCAGGTTGTAGCGAGCTTCACAGACTTTTTCATCCGAATTTATTTGTTTCCCCGATAGCACACGCCCCGTCGAGTCGAATCGATGGGAATAAAATCAAAGTAAAAAAGAACGATGAATAAATATTTACACGAATATCTAACGTATCGACACGAATGGAAATAAAACAAGCCGGAAGTTGAAACTTGGAATTTGCTTCCTCCGAAATCGTAGATGGTGAACGAAGTCCTTCTATGAGGAAGCATTATTATTTTTATTTTTTTCTCAAACCTCTGGCTTTCTCATAGAGGAATCTTCAATCACTACCGAGGATTCAAAGAAAGCCAGTTGTGAGTTTTGAACTTGCAGCTTGTTTTGATATTTCAATATTGATCAGTGGGTGTACAGATTTTCAATGTCTTCACAAATTTGAACACGTGAGAGGATTTTCATTGTATTTTATCCCAAGTATCCCCAATTTTTGATTCACGTGTGAAATATTTTTGAATCGGCAGAGGTTGAAAATTGAAAATTTTCGATTGATCGAAAATTCGATCCGTTTGGCCCATCTTTGCCAAATTTCACATGTATCGTGGCTCAACGATACTTCACACTTGTGAAGAATTGGAGTTCGATTGGTTGAAGTTAACAATAGTTAGATCGACAATACAATTGAAAATGACCGATTTTCTGATTTTTTTTCTTTACTCATACCAAAAAAACTTTTCTTCGTGCTAAATTTCAAGATTTCAAGTCAACGTAAATAAGTGCCCTCTGGGTTTTTATGATCAGTGAGTGAATCAGTGAACTGACGGACAACAAAGTCACCCTACAAGGGTTTCCGTTTATTTATTTTTTCTACTCACCGGAACGGAACCCCAAAAAACGATTGAAAAGTGACAAACGGGATATTTCAACCCCCACAAGATTCACATGCAGCTCACGAAATCCACCCTCGAAGTCTCGACCACTTTCGGGTCGCGATCTTCGACGATGTCGGTGAATCCGCAAAAGTGCCGTTGCCGCCCTCGGCGTATTAGCTGACGTCGGGTCAGGGTAAAGATCGAACGAGAACGAGTTCAACAATCTGCAGCGACGAATAATAAGAGTCACGAGTAAATTATAACTGACCGTTCGAAATTGTGAGTGACAAAATAAAAGCGTCCGACGAGACCCGACGAGAACCGGAAGAATACGAAGGAAGAAAGAAAACCGAGAAGAACACGGAATCCGATGGAAAAATAGGAAGGAAACGAAAAAAATAAAGAAAAAGCAAACGAAAGAGTAAGACGAAAAAAAAAGTTAGTTGGGAAATCGAGCGGTGGAAGGAGAGACGAGAGGGGAACGGAGGTTAAATCGACGGGGGCAAAATAGGGGATGGACGTCGACCGTTCGAACAAAGAGGCCAATCTGCGAAGCTTGAACTCTCAAACCTACCTCCCTATTCTACTGTATATATATATATGTGTGTGCGTGTGTGTGAGTATACACATTAGGGTGGACCTTGATGGGGGTGTTGACGAATTTCGACAAGTGCGCCCCCCAGATAGGTTCGAAATGAATGAATAAAAATATGTGCGAAACCCCAGCGCTGTAGTCCAATGAGAAGACGTGGCTGTAAGCTCGTTTTGTTTCCCATTTGAATAACATGGGATATTCAGACTAATTCACTAATTATTTTTTCGCGTTGTCCCTGAGCACGCGAAAAATGCTTTATTAACACAAATCTATTGTCAATGGGTATAACTACTCGTACATTTTTTTACAAGACATAAACACAAATGAATTTCAATTTGTGTTGAAATCGTTTATCAGTTGTTATCATCGTTCATCGGTTCGCCATTATCGATGATATACAGGTGAGATCTTGTAAAAAAATGTACGAGTAGTTATACCCATGAACAATGGATTTGTGTGGATAAAGAATTTTTTGCGTGCTTGGGGACTGCTCGAAAAAATAATTATCGAATTAGTCGGAAAATCCCTATGTTGTTCAAATGGGAAACAAAACGAGCTTACAGTAACGTCTTCTCATTGAACTACAGTGCTGGGGTTTTGCACATATTTTTATTTGCTTATTTCAAACCTATCTGGGGGGTGCACTTGTCGAAATTCGTCAACACCCCCATTAAGGACCACTTGGCTTTAGTTTCGTTACAGTGTTTCACATACGTGGCACGAACGTGCGACTTTTACTCGTGTGCGTGAAGCAAATAAGTAGTAAACGCGAAGAAAGAGGTTTGACGTTCTCGCGTGACAATCATCCCTACCCCGTGTACGCAGATTTTCACCCCCTCGGTTACCGTAAAATGCAGGGTGAAAAAAAAAAAAAACAAACGAAGCAACCACTTTTCAGGTCACACCTATCTTTCGGTTGACTACCGATGAGCAGCGCATGGCCAGGTTTTCGAGAGGCAAGCTGTTTTTTTTCTTCCACTTTTTCCCCCCTTATTTCGTCTTCTTTACATTTTCCCCCGCTTACGCTGCGCTTTTCGCAACGTAGCGTAGCGTTATCCAAGCACATTTAGAGGTCTCGTGGCGCGAACGAGTTATTTCAGATTCCTTTAGATATTTTGGATCTCGATGGCATTATTTTTGTAATTACAATGTGTGAGTCGAGTGTAATGTGTGAACTGTTATAGTCATTAGGAAAGGTTACATCGATTGCCGAGTAAGGCGAAGTACCAATGAGTATTTTAAATGAGATTTTCGATATCAAAAAAGCTTGTTGATGATACGATTTGTTTAAAAATAAATAGCTGCTGGGATGAAATTGATCATTTTAGGAATGTTATGTCTGACAAGACAAAAAAATGTAAAATGTTTACGATGTAAGGCAAAATACCGAAAGGTATTTTAAATTAGATTTTCGATATTAAAAAAGCTCATTCATGACACGATTCGTTGGAAAATAAATATCTGACGAGCGAAAGTGAACATTTAAAAACAGTTACGTATGACCAAAAAAAGTCAATTTTTTTATTTTCATCTCATCGTCAATAAAATACTTGAATTACCGAAAACTTGTTCCAGTACTTCAAGTACGTACTTCAATGACCATCCAGTTATAGACTCATTCATATTACAGTTGGACGAGGACGCAAAAAATATATATTTTTTCTTTTTCTATTTAAAAACCAATCTGCGAAATCATCGGATGGTAATGCAGTTTTTGTTGTTGTTGTTGTGTCATCGCTGCGATTAGACAATCTTGGTGCGAGGATTTAACGATTGGTCGTAAAGTTTTTTGATTAATTCACGCGATTCACAGTGGCCGTATAACTTTCACAATGAGTTTCCCTCGTGGCTCATTAGTTGTGTGGAAAAGTCGTCGTAGTCGTCACTGGAGGGCGTCCGACTACAAACGTTCCGATGATTATTTAGCCGATAGACGAAGTGTCTCGTTTGTTCGCACATCCAACGAAGAAGACCCATATCCTGACAAGGGCAAAGAAGCCAAAGACCAGAGATGGGTACTTAACTTTGAAAATTTTCTAATCACCGAAAACAAAAAGGCGGAAGTGACATAGCCGCCATTTTGTTTTCGTAATTTTTTTTAGTAAAGCACGCATCTTTTTGATGAAGAAAGCACATTGAGCAATTTTTTCTTACGTTGATATTTATGTTATGATAAATAAATTCGGTAAACATTTCATGGTATATAATTTCGAAAACTTAAAATTATTATAACAAAATTCCATTGACATGGGTAAATATTAAGATAGGTTAGGAGGACTTGGCGAACATTTTTAAAGAATTATTTTCGACCTGGGTGGGAGCTTACGCAATTTTGATCCAAAAATAACCTTTATTGAGGACGTATATATATATATATATATATATATATATATATATATATATATATATATATTTGGTTCTTCGTATAGCTTTACGTATAATGCGAAAAAAAGTTTTCGGGTCGTTTGAACGAACAGGCCAATCAGGCCAGAAGCGTCTAAAGATATTCCGAATACGGTCTTTGAATTTCGGTGAGAAAGTTTGGTGAAAGTTCGTCGTGATGGTGGATCGTGAATGCAAGGAGGGTGGAAAATCCCGCGAGACTCGGAGTTAAAATATGCGAATCTTGCGAGGCTCGTGGCTTCGACAATAGTTTGATTAAAGTCGCGCCGACGGGGGATGCCGTCTACGCGATGTGCACATATATATATATATATATATATATATATATATATATATATACGTATATACATGCGTTGAAAACGAATTCCGACGAAAAACGCCATTTTGAACCCTTAGCGTAATCGACAGCCGTAAAAATACAAAAAACATGATATACGTATATCAGGATAGTCGATTGGTTGTGTGTAGATCGGAGTTTATGGTTCGTAATTTTATTTCGAATGAATTTTGCGTTGGTTAAAAGGTGGAGAGGGCTCGAAGGGAGATTGAAGGTCGGGGAGGTTAGGACAGACGTTGTTATCCACGGTGTCGGGGATATATGGCAGTCTAAGGGCTTTGGGGAAGCCACGCAATCGAGAGTCGATATGCCTCAGGAGAGCGAGAAAGATAGAAAGAGAGAGAGAGAGAGAGAGAGAGAGAGAGAGAGAGAGTGGGTAACGAGACGAGACGAGGGATGCGGTGAGGAAAGGTAAAATAGCTGATGGAGAAACCTGTGAGACCTCGACACGTCTCTGTCGTCCGATTGAATCGACCTCGAGGGTTATAAAAATTCAGATGTCTTCGATCGAGTGTGACGACGATTTAGCTTATTTCCCTCTCTCTGCCTCTCTCTCTCTCTCGCTTCTCCTAATATAATTTACCACTTTATTAGTTGTCTTCATTATGTATTGTCCAGTGTCACTTAATCACCGAGTTAACCATCTAATTAAAGTCATCACCAGGACGTGCTGAATTGTTCAATGGCGTTATTCATTGGACTTTGTCTTTCGTCTGGCCTTGAATATTTTTTTTCACAATGCTTTATAGCAAACGTTTTTTGATCAACGATATCTAATGAAAAATTGAGTGTAAAAAAATGTTTGTCTAAGCCCTAGAGATACTAACTCAGGGACTTGGATATTTGATGCATCGTTGAATTTTTTTTTTTCATGATACAAATTACGCATTGAAAAGCCTGTATGTTGAAATCGCGACAGGATTACCGGTTTATTTTTAACGTGCAGTTACTTTGGATGAATAAATTCAAATTTCCATGCATTTTTGTTGGCACGAAAAGTATAGTGACATGCTGTAATTTCGAGGATTAAAATAATAATGGATGAACGTTGGATCCGGATAATGATTAAATGAGAATTATTTTATTAATGTCAACTATTATGACACGAATTTAGGATTTAACGCGAACGAACATGTGGAGTCGATGATTCGCCAGCTGTGCTAAATTCATTAACTCGGACTGCTGCATATCAGCCCACGAAAGCATGAATATACGTAAAGTTTGTTCGATAATCGATAATATGAAAATGTATCGTCGATCGTTAAATTATAAGCTATGAAGCTGAGCTCTCGTCCAATATATTTTGCAGATTATGATCGGCTAACAATTTTTTCATTAACTCGTTCACGGTAGTAAAAATTCTTACTGTCTCAATATTTAACAGTATGTAAGAAAATACAAAATTTTATGGACTTTGATAATTTCACGAAACAAATTAACGATTGATTTTTTGATAATTTCAATTGCTAAACTATCAATTGAAAAAATCGGAAAAAAAATCCAGAATGTAGCTTTCAATTTGTACATCGAATAAAAATTGTAATGAATACTCTAGCAAAAATAATCGACTACTATTTTCTTTGTTTCAATGAGCAAAGGCTCGCTGGCTCGAGATACCTGATAACAAATACTTCGACGGTCGTGACTCGGTTAATGTTTCACGAGTAAAATGTTAAAACGTGTCGTCGATGATGGCCAGAGGGCATCGTCCCGATTGCACAACCGACGACAGCTTGACAACCGGGTAATGCGAATTTACGAGCCGAAATTGCATCGAGTCGTGATGTAGACGCAACGATGAAAACGGGATAGATCTTCACATTTTCTCAACTCGTTCGTTCAACCCGCGTATGGGTATGGGACACACTACGCCCAACGCGATAAAGAGGCCACGACATGGCAATTTGCTCGCACGCAAAAGCAATCTATTTTCGAAACATGGGAACATCGCGCAACCGGCTTTCCCCTTTTGGATGTATCTGCACACACACACACACACACATGGTCTCGTGTTTGCGTGTTGATCGCAGGACTCTTCTCTCCACGGATGTTCCTTTTTTTTTTTATCGATCACGATGATGAACTCGCAATAATGAACCATAATTCTTAATCCATGTACAGACAAGCTATGCGACTTTTATGGTGAATGCTATTTGTGGAGAAAATAATAAAAATTGAAAATATTTTTCAGAGATTATTTAAGAAAAAAATTGCTATCATTCTGAACTTCGGGAAAAAAAAAGTTAATTTCCGATAAAAAAGTACGAAATATTATTTTTTTTTTATAAATAGTGGACAAGCAAATACGAAATATTTACACGAATCAAGATCGAACGAAAATGTAGAGTGAAATATGTTTTTTTTTTTTTTTTTTCTTTCGAAAAACACAACAGATCGCAGGACAGAAATGAATGTACTTATGATTTTTTTTATTCACCGTGAAGAATACTTCGTTTTTTAAAATAATTAAGATAAAAATAGATTGTATTAATTATGCAAGAAGAACATTATTTTATTTAATCTAGGTAGAATAAATCATGAATTTTTAACAATGCGAAATAATGGTTTTTTAATTATTCTTAAAATCTAAAAATCTCCACAACAAAAAAATAATAAAAACAATTTTTTATTAAATTTTCACGAAAATCGAGTCGAGCAAAGTTAAAAAAAAAAATTCATTGCACGCCAAATCTGTGAGATTTAAAACATTTTCATATTCATCCTCAATAAATAACCAACCGATTGGACAATTTTTTTTCGCGTTTCGCAAATTTGGACAAATTTCCACGTTCGAATGAAACGCAATTCGTCGCGTATTCCGTCGAAGTCGCAAAAGCATCGGAAACAGAAGCGAACGAATGACGATGGAAAGTCGTTACAAATTCGGCAAAAGGCTGTAACGGTACGTAGGGCCCCCCTCGTTTCTGCCACGAGCGACGTAAATCTTCCGTCGCTTCAAAGACTTCTTACACAGAGCTCGACAACCAGAGTTCGAGCCCACTTGTCGGTGAGTCTCGAAGCCCGATGCGAGAAACGAAACGCACGACAAACTCGACGTGCCAAAGTAAATAATGTACTTTCGCTCCCGCGAGAAACTGGCGACGTTGGAGCGAAGGGTTGTGCCCGAAGTTTTGTGTATAAAACGAAGGAGCCCAGGAAGTATGGGGGAGGGGGGGGGGGGCAACGGAAGTGCGAGAACAGCTGGTTGCACTGCACAGATGCTAACCCGATGCACCTTGACAGACGTCATTGGTCCAGCCAGAGGCGGTGAAGATTTTGCCATGCGGAAAACTCTTGCCAGCATCGCATCTTGATCGTCTTCAAAACAACCATAAATTGTACATTTCTCAACTCTTTTCGTTCTTCGGGGTGGGGCTCAAAAATACAGAATGACATTGCAGCAAACGGTTTTCAACATTTTTCGACTTTCGAGCTTCCCCTACGTGTAAATTATTGAAGTTAGATATATGCCGTTATTAACTTTTTTATAGGGAATTCAATTCTCTACAACATTGTCTATGTGAACTTTTGGTCTACATAGCGTTTTTTATCCAGCATTTGGCCTGGAAGGTCAAAACAAAAGAAAATCAATGCATTCTCACCTGTCCGTCAAAATGCTGGTTAAACAACGCTGTATAGACCAAATGACGGCATACATCGAAAATTGATAATTTACGCGTGGGGAAAGCTCGAAAGTCGGGAAACATTGTCATTCGAAACATGGAGTTCGAAATTTCCACTTTTCTGAACTTTGCTCGTTCTGAATTTCGAGCCCCTTCCGATTTTTTTCCAAACTCTCATCGTTCGTCACGAGCTCTCGTGTCCGAAGCCACAAATGTGGTTGTGGAAAATCGTCGTACAACACGTGACAACGACGTATGCGCGTAGCGCATAAAACGCGATCAACGTGAATTCTTTCAGGTGTAATAACGAGCCTCGAGTCGTTGTCAACTCGAGGCTCGTTATCAACGTCTCGCATTCGCGGCTTGTATACGTCCTTCGTCCTGTTCGCACAACTGTGCGTTGGGTGAACTACTCTCGTTCATGATACGGTCATTGCCAGAGCGGTAGATGGTTGGGCGAGACGGCTGCGAGAAGGGTTATCGAATGGCCCGTAACCGGTAATCGTTATCGTTATGCTCAACCACATTGGCCTGATACGGCCGATCAAATTCTACGTTGAGCGTCGGAGGTAACAATGTTGGATTCTCCGCGTGCTCGGAGCTTCCCGAAATATCCTTCGATCCAAATATACAAACACAACTCTACACACCCCTTAATCCACACGTTTCTGACACGAATTTCTGAGCCCCCCTCTCACTCTTTCGCACAACGTAGTTCGTGTTGTTAACACAGGCGGATTAAGGTAGTACCCTCCATAAGATAGTTCCTCGTCAGATTTTCATGAAACTTGGCATACTTATGGGTATTGATAAGAAAAAGGTTCAGTTAAATTTGTATGGCTTTCCGGAGCACGAGAAAAAATATATCAACACTTTTATTTTCACACGTTTAACATGGAGCCTTATGGAGAATCACGCTCGATTCGATATAATACAAAAAGTCCTCGTCAGATTTTAATGAAAACACTTAAGCTGAAAGTTGAATATTCGGGGAACATTTTGAGCACTTGACAGTAGAGATCAGGAGACTGTGATGATGATAATAAGCAAATAAACATCGGGAAAATATACAGTTTATATGAGGAGTTGGTCGTGATCCAGTAGACATGGCAACGTTGCGCGTTTGTTTCTCATCTTATTCTCTCTCTCTCTCTCACTGATCGACATCATAACACGCGACGTTGCCACATCAAAGTACTACGTACCTCAATCAGAAGATGCTATATCTTAGGCTTGCTTTGACTCTTACAGTTTGTGGGATACTTAAACGTTCATTCCATATATTTTCCAATGAACGACATTTAATTCAAAGTGTACCGGTTCGCTAATCGCCACGACCCGCGAGGAAACCGACATAATCATCGTCGAATTCACAAGTCTGACCCTCGACCATCTCGTTCGCTTTATTACGCCAAAGCGCCGAGTTTCACGCTGCGAACCCGCAAACGTTTATGCAACAATTTTCCACGGGAAATAATAGTGTTTTCCGCGAAGCGGGAGGGGGGTTGGGAGGGCGAGCGAGGGAGGGCAAAACAAGAGGTTCGAATGAGGAGAGCGCGAGGCGGATTTCACGTTGTAGCGATTGTTCCGTCTCCGGTGCTGTACCCACTTGGCCGCCACGGAGCTCCGCCGCACGAGAACCGTTTACACCAGTGTAATTATGCTCGTGGCTGTTGTGGCACACGACGATTATTATTTTCGTCTCTCAGCCCCCGCTAGTTCGTACAATCGCGCGACCTACTTTATCCACCTTGTCCCTGCAATTTCTTCCTCATTTGCTCGATTCTGACCCGGGTCGCTGTTCCCCAGCAGCCTTGACCATTCTAAAAATGTTCATTCCTGAGCCTAGTGCCTCTGTAGGGATCTGTATCAATCTTTCCTTTCATCAGGTTTCTGGATGCTCCAGTCTTAACCTTACTTAGTCGTGGACATCCCCGCGAATTCGAATTCACTCGGTTCTATGCGCATGCGCGCCGCCTCCCGACCGCGATTGGCCGGAGACTGCGGTAGGCGCTGCAATCGCCCCTCGCAGCCAATCGCCTCACCGCTTTCTCGCGCATGCGCTTTGAGCCAACGAGTTTCAACCTCCGCTCACTCTACGATAAGTTCCTCGGCTTTTATATTTCACCTTTTATCCAGGACAATATTTTTCGAACCAATATTCGTGTTTTCTTCGACGTTGAGAATTTCCTCGCAATTATTTCATCATCTGGATATTTTCTCGTAGTTATTTTATCTTCTGGTTATTTTCTTGCGATTATTTTACCTCCTGGTTATTCGTCGCAGTTATTTCATCTTCTGGTTATGTTCTCACAATTTTTTTATCTTCTGGTTATTTTGTCGCAGTTGATAAGGCGTTTATCGAACATTTTTTCAGAAAAAAATTTCGCACATCGTTGCAAAATATGTCGAAGCATCGTGTGAAGCGGGCGTAATAGATACATATACAGATATACATACAGATATATATATATATATATATATATAGATATATATATATATATATATATATTCGATAGGGTTTGATGGCTCCGCGAATCGTGTTCCTACTCGACTGGTCTATAACCAACGCGCTCAGGAAAATTGAGTGTCTGTGTCATCGATAATTCACTATCGATCCCGGTGGTGCGTCCAATCTCGTTAACGTTAGCGCTGATTCGGTGTACGACGAGTACACCAGGGTGTGGATGTACATGCATATATGTATCTTCATATATACAGCATATATGCCTAGTCAGAGCCCTGGACTCCCATACATAGTGAAGGAAGGAAGCGGGGGGGGGGGGGGGGGATGAGAAGGGGGCAACAAGAGAGACTCGCGAATCCGTGCCTCGTGCGAACCTCTCGTTTCGGGATCAAAGTGAGCACTCGACGAGTCAGTGAACCCGTTGCTTCGGGTTCGCCGAGTTTCCGATCGGGCAATCCCTTCGTGCTCTCGGGTTCGCTATATACTGCATATAGACACGTGAGATCTTCGTACCGGACCCCCGATTAACGGATTCACTGTGTTACCAGGGCTCATCGCCGCTCGCGTTCACCGGACAAACGTCAAGGCCTTGATTTTCAATCGCTCGTCGTTTATTGTTGTTTATATTATATTATTATTATTATTTTTTTTAGGAGAAAAGAATTTTGTGTGTGTGTGTGTGTGTGTGGAAAAGAAGCATATTCTTGCTGTATATCGAATCATCCGTTAACGGATTTTTGATTTTATTATTTTCGCTTTCCTTCATATATTTATTGTTAAGTAGACTCGACCATTGTTTTATTCTATTCAGCTTCATCTGTTCCATCCGACTTACACCCCTTTTTTTGACCCTCCTGATGCTAATCCCGGGGATATCGGATCACAGTGTATCATTGAACATCGACGTCAACTAATATTTGAAAATTTTGTTCATTTTGCTTCCTCATAGAGGAAGCAATTTGTTCTCGTAAAATTTGCCAAAGCTTCCTTTATGAGGAATCAATAATTGATCGACACGTGGTTCCTCATAGAGGAAGCTTTGGCAAATGTGTAAAATGATAAGGAAGCCATGAGCAAGGTTCTACGTTACATCTTAATAATTAAAAAAATGTGTCAAATGATAAGGAAGCCATGATCAAAGTTCTACTTTACATCTCAATAATTTAAAAACGGTACAAAATTATGAAGAAGCAATGTGTAAGGTTCTACTTTTTTTTAGACAACATTTTGTTATTGTTTTATTTATTTATTTTGAGATGGAACGAATGGATTCTCAATGACAAACGAAAGGAATCGGTAATTGAAGTTATCAATTCTCATTTCTCTTGTTCGTTCAAGGAATTGTTCCGTTCGTGTAATTATTTGAAAAAAATGCTGACGTTCAATTTTTGTTATATGTGATTTTCGTTTTATTTACCACAACGACTTAAAATGAAAAACAGCAATAAATAAAATTCCTTCCGAGAGATTGTTGGAAAAAAAATTCTGACGTTGAATTATTTTTCTTTTTTGCCGGGGATAAGATGAAGAAATAATATAAATAGCATGAGAAAATGTAAGACGTGCCAGGCAGCGATGAAGGGGCGAGGGGGGCAGGGCGTCACATGTGATTTTTGTTTTATTTCGCATCGCGACACGATCGCGTTGACGCGGAAATGTCGTTCATCGTCGAAAACTCGATCCGGCCGAGGGTGTTTCGAAGCTCGAGCGTCAAACTTTTTTATCCGTCTTTGCCGAGTGAAGGGAAGGCGAAAATGAAAAAATGAAAAAAAAAAAAAAAATCCCAGCAACGAAACCAGCTTTAAGATATTTTCGTTAAGCGCACTGATATTCGATATTTCGTACCTGCCCGCGTTTCCATCGGCAAACGAGACTCCGAGGCGCGACATTGACGTCCTCGAAGAGTTCCACGTCGAAATCAGAGTCGACTGCGAGATGAATTTCATCGTTCGAAATTCGCGAGTCGCGGTTGGTCGTGCAAGCCTGGTGAAAAAAAAATGTTATTACGCAACGTTGAGACGGAATCGAGACAGAGAGAGAGAGAGAGAGAGAGAGAGAGAGAGAGAGAGAGAGGGCAAGTCGTTGCTCGGGATACGACATTCTTTAGTTCCTCGGGCTCGAGATTTGCTCGTGCAGCCGGTTGCTGGTGATGCTGATGCTGATGCCATAAAACTGGCATAGAATTGCTTCGCTTTTCAATTAAGACCACCGCGTTAAATCTCGTCAACCCACAGCCATGGAAAGAAAATAAATTTTACAAAGTTTCACTGCCTTCGGGCTGTCCATATACATATATTTATATCACAGTGGTCCTTGACGAAACATCATTTTTTGTTTAAAATTTTGTAAACTCGAATTTATTTTTAATTCAAATTTTGTAAGCATAGGTTCCAAATAATTTTTCGAAAAATTTCGCAAAGTTCCCTCAACCTGTCTCAATAAATTCACTCATGCCTGTGGAATTTTCTATTTTTTTTTTAATTGCATGCCATAAAAAGTTTATCGAGTTTATTTGTCAAAGCTAAAATATCAACATAAGAAAAATATTGTTCTCCATTTTGTTCTCCGGGATTAGCACATTTTTTAAGTGAAGTACACATCTTTCTGACGAAGAAAGCATATTGATCAAATTCTTCTTATGCTGATACTTTAACTATGATAAATAAACTCGATAAACATTGAATGTTGTATAATTTCAGAAAACAAAAATTCCACAGCCATGGGCAAATATTGAGATAGGTTAAAGGGACTTGGCGAACATTTTTTAAAAATTATTTGGAACCTATTGAACAGCTTACGCAATTTTAATTCGACAATTACTCTTGCTAAGGACCACTCTAATATAAATACGTTGCACTAAATACAGTTTATATATATATATTGTACAGTCGCATTGAAAGTAATTATTGTAAGGGACGTTCCGGGTTAAATATTTTCGCCCCGGAGGGTGGAGAGCCCCGCGAAAGAAAAGTGCGAGGGCATCAACGTGGTCCAGGAAGTTTGAAGGGGAGGGGAATAAATTCAACGGAATTTTTTTTCGCGAAAAGACTCAACGAGGGTCCCTTTCTAGCTTCTTTCCCGTTCTGGCTCATCGCCCCTTCCCTGCCACGGTGCCTCGTCAACCTCCCTCCCCCCCCCCTTCCCATCCAAGACTATTTCACCCCAGAAACCGAGAGATATCGTTTCCTCAACGAGACGCCGGAAGGGAATTTTTCATCAAACCTTTCACCCTCTCACTCCACAAACCGTATCTTCGTCGTGTCTTGCCGCAGTCAATTTTTTTCTTCCTTCCAACCTTTCTCTCACAATCGCTTCTTCGTTTCCTCGTTATTACTTTATTTTTTATTTTCATTTTATATATATATATTTTTCATATTTTTTTTCTCGAACAATCCGTCAAGCGTGCGTAAACGAAAAGAAGAATAAAAAATCCAACCGTCACCTTTTTTCCCGTCTCATTAGCCACAATATTATCATAATAATAATAATAATAATAATAAGAATAATGCTTTCTTCTTTGTTGTCAAATTAAACAATATAAAAATTCATGACAAGCAATTCAAGATTAAATTTGAAGCATATTTAAAGCAATGAATAAAAAAAAGTGTTTACGTTTTTTATTTTGTATTTACAAATTTATATTGCACTCAAATTGTATAACGCAATTTTCCTTTTCCAAACGTTCTTTTTAACAGCAGCACTGTGGAATATTTTTTTTAATTTTTTTCGCTTTTTTTTTTGTTTCTGGCGAAAGCAGTCGTGCACAGATGGGTGGATATAATTTTGCCCGGCGTTATTAAAAAACTCGAGAATATAATATTCGCGCGGCCTTCGAGGTATCAGCGAGGAAATGCTCGCGAGTTGAAACATCGTCGTGCGGTAACGCGATCTTGTAATTTTTTTTATTCTTCACTTTTTTTCCGTCCCGTTGCTAAAACACCTATATTTTCTTTAGCTTTATCTTCTTTCTCGGTCTCTCACGCTTTTCCCGTTTACTCTTTTCTCTGTCTGTCTGTGCGTGGCGGGTCGACAGTGATGCGCCACAGATGAGTGTGTAATTACGAGCTGAAGACACCCAACCAACGACACCGAAGCCTTCGCGCCGTGTTTCTCGCACATAACCTATCTGCCTTGTTAAGCCATAAACACACAAGCACCGTTCATTCGTTGCTGTTACACGATTACTTTTTTCCTCACTGTCCAAACTACAATTTCACAGCAGTTAACACGTTTCCTGCGACTCCAATAAAAAAAAAAAACAGTCACATGTAGTGCAAAAGATATAATAAGTAATTATTATCTGAAAATTGATAAGTGACCTCGTGACTAATTATTGTTACATCACTCTCACCTTTTTTCTACAATACATATCTATAGAGAAAAAGAAATTGCAATACATGAAAGACACCTCCAATCAGTACTGAGTCAAAGTGAAACACTGTTTTGACAGGATAAAAAAAATTCAGAGGCATTGTTTGAACATCTAAAAATGGACGCCGACCATTTCTTCTATGAAATAAAAAATTCTAAGTATGAATAAAAATTCATCTAAAAAAAAATGCGCTGGTCACAGTGGGTCAATTTCACCCGGAGTTTCCAAAAAGTCTGAAGTCTATTCTGACTTTGGGGGCCAGAAAAGCATACGGACATCAACTTAGGACCAGATCACCGACTGATGGCTACTTTTCGTCATATTTACAAATGCTGAATACTCGTAATTCTCATTCGAAGACCCAGCTCGGGTCAAATCGACCCACAGTGACCATAAAGGGCCAAACAAACGAATAACACCCACAGCATTTTTTTTCTCAACGAATTATCGTCAAATTTGTTTGGCAAAATAATTTTCCAAGTGCCCACATAAAATGTATGAGTTTCATGAACCTCTGAATATTTCCTCATATTGTAATTTATATTCATATGAAACATCAGAAAGTTTTCGATGAAATATCCAGACTTGCCGGTGCAAGTAACGACGTAAGGCTGTTGAGAATTTCACTGATCATCTCATAGACTGAAGGGCATTACGTGGGCTCATGTACGTACCGCGCGTTAGTTGCTACGCTAGCGAGTGAAAAGTGCTGGCGTCCGAAGTTTCTAAAGTCAAGGGTTGGTAGGTCGGTTGACGTCGCGGGATGTTGCTCGGCCGACGACGCGTTCGGCTACCGGCTTCTGCGACACGGCAATTCTCCCTCGTGTGCTCTCTCACGTATATCAGAAACTTCGGCTCGACGTGCACACGACCAAAGCGGAGTGGATGGATGTTCGTGTGCGTCGACTCCCCTCATCAAGGGATGTTGGGTACACTCCACGACCGAATAAGTCGAGGCGACCGAGTGAGTTTCGTATGCTCTTCCCTCCGCGAGATTCGTCTCACGATTTGGTGCGGGAACGAAACGCTTTTCGGGATTTCGTACCTCCAACGGACTTGAAGAGGGGGCAAATAAGGTACTCGAAAAAAAAAGGTGATTTCATGTGTCATGTGGGGTATCGTTTGAAAGGGCTTGTTATGTGAAATGCAAAAATATTTTTTTTCATAATTTTGAAAAGCATATTTGAGAAGATATTCCGAAAAATATGAGTAAACAGAGCATTCCCCCCTCCCCCCTTATTTCCAAAACTACTAGGGTCCTCAAAGTTTTCGAAAAATCAGGAAACACTAACGTCTTCTTTTTGTCAAGGTAGTACGCTCCATAAGAGAGTTCCTCGTCAGATTTTTATGAAACTTGGCATAGTTGTAGGTATTGATAAGAAAAAGGTTCAGTTACATTTTTATGGCTTTCCGGAGTGCGAGAAAAAATATATCAACACTTTTATTTTCACACGTTTAACATGGAGCCTTATGGAGAATCACGCTCAATTTGATATAATACGAAAAGTCCTCGTCAGATTTTAATGAAAACACTTAAGCTGCAAGTTGAATATTCGGAGAACATTTTGAGCACTTGACAGTAGAGATCAGGAGACTGTGATGATAATAATAAGCAAATGAACATTGGGAAAATACAGTTTTTATGAGGAGTTGGTCGGGATCCAGTAGACATGGCAACGTTGCACGTTTGTTTCCCATCTTCTCTCTCTCTCTCTCTTACTAATCGACATCATAACACGCGACGTTGTCACATCAAAGTACTACGTACCTCAATCAGGATATGGTATATCTTAGGCTTGCTTTGACTCTCACAGTTTGTGGGATACTACCTTAATTTTTGAATGGTATATCCGTTTTAGAAAAAAACAGCCGAGGGCGCTAAAAAAAGTAATGCGAAAAAAAATATGACTTTTTTTCCCACTGTGCCCGAACGGCCAATGGGCTTGCCGCGCCAGCAACGATCTGGGAGTGGAGGGGATAGCGGGCAGGTACTTGGGCACGTGGTGGGGGACTCGGCTCACCGCGGCCGTGGCTGGTTGGAATCGGTTTTCGAAGCCCTAACTTATACGACCGTCTGGTGTAGATATTTTTCGCGTGGCAGGGGCATTCGAGAACGACTTGTGCAACCCTACTGCTACGATGACTGCCTTTTTTCTCTCTCGGTCCTCTCTCCTCCGTTCTCTCCCTTTCTCTCTCTCTCTCTCTCTCTCTCTCTCTCTCTCTCTCTCTCTCTCTCTCTCTCTCTCTCTCTCTCTCTCTCTCTCTCTCTCTCTCTCTCTCGTTCTCTGTATGTGTTTGTGTCGAGCCAGGGCTTGTTCTCATGTTGAACGTCGCGAGAGCTTAATGATCCAGCGAAGCGCGTGCACCGCACCCGAGACAAGAGTGCAGGATGCAGTGCATAAAAAGAAAAACAAAAAACAAAAAACACCATAAACAACGAAAAAGACGAGAAAATGAAAGAACGAAAGAAGACGTGCATATGCCGGGCGAGAAATGAGTGTCTGCTCTATCCGTCCTCCCGGAGACTCGCTTGATACACATGCATTATGGAACCCAGTATCTTTATTGTGTTGTTGCACACCGTCGTGACTTGGTGCAGTCATTTCGCCACCTCTGCCACGGGGAATATATATATATGTATATATTTTTTTCATCGAAGACTTGCATATGCAGTTTGTCATTCTTTCGTCATGTTTACACATTGCTCGACACATTTTCTAAATGCGCGAGGATTGAGGTTTTCAATCGAATCTCCACAAATTAATTTTACCATCCAGTCTCGAGTGCGGAAAATATATATTTTTATTAAATTTATTTTTTAGTTTCTATATTATTTTGGTCATATTGCTACGGCAATTGCAGTAATGTCGTTTGGAGTTCGTTGCGTTTTTTTTTACTGGCGAAGTTTTATTTTTCGTATTCTGTCTTAAAAAAATGAAGATCCATTATCCTTGTAATTTTGGAATGGTATCTTCATTGCTAACTTTTATTTTGTTTATTTTATTATTTTCGAACATATTGTAAATTCAACGAAAACTTTAAATACATCTCGAAACAATGTTTTCTCTTCGAAAAAAAAAATTACGAAAAACAAATCATTGTTATGAAAAAATCGATGTCTTGATTTGAAAAACAAATATTCCAAGATAAATATTATCAATAAAACGTCGTCATTCCAATATTATGAAGGATCTTCATTTTCTCAAATCCAGAATAGATACAGAATACAAATAAAAACTTCATTAATTTAAAAAACGGCACAATACATGTTTGCTCTTATTTTTTTATGTTTCACATTTTTTTCGGGAATGGGGGTGAGGGCAAAAATTTTGAAAAAAATCAGGAGGTTTGTCGTTTTGGGTTACCCGAAACTGAAAAAAAAAATGCTGACGATTTTTGAAGAAGTCAGGATTTTTACCCATTGAAATTGAGGCGTCTTTCCCCATATATATATATATATATATCCGTGCGTTATTATTACGTGCGTTGAAACATCACAGATTAAAATCGCCCCCGCTGAGTGTGGGTTATGCACGAGTGGTGACAGATTCATCATTGACATTCGCGTGCGGAAATAACGGTTCGTGTTTGTGGCGAGGGGTGGGGGTTGGTGGGGGAGGGTTATACAGTGGCTCTCGACGATCCGATGCGTGGTGGGTGTAAGATCGATAGGATTTCAAAACGACCGGTGGGCGTTAATGGTTCAACGAGACGACCGACGACGACGAGTCGAGACCCAACCATGAGATGCACCGGGTGCACGATACTCGTGTCATACACGTGTGCGGTATACGCGTTCAATGAGAACGAAGGTTTGTGCATAATAGTTGCATCGACTGTGTCCACACGCCTCCTCGCGAAGCGAACGAACAAATGCTGTTAGCCCGCTATCGGTCGTTGTACATATATGCACACGTGTGTGTGTGTGTGTGTGTGTGTGTGTGTGTGTGTTTGTGTGTGTGTGTGCGGCAAACACGCTAACGCATCCGTAACACACATTCAGTCCCATTGTTGTTACTCCGGGCTAATTGTAAGCCGTGCTTTGCACATGTATACCGAACCAATGCAGCTCCCACATCGACTGTAATACCAATGCACTCGTAACGCGATAGAATGCATTTGTTTTTTTTTTTTTGTCTCCTCTTCTTTTTCCTTGTTTTTCCGTAGATGCGTGCAGAGTCGACGGGGACGCTTATGCTGATTCGTAATCCACTTCAGCGATAGCATTGCGAAAGAAGGACAAACTTGTTAATATGTTTTTTTTTTTACCAAGCGGTTGTCTGTTGAAATTGTCAAAAGTTTTCGGACATCCGACGTCCCTGTCGAGTTAAAATGGAAAAATGTCTAGGCGTTTTATTTTATTTTTTTAGAATAAGGAAGATATGGGTTTTATTTTGTTTCTCCAGAAGCTATTAATTTGTGAGATAATTGAACCGTGTTTTGGAGAAATTTCGTGGAGACATGATTCTTTTCTGTGTCAAGAATATTGAACATTACGGGAGTTGTGAAATTTGTCGAAGGTGGAAATTAATTCGGGACACATCTGGAGACGATAGAAATGTCTGGAATCCATCAACTGACTTTTTTATAGAAAATTCAAGCCTCAACAACATTGTTTATGTGAACTTTTGGTCTATGTAGCGTTGTTTGCTCAGCGTTTAATGAAAATAATGTCGAAGCAATGAGCCAGCAACCCGCGGGCTTACCGTGGTCAGGCACAACGCGTCGCAGTACCCGGTCCGACCGCGAGGTGGCCGCAGCGCTCGCCGTCTCTCGCCATCGAATCGTTCCGACCGAAGGTTCCCACAAAATTACGAAAAATTACGTGAATCTTAATAACTAATTACCTCCCAATCCCAATAAAATGATAATTAATAAACAGATTACAATGCAAATTGGTTAACGCAGTCTTCGAACCTCAACTCCCTGCTTCTTCATTGTTCCTCGAGATGATGAACCCGAGAGTCGGATATAATTGACTTTTTAACGAAGCCAACCATTCAACACGATAATCCGACCGAGTTTAATGGTTATCGATCGATCTTCCTCCATTCATCGAGTCTGATTGGTCCGTTTTTGTCATTTCGTTGGCGCGTGTAGCTCAGCTGAAAAAAAAAATAAAAAAATAAAAATAACGGAAGAAGAAAGTCGAGACCGTGAAAACGGCGAACGGGACGAAGAGACAGACACGGGGGGGGGAGGGTTTTCGTGTTGCAAGGGGTGAGAGATGAAATGCCAGCTTGACTGGCGAGGTACTATCGATCCAGGTACGGCAACTTGGCTCGTGTCGCGGACACTCCAATGTCGTTGCCAACTGCAATCTTTGAAATCCGGGGCCCCGGGAATGTTCCGCGAGGGTGGGTAGAACGTGGAAAAGAGGGGAGGGGGGCGGTACGGGGGTTGGCGAAGCTGTGTGTTACGTGAAATTGCAAAAGTAATAGTCAGCCGCGAAACAAACGTCACGGAATCGCAATATGATAGGCAACCCTCGAGACTTTTAATGAAGCCAAAGCTTGATTAACGCTACTCGAACCTTCCAACGACCATCACTAACGCTCTGCGATGTACATCGACGAGTATTACACATATACACATATTTATATATATATATATATGTATATATTCGTTGAATTTTCACAAAGTTTCTCACGATTTACCGGTTTTCGAGCTTCGGACGCGAGTAAACCATCAACGTGTATAGAGATATAGGATGTACGTGAACATTTTCGGTCTCGGGTAACCCTCGACTGTGCAGCCCGGTTGCGGACTTCGAAGTGGCCCTTTTGCAACGGGGGGGAGGAAGGGGGGAAGGTTGTTATCACGAATGCGAATTCTCATACTTCCGATACCGGTTGCGCTGTTCTCTTACACATCGGTGAATCGTTGCTTCTCGCTATTTCACCGATAGCCATGGTAACTCGTTCCTCTCGAGCGAGTCCATTATCTCGCAGCAAAGAGCTCAACAATATTATATGCATCGAGGGATAAAAATAGTTAACGTAGGTATATGCATTCGATCTTCTTAAGACAAGTCAAACAGACATTTTACCTCCTCGCTCGAAAATTTTTTTATCTCAATTCCAATTTCGGAAATAAAAGATAATTGATATTCTGTCGAATTGAAAATTCGGGTCGATATGGAAAAAAATAAAACGATAATTTTCATTTCAAGATTCATTGAAACAATTTCAGCGTGCTTGGAGTTTCGTAGTGTTTTTTATTATTTCTTTATACGTAAAATAATAACAAACAAAAATGAAAACAATTCCGCAACTTTCTTTGATGGAAAATCGTTGATGGAAAACAATGAAGCAGAATTTATTTGGGTGTCCCAATCAATGACATGACACGTCTTTGATTTGAATTTTCATCGAACGACACTTTCCCCTTTAAATATCATAAATAACGAACGAATATCCATATGCAATTCGAAACAAGAATTTAATGTCATATCTGCAACAGCGAAGGTAACGTGGAAATATGTTTGATGTCGCTCTCGCGACACACTGTCAGGCGCCGTGTGCTGTTGACTACTACGCGGCATATCCACCGATGTAACGTCAACGATAAATGGATTCGGCCGGGAAATACTTAAGAAACGTATGCACCCCGTGCTCGGTGTGAAAAGCTTTCGCGAGACGGAATATTATCGGTCGGCTGTCGTAAACAACCCGGGCGAGCTCGGGGAAACGTGTGCGATACGGCGAGTTGATGTATTACAGTGGCAGGGGTGTGTTTCAATTCTTCGTGGGTGTGTGCGTGCCGGGTGTGTGTGTGTGTGAAGAAGTGTCGAGTCCGGACAGGCGCAACGGCTGCTGGGCCGTCGCCAGTGGCCGATTTAAGGTGGTACCCTCCATAAGAGAGTTCCTCGTCAGATTTTCATGAAACTTGGCATACTTATAGGTATTTATAAGAAAAAGGTTCAGTTAAATTTTTATGACTTTCCGGAGTGCGAGAAAAAATATATCAACACTTTTATTTTCACACGTTTAACATGGAGCCTTATGGAGAATCACGCTCAATTTGATATAATACAAAAAGTCCTCGTCAGATTTTAATGAAAACACTTGAGCTGCAAGTTGAATATTCGGAGAACATTTTTGGGCACTTGACAGTAGAGATCAGGAGACTGTGATGATAATAATAAGCAAATAAACATCGGGAAAATACAGTTTATATGAGGAGTTGGTCGTGATCCAGTAGACATGGCAACGTTGCACTTTTGTTTCCCATCTTCTCTCTCTCTCTCTCTCACTAATCGACATCATAACACGCGACGTTGTCACATCAAAGTACTACGTACCTCGATCAGGAGATGGTATATCTTAGGCTTGCTTTGACTCTTACATTTTGTGGGATACTACCTTAAGGGGGTCTTATCATGTGTTTACACATTTTTCAAGTGATTTTTTGGAAATTGAATTGAAAAAAAAAAACGGTTCAGCATCAAATATCTTGTATACAATTTCGTAATAGAATGTTTTGAAAAAATTTAAGATGTTGCTTCAAACATGTATAAATGTAACCTTGAAATACTAACAATGTACATTAATCGGTTTTTCTTAATTTAATTCCCGAAAAATCTCCTCGAAAATGGGTATACACATGAGAAGCCCCCTTAACGTTTGGGCGCTGCTACCCCCCCCCCCCCCCCGCCGCCCGCACGCGACCCGTCTTGCACCACCCCCGCGAGCTGTTCCATTCTCGCAAGGGTGGCGAACCGTGGCATCCAACGCGAGAGGGGTGATGGTCGTTTCGATGTCTGGAAAGCCGTCGTCAAGCTGAATGGTGAAATCGATCAAGGCCATCCCAACGTCCTGCAAAAGCGAGTCCTCTTTATTCACTGCCTCGGTGCACACGAATCAACCCCGAGAAAAGGAAGCTGTGTGTACGCACTCGACTATAAAACTACTGTCAGGTATATAATATACAACACACTGGATAACATTTGTTATTTTTTACTTCACTTATGGTTATGATAAACGGTAAAATAAGCCATCAGTCGATCGAACTTTGAAATTTTCTTGGAAAAAGAATCCCACGATCGGGTCCAAGAGATTTATCATTCCGTTCAATATCTTGCGTAGAATTTTTTTATTTTCGGCCAATAAAGTTATCCTGAGATCAATCTGGAAGCTATCAATATGATAAACATAATTATTCGATTGATTGGAACGAAAAATCGAATGATTGATGGATTTCCAATTAATTTTCGTGGCTCGCTGCAATTGGAATTCAATAAACAAACATTCAGTCGATGTTACATCGTTTTTATTCGTAAAAGCCGATCAAAGCTGATTATTTCGAGGAAGCCTGGGTGGAGCGAATAAACATTTGTTTGAGTTCCCCGAAGGAAAACAATTTATTTGCGAATTCGCGAACCATCGAAGCAGCTTTGTTGACGTTTGCGCTCAATAACGAATTCGTTATTTTTGTGGACGGCATTGATTAATTTCGTTGTCGTTGTTGTTTTTATTTTCTTCATCTTAGTTGCACAAGAGGTTGTCAATTTGTGACATTGTATAAATTGAATAAAGCCGACGGGACAGGTCGCAAACGGGGTGAGGGATGCAGGAAGAGAGGGGGAGGGAGGGGAGGTGGGTTGCCTGGAGATAAGAAAGAAGTGGCAATCCACGTTGTGGAAGGCGGTGTCGTGACGATGCATAAGATTAATCTTATTATCACTGAAGACTTCCCCGGGTTTGGTCCGAACAGACATGACAATATCATTATAACGAATATATTTCGTGAAAAAAAAAAATTAATTTCACAAATTTCAACATTATCAAGCTTTCAACCAAAGTTCATTCAACCGAACCTTCATTCAATCAATGTCACTACAATAATTCGTACGTGATTCAACGTTTTTCTTTTTTTTTTTGTCCCATAAAACTCTGACGCTTCGTCGTTGTCCATAAAACAAAAAAAAAAAAAATGCGACTTTGACGATCCGAAGAACCAAACTATGGGCGGTCGTAAATGCATGAGTTGGGTCGTGAAGTAACATTTTTGTCCTTCTCGCGGGATTTCACGGGCAGCCTCGTTCGAACGTCCCCCGGACAGTCTTGTAAATTTACCAAGGGGTTGAAAAAGTGATACTCGCACGGGAAAAGCATCTGTGTGTGTGTGTGTGTGTGTGTGTGTGTGTGGTGCTTACCAACAGTGAAGCGACTCTCGGAGCTTTTCGTCCCAAAAGTCTCTGTCCCGCTCGTAGTGTCCCAATGTTTCCCGAAACGGGTTGTCCCCCCCCCCTCCTCCTCTGCGCCCCCCTCACGTTTTTCAGCCACTCGTGGAC
This sequence comes from Diplazon laetatorius, assembly GCA_963662125.1. Classification (NCBI taxonomy): domain Eukaryota; kingdom Metazoa; phylum Arthropoda; class Insecta; order Hymenoptera; family Ichneumonidae; genus Diplazon; species Diplazon laetatorius. The sequence continues at coordinate 4,091,410 of OY759158.1, read as the reverse complement.
CTGGTGGACCGCTAACTGAGACGCAAGGACGGAAAAGCTCGTGGGTTAAGATGGCCCGGGACGAAAAAAAGATAATAAAAATGAAAAAAAAAAAAAAAAAAAAACAAACAAACCCTGGAGAATCGTGTACGGAAGATACCGAAACGCGTAAATACCCGACATACGTGGAACTCGCTTCGGTCCGGGCGTTCTTGTAGTTATACGTACATACGACTGGTACGTGACTGTCCCGGGTTTTTCACGAACCGACTCTCACGGGACGTGTTGGCTTCGCACGTGATATTCGCTCGTCTCGCGAAACCGGGCCCGAAAGCTTTCCACCCCCCCCTCCCCCTTCCTCCTCGTGGCTCTCACCTCGTGGCTCGTGGGCCGAAGCTTCGAACGTCTTTAAGAAGCGGATAGCTACTCTCATCCACGAGCTGCCATTCAACCGTAGTCTCTCGGATATTTGCGGACCTCTCCGCCACGTACGTAAAATCCAGCGGGACACGAGGTGTGTGGAGGGGGGTGTTCGGCCTCTGTACTTTCTTTCACGTGTTATTTCACCCTAACCTACCGAGCTATTCACACGTTGATATAATATTACCTCATCCTTGAATTATGACGTACGATAACTTTTTTTTTTCTTTCAATTATTCGGAAAAACATACTTCCTTATTTTTGTATAATTTGATTTTTGTAGGTATTATTTTTTATTGAATTTATTGTTGAAGCGTCTCATATGCGTTCGCTTATTTTATGCATTGATGAATTTGTGTCGAGATATATGAATGACTTCTGAAACGTTTCGACGATGAAGAGAAGAATAAACGATACATTTTCGAAAATCAAATTGTGCAAAGTTACGAAGATAGATTTTTTTTTTTCTGAGGGATTTGAAAAATGTTATCGTTGGTATGTCGTAAAATTAAGGGGGTGAAAAAAATCAAAGAAAATATATTCCTAATATATTTTTCTTTCATTTTTCCAAATTTTGGAAAAAAAATTCAAATCTCTTCCGGAATATCAATATAGAATAATTAATTGTTCTTCTAACCACAAAGAAAAATCGATATTAAATTAATCCCGCAAAAAAAGAACGATCTTTTGATTATTTTCGATAGAAACACGATATTTTATTATTTTGTATAAATTTTTGAATTTCCATTTATAAAAAAACGGTAAAAAATAAAAAAATAATAAAAAAGGATTTCCCATAACAATACATCAATCAATTTTATATATAAATATATTACCCATATATTAATTAGTGTTGATACGATGATTAATGCAAATAATTCAACAACGATATATTGATCATGGACTTGTTTGAGTTTTCATTTGTTTTCACGTTGCACTCCCACGCAACGCAAATTGCGACGGATCAATCTTTGCCAAACTCGTGGTCGTTATCCGGATATTGTTCTGGGAACTCCCCCTCCCCCCCCCCCTCTCGGCCCACGTCGCCATTCTCTCCGCGGCTGCGGTGCGGGAACGAATGTCGTGAAAGTCGCGAAGCCCCGTGACTAACGTTTCATCCCTTCGACCGGAGTTCCGGGACAGTGCGGGGGTGTACAGTGTGTCGGTGCGCTTGCTCGCTCGAGTATATATATACACACCCGCGTGATGCACACCGGGAAAATATAACGGGCTCAACGTGGTGGGCGTTAAGGTCGAAGGTAAACCCGCGGTCGTCACGACCGTCCAAACTCCCGAGCTTGCAACCAAGTTTCCGTTGCAATATACTCGGACGACCCGAAAGGGACGTTTTTTTTTTTTTTTCAAGTTTCGCGTCCGGACGTTGCGAGTCCGGCGGTCCCTTGAGAACTTTAACTGGTTCAGATTGGTCACACACATTGGTTCGTATGTAACGCGGAAATAAATAAGTTGGAACTTGCAATTTGCTTACTTTACTTTGCTTCACAGTGGCCTCTTCTGTGAGGAAGCATTTTTATTTTCAGGGTTGCGTGGATATACAAGTCTGGGAACCCTTGTGGTTTCGGTCAAACCGTTCGTCTGTTTGTATGTTCTCCTATTTATCCCATTGATGATGGACAAATTACGATGAAATTTGAGATGATACAAAAACGGAAATGATGAGATTGGAAATGAATAAAAACCATGAGTAGTAAGCGAAGATGTCTCTATGATGAAGTCGAAGATTTGACACAAAAGTCGTCATGTAGATACGGTTTCGTAGTCATTCTGTATTTATAATCATTGGCGAAACATGTAATCTTCACAAAAATGGTGACAAAAACTTTTTATTTTTACATATTTTTCGTCAGCCTATTTTTGCTACAGTGTTCGTTATAATTTTCATTGAATGTACTAATTAAAAACTACATTGTGCATTTTTTTTCCGATTTTTCGAATTGATAGTTTAGAAATTAGAGGGGCGTGGGGGAGGAAGGACACTCTGGAGACGACTTTTAAAGCGAATATCTCGTGACTGAAGGGTTGAAATGAAAAGATTTCGAAACAATTCAAATTGCATTCGAGGAGACCTATTGAAAGACACCTCACTCGATGTAATTAGACAAAAAAAAGTATCGAATTCACTTTTTAATTTGTGGGAGAGGGGTCGAATTTTTTTCAATGTTATCATTTCTATTTTTGGGTAATCGATCTATACGTCTGTGTACGAAATTTCATCTCAATCGGTACATAAACGATAATTATCGATCACACTCATCACTCAGAATTTGTTTATTTTGTTTATATTTATTTATTCGTATTTTTTCACGAATAAAAAAATGAAAACAACATTCAGCTTGACACAAACCACGTGCCGATAATCCGAGAAACCTTCGCAACCGAGCAAACCGACGATCCATTTCGTCGGCCTCAACGGGTAAACTGTGAAATAACGTAATCTCGATTTTTATCCTCATTTTACGAGAGGGTTGCGCACCCGGTCGTGTTACGTCAACGATTTTCCGAAACTGGTTAATAAAGGGGTTGAGACTGCGGGTCGGGTATTAAAAAAAACCGCGTGCTAGGAGAATTTTCGTGCCACAAAGTGGAGGAACAAGTTTACCGTGTAACAGCGTGTACATGTATATATATGTGTATATACATATACCAGCCGGGATTGTGGAAGGGTGGGAAAAGAAGGGTGATTGAGGCGTTGGGATATACAGCAACGTATTAGGTACGTGTGGCCAGTACTGAAACCGAGGATTTAACTTTAACGTTTCATCCGGTTTAAACGTTCGAGCCAAAGGCGCATTTTACTGCCGAGAGACCTTGCCGCTACTCGCGCGCCACCTATCGCACAATTGGGGCCGATTCTTAGACGGTGAATTACGACAATCAACGAGATTTGCGATGACTCGCTGCTTCCTGGTGCTTGTGCTCGCTTCAGCTGATACCTATATATATATTTGAGGGGGGTCCTTATAAAAAAATTCACGTTTCTCAACCTCCATATCATTTCAAAATATGAAAAACTAATTTCCTTATTTTTCTCCGATTTTTCTTTCATCGTCTGGGTTAGCCTGATTTGATGAAAAAGATTTTAAAACATTTTTTTTTAATTATTCATTGTTTCGCTAACTCGAAATTTTTCTACAAACATCTTTTCATTACTTTCTGACATCATTTTTCACTATGAACATTTTCTTTTAGATTTTTCATACCGGCTGCGGCGTGACACCTGAAAAAAAATTCAATGTCGATTTTGATTTTATTTTCTTAGTTTATGAATTTTTATTTTATTTTTTTAAAGTTATGAATGTAAGTTTGGCAATCATAAACGATTTCAATTGCTTCATCCCAAGGGACCAATGCACACTAAAATGTACGTTGAAAAGGTAAAAAAAAATCTGAAACGACCGGACTGCTCGTTGGGAGTTCGACAAACAGCTACCTGTAAAGTTTATGTACATCGATGTAGTACGTCTCTTGTATACACAGCCGCGTTACAACGCTGCAGTTTAATTTAATTTAATTGCCCGAGATAAGATTACACGTTTTACGGAAAATCCTGGATTAAAGGTGCAAGCACGTCGTAGAACGTAATATAAATCTATCGCAGTGGATGTACACATATATATCCAGCGTGAATTGAGACTCCTCTTTGAACCGGAAATCCAATACTGTAACGGACGTTATTGCACGAACAATTACCGGCAGATATTTTCATCTGCAACATTTTATGTAAAATTCGTCGGATCATAATTTTTTTTTTCATTCGGTAACTCGTGTAGAATGAATGAAAAATAAATGAATACATAAATGGATTAAAACGCGGTCTGGAAATTCATCGACAAATTTATTCAGTCGATATTGATATGATGAACAAAAATTTTAATTGGATTTAAAAAAAATATTAAATAACAAATATTTTTTAAATTATTTTTATTACATATTTTAATTAATGAAATGTAATAATAATAATTCGAATTCGTCAAACTGATTTGTTTGTTCATAGCCTCCTTCGTTCTTCTTGAAATTCCCGAAATTGCAGCGTTGACGATGTGATTCAAACTTCGTCCCAATAATTTTAATTAATGTATTTTTTTTCCACAGGTTCTAATGATTGAAGGTAAAAGATTATTTAACTATTATTCCATCATTATTTATTTCTCAATGACGCTTATTTTAAATGAGAGTCATTTTCGTTTTTAGCGACCGGAAATCATCATCAGTGTCATCTAACCCAAAGCACCATCAGCTTCTAATACGTCACTCAGCACAGCTCGATGAATATTTTATTGCGATAAATTCGAAAATCTCACGGTTCGATTTGACGCGAAACGACTGTCTGAAAAATGTTCGGGACAACCTTTGTCCAATTATGGGAAACAACGTTGCACACGTGACGTTAACGAGACAATATGCCCTCGGGTTGAAAAATCTACGAGCAAAAATTGCGCACAATCCAATTTTTCTTTCTTTCACAATTTTTCTCTCGTCGCATTATTTTCCATTCGAACAACCGATATACACGGACGATTCGTGATAACCGAATGAGAAACACAGCACAGAACCATGTACACCGTAATCCGCGAGTGAGGGATGAAAATGGGGTTGTGGGGCTTGAAAAAAAAAAAAAAAAAAAAAAAAAAAAAAAAAAAAAGTCGACCTGAAAAACGACGTCTTAAAAAAGCAAGACAGACGAGTAAAATGCGATGAACCCGAGTGGCAACGGTAGTGAACCAGAAGCCAGTCGTTATATTTCGCGAAATGAGCAAGAAGACGACAACTCGACGAAGTGGAAAGACGGGAAAAGCGTTGGTAAGAGGCACAAGGGGCAAAGGGGGGGGGCGGAGGTGGCACGAAGACGACGACCAAGAGGTTGGTAAAGTTAAGGAGCTGATGGGCTCCGAGCTTTATTACACTTTCGAAGGTTTTATGTCCTTTAATCTGGACGCGACATTCCCCAGGAGCATTGTTTTACTCCGGGACGTACGCGTTGTCGGCCATTGTGTACGTGATACACGTATACCTCATACTCGCTATACATGCTTATACCTCTCTGGCCACTCGAACATTTAACGACACGGTGATGCACGAGTCAAGTTTTGACGATGCTTTCTCGTCCGACGTACTCATCGCGTATTATTGTTGTTATTATCATTATTAATAATTATTATTATTTTGATAATCTTTCATTGATCTCGATTTATCCGCTCCGTCCGATTCTGACGCACCTACAACAACGAGTTGACAATATATTGAAAGATTTTGATTATTAGATATTAATAATAATAATAATAATAATGATACTATAAGTTGTTAGATATTAATAATAGTAGTAATAATACTATAAATAATAATAAGTCGAATTATAAATTATTAGAATAATGGATAATATTTGTAAATATAATAAATTGAAATAATAAATAAAGACTGTCTATTTTATTTTTGCACCTCTCGATAGGTTTACATCTATACTTCAAGCACTCTACCTTTTTTTTTTCATCATGAATATTTACAAATTATATGAATATCATTATTATTATATTATAATAATTATTGATATGATGATAACAACAACAACAACAACAACAACAACAACAACAACAACAATAATAATAATAATAATAATAATAATAATAATAATAATAATAATAATAATAATAATAATAATAATAATAATAATGATAATACATTAATATCAATGGTGAATATTCCTTAACGAAAAAAAAAATGTCTCGTGCTTAAAAAATATCTAAACTTATTGAAGAGCGTGAAAATAAAATAGACCACTGTATCGGATGATATAAATTTTTTCATCCAAAGTGATTTTTAGCTCTTGGGTTATTTGTGAAGCCATGAGAATTAAGTAGCGCGATTTTATATTATCGAGTTCGAAATCGAGCTTGTGACAGCGAGTTCCACATGTTGAACAATACTAGTGGCAGGATTCGAGGTGGGTGGCTCTATATATATACGTGCGTGAACCGTCGCGAGACACTCACGGGGATTAAAAATCGATCGTAGCTGCTGAAGCTGCAATCGCGTACACACACACACACACACAAACACACACATACCCATGAGTTGACACAGACGGTGCATTTTGGTCCATCGACTGATTACAAATTCCGCCTTTGATTATTTTTAGAATTTATTCCGTCGATAGGCTTTTCGAGCCAAGCTTGGATGCAAACTCGGTGTTTCCCGCAATTACTGTTCATCATTTGATTAACCTGGATTCAGCACAGTTTTTGATATTAATAGTTCATAAAAATGGTCTATGTCTATCAGGGTTCTTTCATTCTCTTATTCGTTTACCGATTGAGATGAAATTTGGTACACAGACGCAGATCTATGACCCAAAAATAGAAATTGTAACATTAAAAAAAAAAAAAAATTGACCCCTACCCCGGATTATAAAGTGGACTCGAAATTTTTTTATGGTCACCCCATCGAGTGAGGAGTTTTTTGATAGGTCTTCTAAAATACAATTTAAAGTGTTGCAAGACCTTTTCGTTCCAACCCTTCAGTCACGAGATATTCGCTTTCAAAGTCGTCATCAGAGCGTCCCCCACTCCTCTAATTTCTAAACTATCAATTCGAAAAAATCGGAAAAAAATCCAGAATGTAGCTTTTAATTATTACAATCAATGAAAATTATAACAAATACCGTGGCAACAATAGATTTACAAAAAATATAAAAATAAACAATTTTTGTTTACGCTTTTGTGTACATATTTATTATAAACTTGTATTTATTTTTCCTAGAATCTTGATGCAAATTTTTATACTTTGGGATCTCAACCTCCAATCGTTCGAAGCTTCAATTTCATTGCCAGGCAAGTTCGTTTCCCGATCCAAATACAAATACGAATTCGTCTGTCGTGAATGTGCATTGCGGAATCGTATAACATCGATTCGCGATAATTAACGGTAATTGGCACAACGTGACCGATGCATCCAAGTCCAATTTGGAATTTGTGAAGAATTTTCGTACCCACACGCGGTCACTGGAGTATCCGATCGATTTTTCCCCGGAGAATGTTATTTTCGGATGCTGCGGTGATTTCGCAATGTGATGGACGTGCATTAGTTGAAAAATCAGGTCATCGACTCACCAGCAGCATCTGCTGCAAGTACAAAAAAAAAAAACATAATTTAAAAAAACGATAATTCGCAGCAAACTTTTTGCAGCACCGTAAATTTTTTTAAAATTACAAATACCTCGATAATAACCACACGATGACCTGCAAATCGAAATTCCATAGTTGCGATTAACGGAAAAAAAAATTAAACATAATCGATGAGTAATAAGGGTGAAAAATAAATGCACAATCACCTGCATAATATTTATCACTTTTATAAATTTAGATACGAAATATCAATTCTAGAATTCAAAATAACGATCTCCAAATCGATATGGCTCGTTCCAACTCAATTTTTTTTTTCAATTTTTTTTTCAAACAAAAAAAAATTGATTCGGAACGACCCATATATCGATTTCAAGATCAGTATTCTTTATTTTAGGATTTATGTTTTCCATTTAAAACTTTTCCGGACAGAGTGACGAAAATGATTAGAAAATTACTGAAAGCAACCAAAAATTGTTATAAAAAAATAATTAAATTAATTTTAAAAAAAAAGCAAAATACTCAACGTCGACGATTAATTTGGAGCTCGTTAAATCGTCGTTGTCGCGTGGGGACCGATGAGGAAAAAAATACGTCAACATCGTATGTGCATCGACAGGGTGTTGCAATGGTCGATGTGACGACGGTTATTGGGGCGACTTGGGTTATCCCATTGGGGTAGGCGCGAGGGTTCGAAATGTCGGAGGGTGCCACACGTGTCGAGCAACCGAGCGCGCACCTCTGATAGTGTCATTATATCCGTAACCGCGACCCCTCACACACGTTCTATATTCCCCACCCCCCTCCCCCCACTTTTCTCACCACATCCGAATAAATCTTTCACGCGACACAACGCACAAGCCGACGTGTTCTAACGTTCGAATATGTACATTCTCATTGAATCGTCGAAAAAAAATCAATTCGTCAACTTGTCGACATGGTCGTCATTGAAAAATAAAACAAAAATGCATTTTCTTTTTTTTTTTTTAATTACAAACTTGTAATACACAAAGTCACGTGACTCGATTGAAATACGTTCTTTCAACTGTTTGCACTTTTACCAGGAACGAACTTGGATGCAGTTTTATTTTATATATGGGACCGGGCATATATAGTCTATATATAGATTATATATAGACTACATACTCACTACACATAAACCATAATATACCCAAGTAAAAAAATTATATATAATCTATATATAAATTATAAATGGGATTGGGCATACATAGTTTATATATAGATTATATATTGACTATATATAGTCTATATATAATTTATATATAAACTATATATGCCGGGTCCCATATATAGTTTATACACAGACTACATATAATTTTTTACTTGGGGGCGTATCGTTACACGGATCTCTGGTGGCGAATATAATCAACGTTAAACTTTTTTTAACGTGCTTGTGCTTTCCGTGTGCTCTATTGCCGTGACCATATATCCGTTGGCTCATATATAGATATACATACATATGTATGGTGCATAATCGATATGTGCCACTGGTATCGCTATGAAATACGTGATGCGTATTCTAATCCCTCGACGCAATATCGAGTGCACATTTTATAATATACAGACTGCAGTAAAAGCCAATAAATATATATATATATATATATATATATATATATATATATATACAGACTAAACGTGCACCATGAAAATGCATCCGCGGTTTCACGTGGCTCTATATATGTATATATCTATAATCGGGATGTCAAAATGTCGTGGCCTCTCTCTCCCACAGCACTTTCGAATCAAACGAACCGACTCCCGTCCATTCACAGTCGATTTCGCGGCTCAACCGTTTTTCACTCGTGTTTATCGAATTTTAATTGAAATCCAATTCACGCATCTCTATACATTATAACTATCCTCTCCCCCACCCCCCCACCCCCTCATTTCCCCGTACCGAACCAACAAATTGATATTCAATCGCGCTACGTTCTTCGTGCAATTAGGCAAATTCCAACGGGCAAACTCGTGCCATCGACGATTCACGATTACGAGTATACGAGTACGGAATATATGTACGTACGTGTGTACGTGACACCGAGCGGATACCGAGATTACATCGATGGCGAGGAATTAATTTCAATTATTAATGAGTTTTACGGTTTTTTTTTTCTTTTTATTTTTTTTTTCAAAAAGATTTTTGTATTTTTTTTTTCACTTTTGTTTTTAATTGACGTACATTTGTGATGTTGAACGTGCGAGTACGCAGGGGTGGGGATTTAATTGGAAAATCGTGTTTCGAGTGTGAAACCACACGTGCGCGATATACGGTTGTCGCTCGATAATCCATCGAGGAGACCACACGGACTCGGCCGAGTTTTAATGACGTCATTATCTTTGCCGAAGCGAAGTTTATTAATTATAATCGCAAAGTCGTGTTGAACGATGATTATATCGAGTATTCGCGATCATATCGGAAAATTTACAACGGCTACCGGGAATTTTTTTTCGATGTCTGATAAAACGCAACTCGATAGTTCTCAATTTACGTGCTTAATAATAATTATTGTGTTCGTCTGTGTTTTTTTAACATTATTTAGTCCTATTATTTTTTTGTCGAATCTAATATTTTGTGACGTTTGAAAACTTCTTTTTATTGTCTTCATTGTTACATTTTTATCATTGAAAAATCATTGCTGTTATTTGAAAAAATTTATTGTCAATTTATGTTAATTTCGAGGTGGAATTCATCGTCACGTATAATAATGAATTATTTGCAGTTGCATTTTTGACAAATAATACTCGAATTCAGCTGAGTCACCGAAAAAATTGGAATTTTTTTTTTTTTTTCGTGAACACGATCAATCCAAATTAAGAATTGATTTTACCTATTTGAAATACTTATAATCAGCTATTATTTTAAATTGTTTCATATCCATATGAAGCATATCTGAACGCTCCGTAACAAAACTCATGTAATAACTTCAACATGTAATATTCATGCCATATTCTTCGGCGATAAGGCAAAATATCGCGATAGTCAACAAAACCCATAAATTTCTAATTAATAAATAAATAAAAAATAATAATAAAAACGAAAATAGTTCCACAAAATCGAAAATCAAGAAATCTTCCTCCATAAACCCAACACACAAATCTTCACCCCGGAAATAGAAAAAAAACAGTTCCCCTCACTGACACATAAAAAAATCTACTCACAGTACACAACGAACAAAAAAATAACACAATAACGACAAACACGTGGACGGGGAAAAAATTCCACGCGTGCGTGAAAAATTAAGCGATCCTTTTTTTTCTTCTCTCGACGAAAATCGTCGTTGAGAATCTTTTCGCAGCATGAAAAATGGAAAATGCGATAATAGACGTGCTTATCGTCGAGATTGCTGTTTATGTGACGACCGAGTGTGGGACACGAAACGATATATATAGTGACGCTGCGTGCGAGAAGGACCGAGAAAAGGACCCCCTCGAACCCCACGTGATGGTCCGGTCGTTGGAGCAGCTTCATCGATACATTATTTATTCGACGTCGGCCGTCCGACCGAGTCTCTCGTGAACCTCGATCGGTTCCTCTTCTCGCTTACTCGCAGGTTTTTCCGTCGTCTCGGACGTTTCGTGGGTTATTTTTCGCTTCTTCGTGCCGAAGATGTCGGATCGGACGTTCGCGACTCGGCACATTATGCTCGGGCCTCGGTTCACGGGCCGATATTCAGCTTCTGAAAACTGAAAAAAATCTATCAATAAAATTGGTAAAATTACGCATTACCGATTACCGATTCCACGATATAAAAAATACCAAAAATTCTTTTTTTCGTATTCAGAATTTGGGGAAATTTTGAAAAATAAAATAAAAATTGTATTTTTTGAGAAAAAAAATATTTTTGCGTATTTTGCCCTGAAACGGACGTTCAACTCGCTCGATAAAATCGTGAGTAATTTTTTTCTGGAAGGCCATGAAAAGACGCACATTTTCGTTTTTTACAAATGTAAATACGTCAAATCCTGCCAAAGATACAGCCATTTGGAAAAATAAAAAAAGTTGATTAACGATAAAACCGTCAGAAAAATAAAAAATTTTTTTTTTTAAATCGATACGTTTTACGCTAACGTCGGCCGCCTCGGTCTCGCTTATTTATTTATTTATTTATTTTTTTTTTTGATCGGTTGAGGGAAATTGAGGCGAGGTTTCGATCGGAATAACGGACGGAAAAAAAAAACTATACAGATAGTTTTTCGTGGGACGCGCGAGGAGACTATCAACGCGGGACACCCCGAAAGTTGACCCATAAATACATTATGCATCGTCGATGAAACGGTTTCGTCGGAGGATTCCGCGGGGATGGAAAAACGACTCGCGGAAATTGACGATATTGGAAGAAATTGGACTCGGGGATTCGAAAATGCGTATGGATGAGTGCGATTTTGTTTCGAAATTCTTGCTATAAACGAATGAAAATCTCGGTCAATGATACACAGCTGTCCGTTCGTGTTGAAAAATAAACGGAGACGTGTGAGGTCATCTGCGAGAAAATGGCCATATCGAGAATTGGATGGGACACGTTTTTCTTCATACGATCCATATTCGAGAGCTTATCCCCACATCTGACACCACTGTCCGAAGGTGACCTATTTTATGAAGAATTTCATTACCTACATAATTATTCTCATGGTTTTTTTTTCAAATCTGCATATTTCATGAGATATTCCCGAAAAAATTCAATTTTATCCAAAATATTAACTTCCATCACGATTCGGCTCCTGTTTTTATTATTTTTTTGTTTACAAAACTAAAGTAGTGCTCTGTCATGAAAAACGAAATTTCTGCGGGTGGACGCTGAAGATTTAATTTTTAACGACCCTCCCCCCTTAATGCATATAATTGTGTGCAGCCTTCTGCCATAAAAATTCCGTCGGCATAAAAATTATCGAACGTCATAAATGTTCGTTACGACCAAAAACGTTTGGAAATAATGAATTTTGTGGAAATCCATTGGCCAACGAAAATTTAATTACGTTCTCGAATTGCGCAATCGAATTTCGGTATTTCATTACCGAACAAACGAATGCAATGTTGCATCGCTGATGTTTAAAAAAAATTGCATAATCGGTTGAATAAAATTGGAGGTGGTGAAATGGGTAAATCGAATTTTATCGTCGCACGAGTATCACGAACGAGCATTGGAGAGAGGGGGGGGGGGTTATCTCGAAATACTTCACGAATGGAGATCAGAAAGGAACGTGAAAAAAAAAAAGTGAGGACCTGCCTGGAGAAAGGCTCATCGTTTTCGCGCGGGTCGCGTCGAGTGCCACACGCAAGGAGTGCTCGACCGTATGCTTGTTTTTTTTTCGCCAAGCTTGCAATTTTAATATTCGAAAGTGGCGCGCATGGTAACGCGGATATCATAACGGATATTGAAGAGGTGGCTTGTCGAGGCACGAAAAACTCCGGGGTTGATGACGGGGTTACCCCAAGCCACCTTCCGAGCTTGTCGCAACTTTCGCACGAACACGTTTTCGCGGTTGAGGTTTTTTCATTTATTTTTTTTTTTTTTTTTTTTTTTGCGTGACATGTAAGTCGAATTGCTAAGACGAAAAGTTGTGAATTATTGAAAAATTTTTGTGTTTATCACACCAATGTACAGTGTCAGTGTGTTTCTTAATGGCCTGGTATGAAAAAAAATGTAGCTAGATGATTCAATTGAAATTTGTATTCCATATAGTTTCGATTTTGAGAATTTTTTTTTTTTTAATTCGTAAAAATTGGAATTAATTTTTTCTTTTACATTATTTGATGTTTTTCGACTATTGCAAGTTGTGTGGGATTCAGAATCTTCATTGAGACTTAACCAATAGTTCGAGCTAGGTGTAATTAGATATTTATTAATTAATTACTTATTTTTTATTTTAAGAATGTCTATTTAAAAGATTTAATAAAATCTAAAATTCCTTTTTCTTAAAAAATTATTTAATTTCGATTAATTTGCGTAAATTAAATGGGATCGAGAATTTTCATTCAAAAGTGAGAAATCGTCGAGTTAGACGACGTAATTGAAAATTGCGTTTAATAATTTTGATTTTTTACATTTTTGATTAAAAAAATAAAATCAGTAAAATCTGGAATCGAGATTATATTCGTAATTGTCGAAACTTTAATCCGTCGAAACATTCGGCAACCCGGAGTGTCGACCCTTCGGAAAATTGTACTTTCGATCCTTTGCGTTTCGTTTTTTTTTTTTTCTTTCCGAAACTACGACAGTTCGAGACTTTGCCCGTTCGAATCCATAGACTTTCGGAACCGTGCTCGTTCAAAATATGGATCTTCGAAATTTTGGGACCGTCGAAACATTGAAAATTAGAAACTCCGAGACGCACCGATTGTGATTGACGATCGTAAAATCAAGCCCCACGCTGAGTTATATAGCCTAAACCGTGGGGTCTGTTAATCCGCGAGGATGCGATTGAAACGTTGTACTTTATCGTGTTATCGAACGATTTATCGTGTATCGAGTTATGATAACATCGTTGAATCGTCTATGACACGACAATTGTTCGAAAATTCGAAAAAAAGTACTAGATGTGAAAAAAAGGAGTACTAGTAGTAGTTTTTCGTGCTACGCCACTGGCACGAAATATTGATCGAGGGGCGCAGAGAGAGAGAGAGAGAGAGAGAGAGACCCTTACGCTTGACGCCAGCCTCGAGCCCGCAAGCACCCCGCCAGCCCTTATGCAGGTATAGGCTGCTTTCGCGCATTATCCCGCTCGGTGGAAAAAAAAGCGAAGAAACAAAAAAAACCCGTAAAAGTAAGAGTTGAGTGAGTTGTAGACGCGACTCTCCGATGATCGTTGTACCACGAAATTTCGCGTCAATTTATTTGCCATATTGTGTCCATAATTTTGATGCAACTTCCCAGTCTATCTAACTTTCTTTCTCTCTCTCTCTTACTTACTCGTTTCATGTGGCCTTCTCTTTTCTACAAACAAAAACAGAACCCATCGATTCGACGATCTCAACCAATTTAAATTGATTTCAAGTTTCAAACCCGTTGTCCGTCGAAACATCGTTCCAATTATTTTTCAACCCTTGGAAAACTGCTGCGAAAAAAAGTACTTGATGAAGACTCGCTGCCGATTTTTTTTTATCTTATAATATTGAGGGTAACTATGTCAGTCTGGAGAAATAAAATGAGAAAATAAAAAGTAATATTTTTCCGGATCACGAGAAGTGAAAGTTTTATTGTGGAAATCAGAATACTGCACCGCCATTTTGTAAATTTTCCCTACAATATTTTATTGGTAGGCCAAACGATAACAACATTCATAACGAATAGAATTTAACGTCGATAAAGAATTTTCGCCACATGACCTGCCCAACATCAAATATCTCATACAATTAAAAATAAAATACTTTGAAAAAATGTAAGACGTTGCTTCAAACATGTATAAATGTAACTGTGAAATACTAAAACCGCACACTTAACCATTTTTCCATATCAAAGAAAAAGAATTCCATGGAAAAAAAAATAATAATAATAATCACACAGTTTTGAAGTGAAATTGTGCATTTTGCGAAATTTCGCTAAGGTCTCTTTGTGCAACGGAAAAGATAATTAAAATATACGCAACAGGGGAGTTTTTTTTAATTTTTGCTCGCTAACGTAAGTGCGTGCAACGTGTTTGAGCGAGTGGTGAGCGAGCGTAGAACGAAGGCGAAGAATCGGGTTCGGTCATAGCACGCTTTAATCAAAGACCAGACTGCGCATTATTCGATAATTCTTTTCTTCGTTTGTTTCATCCGTACAGATATTTCATCTCTTCCAGGTTCATTTAATTTCTCTTTGTTGCCGCATGTGGTAGAGTCGCCCGCGTATCCAATCCATTACCCATGAGATCAAAGGGATGGCAGCGTGATCCGATAGCCTGGGCTGGGTTCGCCGATAGGCCACGTACGTTGCACAAGCGCCGGCTTGATATGGTTTCAATCTACCGTTCCCGTATCCATACCCAACCGCAATCACACTTGGCTCTCTCTCTCTCTCTCTCTCTCTCTCTCTCTCTCTCCCTCTACAATTGCCATAATTAACGTGTCAACGACCCAGACGGGGAAAACAAAATGCGGGCACATTTTTCGGTAACCCCGAAATACCCGATGATCCAGACAATAAATATATATCAAGGTGTGTAACCCTTTTTAATTGTCGCAAGAAAAAAAATTGAAACAAAAAAAAATCAATGTGTTTTTATCCTTCCGTACGAACGCTGGCTAAACGACGCTATATGGACCAAAAGTCTATATATACAATGTTGTGGGGAGTTGAATTTTCTACAAAAAAGTCCCGGACGGTATGAATCTAACATTGATAGTTTAGGCGTGAGAAAGCTCGAAAGTTGGGCAATGTGAGAAACTGCGCGACTGATAGGCGTTCGGAACGCTGGACATTTGGAAGATTGGCGTTCGAAGCAATGCGAATTCTGAATTTCAATCGTTCTGAATATCGAACGTTCTGAGTTTCGACCACCATCCAGGACCGAGTACCATGGACGACGCATGACACGCTGCCCAACCACAGACTTTGAAATAATCTGGGAACAGGATACGTTTTGGCGCGGCCGTTCAGACGCCAGGACGTTTCGGCGCCAGGACGTTTCGGCACTGGGATGTTCCGGCGCCAGGACGTTTTGGCGCTAGGATGTTTCGGCGCCAGGCGGTTTTGGCGTGGCCGTTTCAGCGTTGGGATGTTTTAGCGCAGCCGTTTCGGTACTCGGATGTTTCAGCGCCAAGATATTCCAGCGCTGGGATATCTTGGCGGTAGAACGTTTTGGCGCGGCTGTTTTAGCGCTGGGATGTTTTGGCGCCCGGATATTTCGGCGCCAGGATGTTTTGGATCTTTAGACTCTCTAAGTTCTTTTGGACTTTTTAAGCTTTTTTTCAGTTCTCTGCAGTTCAGTTGGGCTCCTTCAGAATCTTTTGGATTCTTTTGTGTTTTTCAGGGTGACGTCCTAAGACATTCAGGTGCTGAACCATTCTCGCGCCGAAACATCCCAGCGACGGAACATCCCAGCGCCAAAAGGTCCTGCAGACGCTGAAACGCCGAAACGTAGTCCACCCAATTGATCTATCCGGTTCCTCGATGACAAAGTGTTCATTGAAAGAATCTCGCTGAGTGTCGGATGAGACTGCGAAAAATTCGTTCAAAGTTTTTCCACGTAATTTCAACATCCGGAACGTCGAAACGTGGAATGTGAAAAAATGAAGATAAAAAAAATGAATAAGCAACACAGAGTAGGTGTGCAACAGCCACGACGGATAAGAAGCGCAGCGAGCACGGAATGACGAAGAGAATCGATTTTCCATCTCGGCGATGGTGCATCGCTTTGGTGCGGAATTCGCGATATCGCATCGTTCAGCGTCTTCGGCGTGCTGGCGCGCGAATCGACCGGTAGAGATGGCGAAAAAGATTTCGACGGGGAAACGGAGGAGAGTGCGAGCGGAAATGGAAGAGATGCTAACTCACACTCGGACGCTTGTACACTCGAGTCCTCCACGTTACCCCCGTTATTCCATTATCGCAGCTCCGCGTGATACAAAGTGGGCAACGATAAGCCCACCAATCAGAAGCATCTGCGCGAGGAAAATTACAGTGGACCATGGGTGAATTGTATAATGGCATACGTATATGTATAAAACACGCGGCAAACGTTCGCGAAGCTTGGCTGGCATATGGGGACCGCGCAGACTTATCGTACGGTCGTCCAACGCACCTTCAAGTGGTTAACAAGTCGCATGTGCAGCCGCGACAGTCAATTCAATCGTGAAATCGTTGGATCGTCTCTGAAAATGGAATTACGAGATATCGTTTAATATTATATCCAACTAATTGGAATGAATAATTTTAACAAATTAGGCTTATTTTGCTTCAACTAGTTTACATGAAAAATTAACGTCGTGCAAAAAGTGTTTTTTAGCATGATTTGGGGTCGTTAAAAACGAAAATGACTCCCATTTATGTTTTCACAAAAGCGTTATTGAGGAATAAATAATGAAATAATAATAATAGTGAAATAATCTTTCATCTGCAATCATTGGAACCTGTAAAAAAAATTTACCGACTTAAAAGAGCAAATAAACATGTGTAATTTTCAAAAGAGCTTAAAAAATCCACATTTTTTTCAAATCTAAAAAACCATGTTTTTTGCTAAAATCTCGAAAACACTTTTTTCTAAAAATGATCGAATGTCATTTTCTTTCTCAGCGACTCCAAATTAGTCCATAATAAAACTTTTTCCATCAGGCTCTCGCGGAAAAAGAACAATTTTTAAACCAGTGTTATCCAAAAATATTTTAAGTATTTATCACTATCGTGTCCAATATTTTTTTTCTTCATTTATAATTTTTTTTTTTTTTCGCAAAGCTATTTTTCACATCATGTGTTTCGAGACACTCCACCCGAGCGAAACATGATAATTCGAGAGTCGGTTATGAAAAAGGAATTATCACATCACTTTCGACACTGAACTTGAAAGCTGAAAAGAAAAAAAATAACGCAAACACGGTCGTGCCTCGAAAATTTTACTCACGAGTGAAAATTGCAACCCTCGGAATTTTTTTGGCCCTTGATGCATCGCGAGAGATTGCACTCGAGTCAAATGTTATTACGGCGAAGAGCAAATACTTTATTTGTGATGTCTCGGTGAAGGCTAGGGCGAACTCTCGAGAATGTGGGTGCTGCGCGCCCACAGTCACTTCTCGAATGCCTTCTCGAGCCTTTGCGACTTGTGGCAATTCAGTGAGGCAAGACGATGGAAAAAATCAGCCGAGGCAAGCGGAAACGTGGTTTTTTTTTTTTTTTTTTTTTTGCTCAGTGTATGTGAAAACAAACCCCGGAAAGCCCCCGAGCTTCGCGTACTTTGGGCTTCGCTTTGAGCTCCGCTCGCAGCTGCTACACACCGGACATGCGGGGGAGTATTTGTGCGCCCCGAAAGATACTCGAGTGCATAACCGTTGCTCATGTCGCTATTATTTTTTCACCCTTACAATTTTTTATTAACATTATTTTCTTTTTTTCGTTTTTTTTGTCATTCCATTTTGTGGAATCAGAGGACTCGATGTCGTCGTAGTAAATTTGTTCCCCCTCAAATTATTTCCGGCTTATCAAATTTCTGGGGAAAAAAAAGAAGAAAAAAAAGAAAAAATATCAAAACTTTACCAGGCTCGTGATAAAATAATTCTCAGTGTTCAAAAAACGTTTTTTCTCAATTTTTTTTATTCGTTCTCGTTTTATGTACAAAAACTAACGATAAATGGGGTGAAAAACGTCGAAAAACGTTTAAACACCTGCCATTGGCCCAAAAAAAATTAAAAACAAACTCCTTCACTTACTCTCAAGATTAAATCTTCTAAAACGATGAGCAATCACTCGCTTTGACTTCATCCTTTGAACAATCACTCTTTTTGATTTCATCCTTATTTAGGGAAATATCGTGACTGCCGAAAATATAAAAAGGGCCGCCAGAAGAACCAGGATAACTTCGCCATTTTGTGATATTTTTACTTGGAAATTTATATTCAAGCTTCTTTAATTAATGCGCTGAAAATAAAAATAAAAATAAATAAATCGTCAGCATCTCTATTCGTTTAGTCAGAAAAGAATATCTAATTTTAGGGCCGTCACGCTAGATATACACCCCCCTCAAGTAAATCACGAACGATCGCTCAAACTGGAGTAATAACGAAAAATGTACTTCGCGGTTCTCCGTTCAGTCGATTCCGCATTGTTAAAATATTCTGGAAAAAATTCTCACCGAAAAATTCGTGACGGAGGAATGGTGAAAAGGTCAAGTGAATATATATATACCTATATACTTACATCAGTTGGGTCTTGGGTCGAAACGATCGAGTCGATCGATTGGCTCGGAGGGTGAGCTCGATGGATCGTCGATCCCGAGCGAAAAAGACGCTTTTATGTATTCACGGCAAAGGGCATTACGGGATCCTCCAATGTATTCCCAATGGAAAATAGGAAACCCGGTGGCGGATAGGTACGAGAGCAATTCTCGATTGCAAAAAAAAAGGGGGGGGAAAAGAAGAAAAAAAATACTTCGCGATATCGGAAGAAAGAGAAGCGAAGACCCCGGCGGCCCAGCCAAGGATCGACCAATTCTTTCGTTTCACAGAGGTTACTCTTTGCATAGAATTGATTCCTCGAAGATAGCTATATATATATATATATACACACACCACTCACGATTATTGCCAGTCAGAGTTATCATGCAAACCAATGGCTTCTTCTATCCAATGAAAAGAAAACCTCCACGAAAAATCTACTGCTCTGGAAAAAAAAAATAAAAAAAAACAACCCACTGCGTCTAATTTAATTATCTGAACTTTAAATACATAATATATTTTTATTTCCAACAAACTTTAGCTCGCAAGATCGTGAAATTCAAAAACTTGACTCGACGCAATGAAGAAGATTGTACGCAAAAATATATTTTACACACAAGAATAATGATAACTCGAAATTATTTCGATCACGTCGTGTCTCTCGAGAACGAAAATTACTCTCATTAATTTGCAATAAATTATTTTCCATAATTTCGATGCCACATTAATCTCATAATTGAAAAATTGTTATCAACGCAAATCAACGACTCCGCGTAATTGCAGAAAATATTCTACAACCCAGTCGACAAATTTTCACAACGCCGTCGAAACAACGGTTGTCGCAAAATTATCCAAAATTACATCGAATAACTGAAATCACAAAATCATCACCACGAATGACATTGCAAAAAATACCGAACGAAAAAAACACACGAGCTTTGAAAAAATAAAAAAAAATAAAAATCATTCGCCAATCATTCTGGCACGACTGGAACGCACCGCACAAAGCCCACGAGGAAAACTTAACCAACGAGAATCCGGTGGCCACATACGTTTCCAATATACAAAACCGTGAAGAGGTTTATACATGCATAATCCACGGCAAACGCATTGAAGTATCGACCGGGTGGTTTTTCCGCGGAGTCTGTATGCAGAGTTTCGCGAGAACGAACCTTGGCATTGGAAACAGACCGGAAGCTACACACCGAGCTACCATCCTCTCTCGGTGCACCATTTCTTTTTTTTTTTTCTCGTATATTTTCACGTTCTGGGTCTATCTGCCACCTCTTTATTTCCACGAGGCCCGGCCTTTCATGCCCATCTCTTTTCTTTCTTTCTTTTCGTCTTTTTTTCTTTTTTTTTTTTCATTTTCACCTTCCCCCCGAAGTTCCCCCTTTTTTCATACAGTCCATTGTCAGCGCACTAGACGCTTTGAAACTTCTCCACGCCGTGGGCTACGTTTGTACGGTACGTAACTTCCATTATGCATTCGTGTATATTTGCGGCGACTCTCTCTCTCTCTCTCTCTCTCTCTCTCTCTCTCTCTTTCTCTCTCTCTCTCTCTCTTTCTCTCTGTGTGTGTGTGTGTGCTGACTGTGTTGAACGTGAATTATACCGTACGTTGTGTACACGTTTGTACAAACTTCACTTCCAACCTAGTGCATATCATCCTTCTCTCCAATATGGACGTTTCCACGTACACCGTCGTGCCTTATTTCCAATTCCATTCGCAGATCTGCTTCAATCTGCGTCGCACCATAAATACGTCGTCGACTATTCAGTGTCAACTTATATATCCATATATGTATATGTTTCTGGGGATAAATGGAATAGCTGTTCCAGCTCAGCAAATATGTAGTCTCTTGACTGCTCACTGCAATGATCGTGTCTCGTACAATTGATCTGATCGAATTATCCGAATTATTCAAAGAATTTAATGAGGGATTTTCTTTCGGACACGCTTTTTCTCATCATTCCCTTATTCGTGCCCTGCGTGAAAAAAATGCACGAGTAGTTATACCCATTAACAATGGATTTGTGTGGATGAAGAATTTTTTACTTGCTCTGGGACATCTCGAAAAAATAATTACCGAATCAGTCTGAAAATCCCATGTTATTCAAATGGGAAACTAAACGAGCTTACAGCGACGTCTTTTCATTGGACCACAGTGCTGGGATTTTGCACATATTTTCATTTATTTATTTCGAAACTATCTAGGGGGTGCACTTGTCGTAATTCATGAACGCCTCCATAAGAGAGTTCCTCGTCAGATTTTCATGAAACTTGGCATACTTACAGGTATTGATAAGAAAAAGGTTCAGTTAAATTTTTATGGCTTTCCGGAGCGCGAGAAAAAATATATCAACGGTTCTATTTTCACACGTTTAACATGGAGCCTTATGGAGAATCACGCTCAATTTGATATAATACAAAAACTCCTCGTCAGATTTTAATGAAAACACTTGAGCTGCAAGTTGAATATTCGGAGAACATTTTGGGCACTTGACAGTAGAGATCAGGAGACTGCGATGATAATAATAAGCAAATAAACATCGGGAAAATACAGTTTATATGAGGAGTTGGTCGTGATCCAGTAGACATGGCAACGTTGCGCGTTTGTTTCCCATCTCCTCTCTCTCTCTCTCTCTCACTAATCGACATCATAACACGCGACGTTGTCACATCAAAGTACTACGTACCTCAATCAGGAGATGGTATATCCCAGGCTTGCTTTGACTCTCACAGTTGGTGGGATACTACCTCAAGGTCCACCCTAGTACACACACACAGCAATATGTGTGCGTGTGTGTGTGCAAGTGACGTCAGGCCCGTACATGAGAGAACGGAAGTTGAGGAACGAGAAGGATCCGTCCGTGCGGAGAGAGGCGAAGAGGTGAGCCGCAGCAGCCGTACGGACCGGGGACCGGTAAATTTTCACGACCCTAGAAACCTCGGTTCGCGGTTCAGCGGTGTTGGAGTCCCGACAGCGTGGTGCGCGCACCACGGAAGAAAATTCGACTGGGCAACCGGC
Source organism: Diplazon laetatorius (assembly GCA_963662125.1). Lineage (NCBI taxonomy): Eukaryota > Metazoa > Arthropoda > Insecta > Hymenoptera > Ichneumonidae > Diplazon > Diplazon laetatorius. Next base: position 4,068,980 of record OY759158.1, on the reverse strand, counting down.
CAATCGACGTGTTCGGACCGGTGGCTTCCGGTCTGCGCCGTGCTGTCTCATCGAGAAAGACGGTCGAAGCATTTTGAGAATATAAAAGTGCTGCATCCTCGACCGCAGTCGCGAATCTCGAATTTTCGTCACTCGACGAATCAGGAAGAATGACACGAGACTATAATGTCAAATGTATATATATATATACCGCGTCGAAGAGATGAGCCTACTACAAGATTAAACACGATTTATACAAAAATAATAATTGCCCACACCGTTGCGTCTTCATGAGACTTTGTAATTAGTTCGTAACATCTTTGAACTTTCGCGCGCTCTCCTCGTCTGTTGTAGTCGCTCATTTCAACGACGCACGGGAGTTATGAATAATATGCGCACTCACGCCAGACACAGAATTATAGCGTATAATAATAATTAGTAATTTTTTTTTCACGATTTAATTTTCATTTATCAAGAACATCATTGATAGAAAAAATATTGCTTCGTTGATTCTTAAGAAAATTAACTGAGCAATTAATTTATAAAAAGAAACCGAAATCTTACGAAATTTACATCTATAACAAGGTCGTCCGTCGTGAAAGCACGTTAAAATAACATTATATAACGAATTTACTATAATAATTAGTAATAATAGGAATAATAATAATAATAATAATAATAACAATAAATAACGATGAGTAATAATAGAGTATACAAAAAGCTGTGATAATTGATGCGTGTCATGTCGTTAGGACTTTTTTGCAATAGAGAATGATTATTCCCAGCAGAGTAAATCTTTTGTACATATTAAAATTTCATTTTGACTTCAGGTCTATAAAATTGTATTAAATATCACCATTCAATGATAAATATATCATAATAATAATAATCATCAATAATATCAATAATATTTAATAATAATAATAATAATAATAATAATAATAATAATAATAATAATAATAATAATAATAATAATAATAACTCTTGGAGCGCAATGGGGGATGCAGGGGGTAGTTTTGCGGGTCGTCGGAGAGACGATCCGAGAAGTCGGGGAAAGTGTCTGGTTACCGGCAACCCTCTGAACAGTGAAGTCTGCTGCCGCCTCAGGTCGCCGTCGTCGCCTGATAAAGGACCCCCGCGAGGGGTGCATATAGGGCAGGGGGCGGGGGGAAGGCATCGCGAGCCGTGTGGCTCAGACTCGGTTACGCGATGCGTAATATTCCGCGAAGACTCGCCGTAATACCAACGAGACGCGAACTCGACGCCACCCACGACTCGCGATGCATCGTCCACGACTAGCGACGAAGAAATTATTGCCGTGCGTGATGCATACGAGGTTCGAGTACACGCCCGGCAACTTCGATGCCATCGTCGACGACGAACTCACACATGAACGCGCTCGAAAGCTATGACGTGTGAGTTTTGCGGTACAAAAAAGACATAAAAAAAAGCACAATCCAGAGTTTGGCCTATCGATCACTTCAACATTCTGTGCTGTCGTAGGTGAATAATTTGTTACAGTGTATGAGCAATAATCAACGTTTAACTCGATTCAATATGGATTAAAATCAAATTGAATCTCTTCGTGGGAGCTTAATGAATGGATGAATCTAGAATGAGTCGTATTCTTGAGTTTCCTTTCTTATTTTATTTTTTACATATATGAGCGATTCCACGTGACTTCAGCCACTAAAAAAAAATTTTCCACAAATAATTTTAAAAAATTGAGCTATTTTATTGCAATATATTCACCGAGTGGCGATTTGAAAATTTTTTTTTACGGTTTTATTGTTAATTAACATTTTTTTTTTATTTTTCCATTCAAAGGGCTGTATATTTGGCAGGATTTGACGTATTTACATTTGTAAAAAACGAAAATGTGTGTCTTTTTATGGCCTTCCAGAAAAAAATTACTTTAGATTTTATTGAGCAAGTTGAACGTCCGTTTCAGGGAAAAATATGCAAAAATATTTTTTTTCTCAAAAAATGCATTTTTTAATTTTTTTTTCAAAATTTCCCCAAATTCTGAATACGAAAAAAGAATTTTTGGTATTTTTCTTAAGACACTCAATTTCCATCCCCGGAATTTTTCATTTTCCGGGAAGAAAAAAATTGCTATGGCAAAAAAAGTAAATGTTTCAGTGTTAATCAGAGACAAAATCGAATTCGTGAAAGCGGAACCTCTCAATACAGTCCGATTGGGCTGAAATTTTCCACAGACGTCTGCCGATAGTATCTTCTTCGAATGTAAAAGTCGCCGTTAGAATCTATAAAACCTTGTATATGTATAAAACACCTTAATTCATATATATATACATATATTTCATAAACTTTCTTCTACCATTAATCCATATCAATGGTGTCTACAAAATGTTTCTAGACCTGTTCGTGAAGATCTTGATCCAGACACACAAACATATATGCATACACGAAACTAAATAAATTAATTAATCATTTTGTCTATACGTTTTTCAACACATTTACTTGTTTTTTTTTTTTTTTTAATTCTTTTTTTTATATCTATTGGTGCAAGTCGTTTCATTGACATTCCCCTTGGGGCACGAGGAGGGAGAGGAGGGGGGGGGGGACACCGTGCGATCCATCTTGATGAAACGGTTGACGTGTGAGACGTTGACATGGAAATCCCGTACGAGACGCAAATTTGCGACTGTCTTTCAAATGGCTCATTCGCATTTCTCTCCCCCCCCCCCTCCGAACCCTTCAATCTCGCCACGCTGGAGACCCAATCTCGTATCGGTACATTATGGTCAATTATTCGGGAGACCATGATTATGCGTAACGACGCGTGGGACACGCGTCGTTGACCAATCTCGACGTCAACGATCTTGATATGTCCGGGACCACGACGACTCGTCGTGTTATTTATAGCTATCACAATTGCCGGATTCGCGGTCCAATGATTTTCTCAAACGTAAATCCATGGTCAACGAGGGTCACGGAAGACATTGACGGCTTCGAACGGACGATCGTCGTTGCACATCAATGGCAACGCATTTTTTTCATAGCTGAAAAGAAAAAAAAAATTGTTGTATCATCATTTTTAAGATTCCATGGTTCCGAATCAAAATGAAGCTGCAAGTTGAAAGCTCCTCCGAATCGTATATAGTGAACGTAGTTCTCTGAATGGCAAAAAAAAATCATTTAAAAAAATCCATTTTTTACAAAAAAAAAATCATATCTTTGACAATTTGTAATTTATTATATTTTAATATTTTAAAAAAGTGGTTTGGCTGGAAGGTGTGCCTGGGGTCATTTCGACCCCCAGTGACCTCGCAGGGTTAACTAGATTTTCGTCGTTGAATCAAATTTTTACAACGAATTTCAATGAAATGGGAAAAAGTTGGGTAGTCGGAAGCAATTTGGCGATAAAATAGATTGACACTTCACGGTCAAGTCGGTAAAATGAAATTTTCACAATTTTCCAGTTTTCGAGAATTGCCCAAGAGGTTGCGAACATGGCTTCGAAGGTTATTCGCACTGTTGATATTAACTACGAAGCTCGACTCGAAAATTCAGTTGCAACACTTTGGCAACGTTACGTGAAAGCCTGCTCGCACACGGAACGAGGTTATCCCCGAAATCGGGCGAGCAGCAGTGGACGGGCCTTCTGCAAAATTCACCAGAACCACGGAAAAGCGTACAGTTGGCTGGTTTGGCTACCCGCGGGGCTATCTTGAGAGTTTACGGTCGGTCATTGCCTGAACTCAGATTGCTCGCTAAAAATTTCAGGAATACGAGATCGGAGCTTCGGGCTTTTCGAGAAGAGCTCTTCTTCGCCCGCTTCGTATTCGCGTACAGTCATGCACAAAAGAATAATCGTGTGCAATGGTAGTTTGGTCGAAGGTCTCAAAATTCGTTGTTCAAAGATTGACGGATATTGACATTGATCAAACGTTGATTGAAAATAATGAAAAACAGGCTCGACTTATACATAATAGTATATTGTGTATCAAGGTCGGAAAGAAAACGATGGTAGGCCCTGAAAATAATTTTTAAAATACATTCATCGATTTCTAAAATTCAAGTTTTTCGTCGAATGTCCATTTCGTTTGTCCTTCAAGACGAACCAAAATTGTAAAAAAAAAAAAAAAAACTTTTTTCTAAATCCAATATGAGGATTCGAAAGACAGCAAGTCTTTCAAATCCTAAAATTCAATAGGCCCTAAAAATCATAATAGTATTCAAAATACATTAATTAATTATTCAAATCTAAGTTTTGTGTCGATTTTTCATTTCGATTGTCCTTAAAAAGTTACCGAAAAATGGTAACAAAACATTATTTCCTCATAGAATCAAAATCGAACATCTATCAATAATAAGAATCGAATATTAGAATTCGGAAGCCAGTAAGTGTTTTCACTCCAAATATTCAATAGGCCCTTTGATCAAAATGATCAAAAATATTTCAATTACATTTTATTTTCATCAAACAAATGCTAAAACAATTGAAATTTAAAAAAATAAATATTTTTTTAACAATTTGATATAATTTCGTGAGACCCGCTGATAAGTCCTGGCAACATCAAACTGCAATTTCGAGTTTCTCTCTCTCTCTCATGTCCGGCTATCTGGCTAGCCGATATTACAATCCCCGAATCCACTGGACCCCTCAGGCAAATCCATTGTGGTCTCCTCCGGAGACTCGGAATCCGAGAATACTCGTTGTAATCGCCACCGTGGGGTCCATGGGGGATGTCTCGGAGAGACGAGAAACCAGTGAACGAGAGAAAAAGCCCGAGAGAGAGAGAGACATAAACCGGGCACGAGACAGACAGACCCATCCAGACACCAGTCAGACCCGAGAAACTCAAAGAAAATGTTCGCCAAACGAATACCCGCTACACACCTAAAGACCTTACCTCCCACCTTATTTTTTTTTTTTTTTGCACTCCTCATCGAACGTTTAAACCCACACGCTCTCAACCTTTTCGACCCTATATTCGACTCTTCACCCTTTCCCCCGATTTTCAAGCCGAAAAAAAAAAAAAACGAAAAATAAATAAATAAAACAACAACCTCAGCCTGGAAATTCGTACGAGCCAACGAAATTTTTCGCGACCCAACACGGTTTTTTCCACGAGAAGAAAAGTTTTTTTTTTTTTTTTTTTTTTTGCGAATCGACGTGGGCAACGACGTGAAACACATTTATCGTACACAATCTCGTGTGCGTGTGTGTGTTTGTATATAGCACATTGTCGCGTGTTCGGAATTCTTATTTCGACAAAGTTGCTTCTGGTTCCTCTACATAGGAACTCCCAAGAGGGGCGGGGGGGGGGGGGGGGTGGTTCTTATGTAGCACGAAGAGGTTGACAAGGGGTTGTGTGTTGGGTTCTGAACTACGTGGATACGTGATTTCGCTTGCACTTGTTTTCGTGCGAGATAGACCCGTTGATATCTGCGAGTGACTCAAACCCTCGTGATGTTGCATCGTCCTAGTGCGTCAGATGATTGAGCGAATGGGCTGTTTCATTGGATTTGTGTTTGTCTAACGATCGTCGAGTCATATTATCATTATTCATTATTACATCGACCGTGGCAGTCGTTGTCGTACATAAATGTGGTTTTAAAAATATGTGCTGTCGGTTTTTACACTTGATTGTTTTTCCAATGAAACGAATGAGATAACGTTGTCTAAAATCTATGTCATTAAAAAAAAGCCTTTATTTTTAAAAGAAAATATTATCATTATTTTTATTATATTTTTTCTCACGTGTTTGAAAGTGTGTGCAAAAATATATGTAAAATGGTGTGTTTCTATAGTTTCGATGATCCTGAGGGAAAATTTATTTCACGGTGTCATTTTGTGTTCCATTGAAATTACGTACTTTTTTATATGTATATAGATAATGAATAAATAGATAAATAGTCGACGTCGGATCTTGCAACAATTCAGATCGATTCAATCGACGTGCATCCATTCAATCTGTAAATTCGTTTCATATACAAAAAGTATTAAAAAAGAAAATTTCAACGATAAATTTCACGATCGTTTCTGTATTCTAATTTTTTTTTCTTTTCAACCAATATTTCTTTCAAAACAGATGTTCAACACTCGTGAAACTGTCGTAATGTTGTTACATTATGTTCCACGGCTGCTGGAACTTTTGAAAAAAAAAAAAAAAAACAAAAAAAGGAAAAAAAAAGATAATCGCCAGCCTCGCGATCGTTTTTCTTCCTTTTTTAATCTCACGTCCGAAGTATGGTAATTTTATGCGAAAAAGAAAAAATGCGACGATGCCTCGAAAAAAAATTTCAAAAGTATAATATGAGAAGGGTCTGTAAATCTTTGGTCGGAGTTGGCTTATTACCGCTCTTCTCTTTCTCTCTCTCTCTCTCCCTCTCCACAACCCCCTCCTCCCACCACCCCCTCATCCCCTTCCCCACCTTTATTTAGCGAAGCGCATCACCGACGTCGTTCCAAGCATTCTCACCGAAAGCCGCAATCTTAAACTTCCTTCGGCCCTCCGTGACTCCCTCGCGAGCCCTCCGCTTCTCCCTCTGGCTCATCGCTAGTCGGCTAAAGGTCTCGCGAGGGGGGTCAACGATCCCCCAGGAAGCCAATCTATTCCGCGAGGCTAAAACTGGACTGACGTCTATAGAACTTTCTTCCAGCTCATCGACCATCGCCGTCGTTACGTAACGGATTCTTTTTCACTCTTTCTCCATCCCCTCTCTCCCTATCTCTCTCTCTCTCTTGCTCCTTTCCTCTTTCCTCTTGCTCTCGATAGCCTCGAGAAAGATCGCAAACTCAACGGGACAGCCTTGTTATAAAAACAACAGAATGCACTCCAAACTCTTCGGACACATCTATTTATATCTCATCCCACATAATCGGAATATACTTTTTTTAAAATATACTTATACTGTTTCAGAAAGAATACATATGTCTTTGAATATAAATAATGCTGAAGATTAATTTATCCAAATTGTTTGAACAATGCTAAATAAAAAAAAAAGGTCATCGTAAATAAAATAAATTAATTACATTGTATCATTGGTTATTTCATTGGTTCGTTGATTAACGACAATATAGATCTATCAATGAACACAAATTGTTATGTGAAAATATTTTCACAAATTCATCAAATTTTATTGTTCATTTACTTTGTTGTTATGTCTGACATTTATAATGTCAGACAAAACATTTATAACGTATTATTTATATCGTCAATGTATATTCATATACCTAGTTTCCATCATTTTTTTCGAAAATAACTATGATCCAAATTTATCAGACTTTGTTCACTGGTGCCTCAGTTAAAATATTTATTCATGGCATTCATTAAAGCGCGATGGGTTGCAATGGGTCGGAATATTTATTCAACCACCTACGAGAACTCGCCTTTGTACAGAGAACGTACATTTAACGGACGAACGAAGGTTTGACTTGTCAAACTCGGTTGAAAGTTTGAAATCAACTGCAAATAAACGTGCCATATGGTATGTCCCACATTTAATATTCCATTGCACGGTCCGGCCAACGTTACAATGTACACTCACACGGAAAATATTCACATACGTAATATACTTATATACATATATGTTATATATATTAGAGTGGTCCTTAGCAAGGGCCATTTTCAATAAAAATTGAATAGTCCCCCAAATAGATTACAAATAATTTTTTTTTAAATGTTAGCAAAGTTCCCTCATCCTGTCTCAATATTCATCCATGCCTGTGGAATTTTCAATTTTGCAATTGTATACCATGAAAGGTTTATCGAGTTTATCTATCATATCTAAAATATCAACGTGAAAAAAAATTTGCTCAATATGCTTTCTTCATGAGAAAGAAGCGTACATTTTTTAAATAATGTTTCACCTATGAGAAATAAACTCAATAAACATTTCACTGTACGTAATTTTTCAAAAAATTAAAATTCCACAGGCATAGGTAAATATTGAGATAGGGTAGAGCGACTTCGCAAACATTTTTTTTTTATTTGGAACCTATATGTGGGGGGTTATGCAATTTTTATTGACAAATGACCCTTGATAAGGACCGCTTTAATATAAATATATTATACATATATGTCCTGAATGGGTACATGTAGACAAATGCTTTGTGCATAAACCCCGTCGAGTTTACAGGTATAAACGAATCTCCGGCGAATATTTAAATATCGATCTTACCCCGCGGCTGCTAAAAATAAAATGCGCCAAAGAACGTGAATGAAACTTCGCGAAAGCTCCAACTGCAATTATTCGGTAATTGCTCATCGGATATTGGTCCCGATAGACGGCGCGACGATTGACAGTCCGGGAGAACATAAAAGTTGGACGGCTTTTCGCCATCCTTGCAATCGATATATATATATTATTTTTTTCACAGCGCCACGAACGAGATTCGTAAGTTCCTTAAATCGAAACTACCCAAAAAAATAGTTAACAATCACAATTTTTTGTTTCGTGCAACTTTCAACTATTCAATTGATAATAAATAATTGTTTCATTCTTACAACACAACCATCAATATCTCTAATTTATTTATCACTTAGCGTCGTTGGGATACATCTCTTTAATGACCAAGGATAATCAGCAGTTGATAAACTTCATTCAATTGTATCTCAATGTCAGGGGCTCAAAACAGAAAAAAACGCCCATAGACGGACCTCTCGATTTTTCACATAAATATAGTGATGTGAAAAATCACGAGCCCGAAATTTTTCAGTCGATCATCAAACTTTAGTGAAATTCAGTGGAATCCTCCATAAACAATGAAATTATAAAATCGGTGGTAAAGTTCAGGATCGAAGATACCGAATGGGCAGCTGAATTTGTTCATCTATGAACACTAAGAACAGCCATGAACCATTCACCGATACTGGAAACCTGAATTTCATTGATTTTTTTTACACTATCTGCACTGGGCGCTCATATATATATATATATATATATATATATATATATATATATATATATATATATATATATATATATATATATATATATATATATATATATATATATATATATATATATATATATAACACTATTTGATCGTGAGAGTGCGTACCGGGCTTTTCACTATTATTGCGTTCTATGGAATTCTCGGGTCGTTTTCCCATAATCCTCTTAAATGCCCCTTGTACCTTCTGTCTCTGCAGTACTCTGTGTATCGCGACTATAATAGATATATACATATATATATATAAACAGTACAAATGCACGCGGGCCCCTCTGCAGCTGCACACTTAAATCCAGCCAAATGATCAATAAAAGCCAACTGTACGTGTCCTCAGCTACTTCGCAAATAATCCTCCAATTCCTAAATCATCCGAACGATGCGATACCCAAATGAGCATACGCTCCACGAAATCTCGTACAACAACAAATTAATTTAATATCCCCTCATTCATCTTAAATTAAACTCGGTTCACGAGCAGCAACGTTATCACGGTTTTCAATTTTTAAATACACGACAAGAAACGATAACGACTTTTCTATTCTATTTTTTTTTTCTGTTTTTGTCACGAGTGTTCAACGTTTCAAGAACTTTTACATTTTATTACAACACATTATAAGGACGTGATTTTCGTGATGTAAGATATACGGGATGATTATGTAAAATAATGGGAAGCACCGTCGTCTCGAATATCATTTCGACGATCGCGACACGGTGTGGGTATATCGCGCGAAAACCGAGTTTGTTTACGCAATTGCCGCCAGACGAAAGTACTTTCCGTAGACGACGACGAGGACGACGACGACGACGGGGGGTTGTGCGGATGAGGAAAATGGGGCGACGCGACGTCGCGACGCCGATGGCGATGAGGCGTTTTATTATTATACGTCGAATCCTCGCGGATATCCGTGGAATATAACCAGGACTCGTGTGTGTGTGCATGTGTGTGTGTGTGTGGGTCGATGATATCGTTCGACTAGGTTATTCAAATTTCCCTCGACATGCATTTTTATTTATTTATTTATTTATTTATTTATTTATTTATTTATTTATTCATTCATTTATTCATTTATTCATTTATTCATTTATTCATTTATTCATTTATTCATTTATTCATTTATTCATTTATTCATTTATTCATTTATTCATTTATTCATTTATTCATTTATTCATTTATTCATTTATTCATTTATTCATTTATTCATTTATTCATTTATTCATTTATTCATTTATTCATTTATTCATTTATTCATTTATTCATTTATTCATTTATTCATTTATTCATTTATTCATTTATTCATTTATTCATTTAATCATTTATTTATTCATTTATTTATTTATTTATTGAGACTCGCCATTTTCTTCCTCCGAATCGTACGTAGTGAATAAAGATTCCTCTATGAGGAAGCTAATAATTGAAATGAAAATAATGAAAATACTTCTTCATTCGAAGAAAGCAATTTTTTATTCAAATTTATTTCTAGTCTCATTGATTCCTTTTTTTTTCATTAGGTCTTCAATCGATGACGCCTATAATTTCAAAGTTGTATTCACAAAAACGCAAATTTCGTTTTACGGTGAAAGTCCGTAAGCTCGGGCGAGACTCGTCGCACTTCGTAGTCGCCGAATTTTTCGAGCCGCAGCGAAGGAACAAAAGTCCATGGGGGCGCAGGGTGCACGAAAACCGCAAGCGTGAATTATTTCGCAGGGTGAATAAATTTCTATCGATCGTTCGTGACTCATTTCACTCAACCCCTCAGTCACTGTACGCTGGATTATGAACGTCCTACGGTTGTTGCACGAAGTTTTCACGAATGCACGTATCATAACAGTCTCATTTATGTTTCTATACAATATCCACCCGAAGATTCGTCAGGGTTTCCCCATCCCAACGTAATTGTCCGTTCGAATCGAAAGGCACAATTACACCAATTTGTCAGACTGAATTAATGACACACACGCACACGCACGCACACACATTACGAGGGTATACGTTGGAGCTATCATTTTCTATTTTATTTCTCTTAATCAGCCCTTTAGTTTGCTCCCACAATTAGTATGGGGGAGGGGGGGAACAGGACGATTGATTGTTCGCCTTCAAAGCGCACTTGATTTCAAGGGCCGGCTGCGACCCTCAAAATCAAACGACGGCTACCGCTTGACGTTCACCAATCAATTCATTTATTTCTATAACACATGGTCGCAAATTTAAAACAATTTTATTCAATTCTTCGTTCTTCCTCTTTTTTTTATTTTTTATTTTCATTCAACCATTGTTTCAATATAAAAATAGAGTAGTCGAAGATTTCACGTGAAAAACGGAAGGAACCATTCGACATTAAGGCCGCATGTGACAAATCCGTTTTTATTCGCCGAGCTGCTTCGAAATTAGGTTTAACGTTTCTTTTTACAATCATCGAAACAATTGAGTTGCAATTGTTGTAATTTGATTCAAAAACATTTTTTCCATAATAATAAGACTCGTTTGAGGGAAAAAAATAGTGAGAAAAGTGTTTTTTTCGGGGTTACAAGTAGCCCCTAACCCCTTAAGGTGATGTGCGATGGCTGAGCGTCCGCCATGAGTGCGAGAGAGATAGCACCATAGGCGCTCGAGGCGAAGCGAGAGAGACGGGGACCCAGCTATCAGTACATCGGCTTGAAGCATCGAGCTTAAAGCCCTTTTGATCGGTTCGAAAAATGTCATATCCATCGGTAACCAGTAGACTGACCGTCGTTCGTGAGCTTTGTCTGTAAAAACGTGACTCTCCCCGACTCATTGTGAAAGCTTTGGAATGAATAATACTTGATGCATCGCAATACATCGTTGAGATATGACGACGAAAAATTCATTGCCACACAAGCAATGATAATCCCACGATCGATGATTTTATGTGCAAAATATTTGGCACGTTCCACCGTATCGAAAAATAAACACAGACATTTGTCCCAAAATTATCAAAAAAGAAAAAAAAATCATTGAACTGAACAATAAAAAATAATCGATCAATAAAACGATCGATAGATAAAATCCCGATGACAATTTTTACATAATAATCAATGTCAATTACGTACTTGACAAATTCGAAGAAAAAAAAATAAATAAATGAAACATGTTTGATAAATTTCAAACAAATTTGATAAATGCAAGACCGATTCTACCGCGTGACTTGTCGACGTCGATCACTCGGGTTTCCACTCGTTGACCAACGCTGAGAGTCGTTCCCGCCATCTGCGATTGGTGTATCAAACCGTTTTTTTCCACGCCAACGTCGACGAAAGCGCCGAAATGCGTGATGTTTCGCACCACGCCGGTCAAAAATATTCCGGCTTTGAGATCGTCCATCGTCGTGAGACTCTTCCGAAACATCTCGACCCCGGCCTTGGCTCTGATGTCCTCGCCCTTTTTCATCGTCAAACCTTTGACGATGACCTCGATTGTCTCGATCGTCGTGCCCCATCTCTTGGCCAACACGTCGTGACCTATCTTACCGGCATAAAGATTGATCGCGAAGATAAAAGTTTTCTGTCCGATATCCGTGATTTTGCAGTCCGCGGCTTTGAGCAAATTTCTCGCGATGTCGTACGATTCCGGATGTATCCACGTTTGATCCAAATAATCGAATGGATCTTGTCGTGATTTTTTTCGATCGTTCGCCGTTGCGGTTTCCGGCATTATTCTGATGAAACCGGCGCACTGTTCGAAGGTTTTGGCACCGACGCCTTTGACCTTGGTCAGATCGTTTCGCGTTCTGAACGGTCCGGACGTTTTTCTCCATTCGATTATGTTTTTGGCCTTGGACTCGCCCAAACCGGCGACTCTTTTGAGAAGCGAGACGGACGCTGTGTTCACGTCCACTCCCACGAAACTCACCGCTTCCATTATCACCTGCAGCGGTAAATCAATGTAAATCTTAGCGGGGGAAAAAAATACTTCAACAAAAATTCGTCATAAAACGAATGATTTTGATATACGTGAGATTAGATCGGTCCTCAGCGAGGGTCGGTTTTTAATTAAAATTGCGTAACCCCCCGCATTGGTGCCAAATAATTATTTCGAAATGTTGGCGAAGGCCTTTCAGCCTGACTCAATATTTATCTGTGCCTGTGGAATTTCAAATTTTGTAGTTATATACCATAAAACGTTTATCGAGTTTATTCATCATATCTAAAATATGAACATAAGAAAATCTTGCTCTATATGCTTTTTTCTTCAGAAAGATGCGTACCTCACTTTAAAAATTCGCTAGTGCCCGGAAAACAAAATAGCGGAACTGATACGGCGGCTTGAAAATTAAAAAATATCAAATGCAAAATACGCCAAAGTGGAAATTATATGACGACATTAAACTAAAGTGTATATTGGCATTTTGAGTCCGAAATCCATGTCCAGTAATCCGAAAAAGCAAAAAAACTAGTTCTAAGCGCAATTTCAGTTTTCAAGCTGCGATATTTAGTCCCGCCATTTTGTTTTTGAGGATCGGACAATTTTTTTAAGTAACAAAAACGTCCAAATACGCATCTCTCTGATGAAGAAAGTATATTAATTACTTTTTTTCAAATGCTGATATTTTATTTTCATAAAAATTCCACAGCCATGGATAAAAATATTGAGATATGATGGCGAGAATGTTTTTCAAAATTATACGCAATTTTGATGAAAAAACGACCCTTGCCAGGACCACTCAAACGTGAGACACGTACTTCGTTCAATTTAGCAGCCAACTGCTTCTCCGGTAGATCGTGCTGATACATTCCGACTCCAAGATGCTTGGGTTCGATCTTGACCAATTCGGCCATCGGATCCTGAAGTCGTCGAGCTATCGAAACCGCGGATATGAGATTGACATTTAAATTCGGAAATTCGGCAACGGCTTCGGGACTGCAGCTGTAAATCGATGCTCCGGTTTCATCGACGATGGTGTAAACCACGTCCAACGGTTCGAAAGCTCGGTTCCTTATCAGATTAGCCAGAAAAACTTCGGTTTCCCGACACGCTGTGCCATTGCCAAGCGCGAATATACCACAATTGTGTTCAACGACCAATCGAACCAACGTTTTTTCGGCTTCGTATTTGGCTTTTGGATTATTACCGTCGTGAGGATGTATTATATCGGTCGCGAGAACGTCGCCCTGTTCCGACACAACGGCCAATTTGCAACCGTGACGAAATCCCGGATCGACGCCCATGACGACTTTGCCTCTCACGGGCGGCGACAACAATAGCTGTTTCACGTTTTCCGCAAAAACGTCCATCGACGCGATTTCCGCTCTCTCGTTCATCTCCTGTCGCGTTCTTCTCTTGACGAAGGGTTTGATCGATTTGTTACAAGCGTGTTCTATCGCAGCTGTTATCAACGATCTGTGAATGGCCGATGCGTTAACCGCGTAACCGTTTTGCCACAGGCAATGATTTTTGATGGATTGTTCGAAACTATTGGGCACGTTTATCTTGACGCTCAAAACCTTTCGAGCTTCGCCCCTGTTGATGGCCAATATCTGATGGGGTTTCATGTGACCTTCGGCGGCTGAAAAATTTTCGTACAATTCGTACTTGGTTGCTTCGCTCCTTTGTTTGTCCGTCTTTTCCTGCTTCGCCGCCGCCGTTTCCTTGGTCCTTGTCGTCTGAATCTGCATGGAATGTTCGGTTCTCAATTGTCTTACTTTTTCAAAAGTACGCCGATCCTTGTTTATCATATCGGCGATGATGCAGACCACCCCATTTTTCACTTGCTCCTCCGTCTTCAAACCTTCCACGTCAGGTCTCACCAGATGCGACAGCGGATAGAACGATCGTCCTGTTATCACCGCCTCCGCCACGGGTCCCAGACCCAACTGTTTGGCTTTTTCCGCCAGAGTCGACTTGGTCACCTTGAACATGGAATGTATCTGATCCAAATCTTTCAGCGATTTTGTACCGTGAACGAAAGCGTGAAATTCGGGAGTCCATTTGCCCTGTTTGTCGATTTCTTTGATTATGGACGCCGCTCGAGCTTTTATGAGTTTGGCTTTGTCGTAACTGTTCTTGGCTCTTCTGAGTTCGTCGGCGTCCATTCCTTTGGTCATGTCTTTTCTGTATCTGGCTATGAAGGGTATGGTATTGTCGTCTTCCAAAAGTTTTATCACGTTCTCCGCCGTTTGATGATCTACGTTATTTTTCTCTCTCACGTAATCGACTACCGACCATTCGACGCAACGAACGTTGGACTCTCGCAGACGAGCCAGATAAGTCTCCGCCGTTTCGTCCTTTTTGGGTTTGGCCCGCGGTATGGCTTCCTTGTCGTCGCAATCCGTTCCGTCGTCCTGCTTGAAAGCTCTTTCGACTTTCGGCTGAGCTGCGGCTGCCACCTTTCCGGGATTTTGGCATTGTCGCTTGCTTGTCTTACCGATCGATCCTTCCTTCTTGGGACTGGCTCTGACGATGTTCACTCCGTTCGACCCCGCTTCCAATTTAACTTCCGATCCGGATTTCTCATTGTGCGACAAACAGGATCCCATTTTGTATTCGCTATCCGAGATCTTTCTCTTGCGACCTGGCTTAATATTTTTTTCGTCTTTGCATTTGGCTTCGGACTTAACACCGACACATTTCTGCGGTGATTTTTCGTTTGATTTTACACGAGCTTTTCGGGTTGGAGCAATTTTATTGCGTCGTGAATTATTGTCAACAACGTCGTCGGTGAGGTTATGAACTGTACCGGTTGAATCGCAACGTTTCTTTATCGACGTTACTGGACGATCATTTTCGACGATCACACAATCATCAGCGGTGTCATTGTCATCCGAATCCGACAACTCGATAATCGCTTTACGCACACACTTGCGCTTGGCCATTGAAATTTCGCTATCGTTCTGATAAGATTTTTATGCGTGACGAGTGATAATGATATCGGCAATTTGTTGCGTCCTGTGTGAATTATAACTATATTAATCGGATTATATTACATTGTTGTCGATAAAATGACCTTATCGAAGTCGGGATCACGGATGACAATCATTTTTCATTGAACCGTTCCCTTTATTTTCGATACGCTGTCGTCTGCTAGTAACTGCTCTCTCACGGTTGTACATACACAACCAAAAATTCTGCGATGTGGCGGGGGGTCCCCTTTTGTGGTGCTTTGTGTCGCCACTTCTCGCTGTCACCGCTTGGGTCACTGCGAACTGGATATCTTTTTTTTGTTTGGATAGCGCGGGATTTTTGAAAACTCGAGATAATTCGGAAATAATTCATCACATTGAATTCCAATTGTTGAACAATTTTTTTTTATTGACTAGCATAAGCTACTCAATACATATATCAAACAACGATACATTTTTTTTTAAATATTAGTTTCACGATGTTGCAATGGACTGAAAATCCTCAAACAATGCAATCATGAAAAATGTATGATATAAAAACAACAGTACACGAATGTAAAGTTTCAAAACGTTTGAAAGTTTTGTTTGGATGGCACAGTCGATTAACGACAATTAACTATGTTAACAATATAAATCTGTACACGGCTTTGAGTCTTAGACAATTTTTCTGTCACTAATCAGTCAAAAATGTGACTGAAATAGACGACGAAAATGTGTGTGCTGTATTCTTTCTTAATTATTAGACCGTAAAGCATGAATCAATATTTATCGAAGTATACAAGGCCGAATCATTTGATCGGATAATTCCACAGTTGAACATTGCGAAGTTTCTTCGGCAACTCGGTTTTAAGTATTGTTTCATCGATTGAAATCCCGAATTTCGATTCGCCGACGAAACTTTTTGATATGGTTCAGAGACACTTAACGAGTGCCAAATTGAGGCGGTTTTCCTCCTTCGAAACCCTGCTCACTCTGACTTCGACTTTTTGATTGATAACGACGGTCAAGCCATTCATAAAATTGTTATGTATCAAACCGTCTATTTCTGCGCTGACATCTACAAATGCACCGCATTTTATCAAACCGACCACAGTTCCGGTTAAGACAGTGCCAACGGTCAAATCCTTGAACCTTATCAAGCTTTTACGAAAAATTGCACTGTCTAACTTGCCACGGATATCCGTATCTCTGTCCATCGTTAAACTCTGTACTATCATTGCGATCGTTTCTCTGTCGACGTCACATCTTTTCGCTAACATCGCGTATCCGTTTGAACTCACATAGGCGTTGACGCTGCGTTTGAAGTTGTCACTTCCCAGCTCGTTAATTTTGCAATTTGCTTTGTCCAAAAACGATTGGGCAACGGCATAAGATTCTGGATGAATCCAGGTCTTATCGAACGGGTTAAAAGCATTCGGCGAAATAACGGTTTCACTGATAGCCACAGCGGTTTCCGGTATGATTCTGATAAAACCTGCGCACTGTTCGAAAACCTTTCTGCTTATACCTTTGACCTTCAAAAGATCATTTCTATCGATAAACGGGCCATTATTTTTTCTCCACTCGACAATACTGTTTGCCTTTGTTTCGTCCAAACCGGCGACTCTCTTCAGCAGAGCCACGGATGCCGTATTCGCGTCCACGCCAACGTAGCTTACAGTCTCCACGATTATCTGCAACGATAGATAACAATAATGAATATGATTCAACCTCAACATGGATTACACACCAATGGATGAAATTTTTGAAAACATTGCGAAGAAATAAACACCTCATTTATTTTCGTTGCGAGTTGGTTATTCGAAAATTCTGGCTGACACATTTCCTCAGTCATGAGTTCGGAATCGACTTCAACGAGTTCGGCCATGGGATTCTGCAGTCGTCTGGCTATAGACACGGCTATCGCCATGTCCGTTTGGAGATGCGAAATTCCCACCGCTGCGTTACGACTGCGTCTGCGATTAGCCAGTCCTGTTTGGTCGACGATTGTGTAGGCTGCGTCCAACGACGCAATGTTTTTGTGCTTCAACACGTTGGCGAGGAAGAGTTCGGTTTCGGCGCAGGCGGTGCCGTTACCCAGTGCTAAAAATCTGCACTTGTGTCTGCAGATCATTTCAACGACCGAAAGTTTTGCTGCCATCTTGGCCCTTGGATTGCTTACGTCGTGAGGATGTATGGTTTCGGTGTCCAGAACCTTGCCTTCTTCTGAAATCATCGCCAATTTGCAACCGCCTTCGAACCCTGGACTGATACCCAAAATCTTGGCGTTGCCCACGGGCGGCACAAGTAGATGTTGCTTGACGTTCCGTGCCAGACTGTCCATAGCCGTGTTTATCGCTTTTTCGTTGATATCTTGTCTCGTCTTTTTCACAACCAAATTTCTCATCCACTTACTGTATACCGAATCGACAGCCGCAACGATCAGGTCTTTTTTCAGCGACGATCTGACCCCGGTGAATTTATATTGCTCCAGACATTGCCGCTTGAACTGTCTCTCGAACTCACTAGGAACATTCACTCTAACCTTCAGTATTTTGAGCTCTTCGCCTTTGTTTATAGTGAAAACCTGAATAAAATGCAGATTGTTCGCCATACATTTGAAATTGTAGTAAGGCTCATATTTAGCCTTGTCCTCCATGGATTTATTTGCATTTTGGAGACTTGTTTCAATCTCCATTGGACACTGCGATCTCACTTTGTTCGCAGTAGCAAACGTTCGTCTGTCTTTGATAATTTTATCCGCCAAGAGACCGACTATACCATCTTTGATCTGCTTTTCGGTTTTCAAACCTTCGACCGATTCTTGAACAAATTCCACAAGCGGGGGAACAGTTTTATCATCGAGACACGCATCTGCTAGAATTTCGAGGCCCAGAGAAATCAAATTTTTCAAAGTTTTCGATTGTTTATTTTTGAATATCGAATAAACATGTTCGAGTTCGTTCAACGATTTGATTTCGTGAACAAAGGCGTGGAATTCGGGCGTCCATTGACCTTTTTGTTCCATCTCTCTGACTATGGCGACGGCACGGCGTTTGATCAATTTAGCCTGTTCGTAGCTGTCTCTCACCTTTCGCAATTTTTCCACATCCACTGTCTGGGTCAAGTGTTTTCTGTACCTGGCAATAAATGGTATGGAACTGTCGTCATCGAAGAGCTTCATGATATCCTCGACGACCGTCTTCTTCATGAAGGTTTTTTCTTGAACATAATCGATGATCGACCATTCTTTGCATTTCACGTTTGCGTCGTTCAATCGTTCCACATAAGATTTTGGTTTGACATTCTGTTTCGTCGTGGACGCCGTCTCGACAGTCGCGGCGGCTCTCCGCTCCAACCCAACTCTGACTCTGGCTGATTCCGCGTGCACGTGCGATCCCGCGGTTGCGCATATCTGCGTCGATTGCTGTCGATGAAGTTTTACCCGCTGCAACAACAATAGCTGCTCGTTCG
Source organism: Diplazon laetatorius (assembly GCA_963662125.1). NCBI lineage: Eukaryota > Metazoa > Arthropoda > Insecta > Hymenoptera > Ichneumonidae > Diplazon > Diplazon laetatorius. The sequence continues at coordinate 4,049,764 of OY759158.1, read as the reverse complement.
CCATCGCCTGAGCAGCTGCTTGTTCCTCGAACGTCTTCTTCAATCTTTCCTGTTCCAATTTTCTCTTCACCTCTTGCTCCTCCAATTGCTTCTGCATTTTTAGGTGTTGCAACCTCAGACGATCGAGATCCTGCTGACGCTGCCATTCCAATTGTGCTTCCCTCAATTTTTTAGCTTCATCCAACTTTTGTTTCTCCCAATGTTCCCTCAATCTTTTTTCTTGCCACGCTAATTGATCAGCTTCCAATTTTTCTTTTTGACGTCGCAATTCCGCCTCGTGATCACGAAGTTCGGACGTTCGACGACTCGACGATTTTTCGGACGATTGACCCGATCCCATTGTCTTAACGTATTGCGATCCAACGCTCTCGACCTTTGTCTCGACCGCCGCTCAAACAATGGCTTCGTTGCCACCCGCAGCCCGCACTCGTAATGGACGTAAAATCGCCAGATCGCAACTCTTTTTATCGTTCGTCTTCTACGTCGGGGATTCCCCGGTTGGACTGGACGTAACTAACGTCAATTCGGGCATCACAGAGATTGGTTGATAGTTCTCCGGGATTCTCAATGTTGCGATTCGAAGTCCACCCGGAAGATCCACGATGATCGGGGTTTTTCTATTTTTTCACTGGTTTCCACTAGAACGGCGTTGTTTCGTAGTGGCAACGCTGTGCAACATAATGTTGTGATCACACAGCAGCGGGACCACGATGCACTTTCTGCACTTCCAGTCGATAATACAGATCGCGTGCACATAACAACTTTAAAATTAAATCAAATTATTTTTGAGGTTATGCCTACGTGCGCAATCGACGGTAGCGATCCATACTGCCTTTGGGAAAGTACATCGTATGTAGGTTTTCGACCATTGAAACCACTTTCTCAAAGTTGCGCGACCTCGGAAACCATGAGCTATGCGAAATCCTGCACAACCATAACCTCCAATCCGTCATCCCGGCAGAATGTTTGCGTACTGTTGATTCACAAATAGACCACGCACAATTGTCGAAAAAATGTCCGGAAAATCACGAAAATTTTTGCATTCCATCGTGACGCGTATAAGCAATTCGCCGATGGTAAACAACGCTGCAAACGCGATGGAAAATGCGTCGGAAAGGGCGCAGGTTCAAATAAATAACATGCAACATATAGCTGCTGAAAAATATGATACAATTGTGAAGGTATTGCAACTTCACGATTGTCAAATAACATTCAGAGTTATTCGAATGACTCGGATTTAATGTTAATTTTTCTTTTTTTTTTTTTTTTTCGATATTTCAGCAAGTTAACGGAACGACGATTGTTCAAGATTTGAACGCGTCGGCTTTGCAAAAATCCGCGCCGATACCCAAAAGACTGGCGGATTGGTGGCGATGGTACCAGCAATTGACCGGAATGGAAGATGTGGAAGCTGCGCAGCAGCGAGTCCTCGCCGTTCAGGAGAAATTGTTCAGGTGCCAAGACGAGCGCAGGGTGCTGAACAATCAAGCCGCCTTGATGACCGAAAGATTGAAAGACGTTTACGGCGAACTCGTGCAGACCAGACGAGACGATCCTAAGTACGTGCAACTGACGATATTGGAGAACAAGGGTTTGCAAGAACAAACGAGAATAGGATCGCAGTTGTTGCTGTTGGAGAACGAAGAACGCGATCATTTCACCAGGCTGGCCACGGCCATCAAAGAATATCACGATAGTCAGGCCATGAACGCTCAGAAATACAAATATCTGTCGATCTTAGCTTCGGCCGGGTTGGCTATTGTTTCTTTGTGCGGCTCTATGGTTTATAACAACAGAAGAATACGAGACGTGCGAATCGTCATCGCCGAAGCGCAACGCTCCAACGAAATTACTTTTCAGGAATGCTTTCAATCGCTGGAGAATGAGGTTAGGACGAATTTTCGTGGTATTTACGAAGAATTAGGTAGGAAATACACATTGAATGTGGATAAGGTTGCAAGTGCCGAATCCGGCAATGATGGCAATGTCACCAAACATGACAATGTCACCTTCGGAAATGTAGTCCATCCCCTTACGCCTGAGGATGGATCGAATAGAACGTTTGTTGTTCTTGGGTGGGTTGTTCTTGGTTTGATATGTGTTAAGCTGTTTGGTGGTTGATTCTCATGACAAAAAACGCGCATTTCCGAAACCATAATCGATTAGGTATAACAAGTTATGTAAAATAGATGCTACTTTTTTTTTCTTTTTTTTACAAGAAAGATTTTGAGGAGACGACTTGCCAGACCCTTGTAATATTATTTTTATTATTATTTCAATGAATCCTTTCTGTAGATAATTTTAGTAGGCGATGAAGCAAATGGTTGGTAGACGAAGAAAATTTGACTAAGAGCAAACCGTTGTATATTTGATAACACGGACAGTGCAAATCCGAAGAATAACAAATATTTGCTTGGACAATCGAGATATTGGAATTAGTTGCGAAATCTAATAGGAACCTATTCGAAAACTCATCAAAGTTCTAAATAGGGATGGAATTTCTCATGCAAGTTCCTCAGAAGTCTACGATTAGTACACAATTTTCAAAAATTGAAATGTTTGCAAAGTATTTAAGAAAATTTGCATCATTGTTCATTGGATGAATCAAACGTTTTTTCAATTTTTTTTTTTTTTAATGTAAATAATTTTTGAAATAAAGACTTAATTTGAAGATAAATACGCTAACGTGCGGAAAACTGTCTCGACCAATGGGTCAATCGGTTTTTTTTTTTTCATCGTTTAACAATCTCGATTAATAATCGACGTGATATCAATGTGTGAAATGGATTTTCAAGAGGTGTTCAATCCCAATTCTTCCACTCCATGCCATCTGGTGGTTTTTTGGTAACTTGTCCGCTGCCGACTTCGGACCAGTTTGTGCTCAGAACCGTGCCGCCAGATTCTTGCTGTTGATTCAATTGAAATAAGAACGAATTAAAACTCCCATACTTGAAGAGACAGAAAAAAAGTGGAAAAAGAAGTTCCTTTCATGAGGAGAAAAGGCTCAATGAATTATACTTGCGATCGACTTACAAATGATTTGTTCATCGCTCGTCGAACTTCGTCAGAACCGCTGCCATAGATCTGTTGGAAAAGCGCATTGAGGGCCGCTTCACCTTCAGGTTTTTCCGCAGCTTCCTGTTTCTCAATTTCTTTTTCCACTTTGTCCCAGTCGCGAGCTTTTTTACTCGAGCTTGGGTACTTTGGAGTTTCGGACGAGGCCTGCAGTATTGCTGGAATAAATGAAAAATTTTATTTTTTTTTACATAACCGTTTGCATTATTACAATTTGAAAATAAAATTCAACTGAGGATGACGAATTTACGTGGTGCGAATTAATTGCTATTTTCATCTTAGCTTAAAAAAAATTCAGTTTAATTAAATGTCCAACATTGAATGTAATCATTTGGCAAAATGGACAAAAGAGTTTCTCTCTATATAAGTTTTCCACAAAAGTATTTAACAATACCTGAAGGAATGGGTTGCACTGGATCCTGAACGCTAGGGTTTCCTTCCAGAGCGTTCCATCTAATGCCGTCACGCTTTTTGAGCTTAACCTCTATCTTGGAAGGTGTTACTTTGTAAGAGCAATGTTCGGGTACAATGTGATGAGCAACGTCCAGTTCCAAGCTGTAGTCGCTGCCCGATGGCAGTTTTGCTGATACGCTCAACTGCGAATCAGAATTTTTCATTACAACGCACGTTTCCACAGTCAAATGCGACTTGTAAAATGAAATTCAACGCCGCAAATATTTTCAATACGGGAAAAATATTCGTTCGAAGCTCCAGAAGTCAGTAAAATATCGCTGAAGGATAGATAGTAATAAAATTACAAAAAATTAAGTTGACAAAATTTAGGGGATTTTTTTTTTTTTTTTTTTTTTAAGTCTTACCGTTGTCTCGCCGTACGAAATTTTGAGGTTATCAGAATTCTTGGCGAGAATAGTGACGACAACGTATTCCTCGGTCTGATACCAATCGTGCTTTATTTTCGGTTTCACCATCTGTGAATCGTGAGAAAAACTGGTTTTACTAGTCAGAATTGTGGGTTAGGGTACGAGTGATAGAATCATTGATTTGTTCAGTTTCAATACGTACTTCGCTGCTGCCAGTTTCGGTTGTTATATTCTCCGTAGCCATTTTTCAATCACAAATTTCGTTTTGTGACGTTCACGAAAATAAACGGCTCGAGATGCACGTAAAATGCAATGCAAAATTTGACGATCGTAGATTTGGGACGCGCACACTTTCACGCGCATACAGACACACATGTATGGACAGACCAGCGTTGACTGTCCTGAATTGCCTTGAATGGAAGCGTGAAAATTGAAAATTCAAGGACAGAGGATCTCGAAGGAACGTGTATGGCGAAAGAAACCGAATCATCGGCGTCGAAACAACATAAAAATCAGCCACAAAGTTAGATAATTATTTTGTTAATGATAATATATTAATGATAATTTGTTGGATATTGTTGGACTAATATAAAAATTGTAAAAATGTATAAATTCTACAACATAATCTCTGTACAAGTACTTCATATGTGATGTTTCACTACATATGTATTGATAAGTTTTACTGTAAATCTTTAAATATGTTATGAAGTTATTATTATTAAATAACGATATCTTGAATACATAATAAATGTATATTCAATTAAAATTAACAAAGGTGTTAAAATTAAATGATATTTACAAATGGCGAACGAACCCGATCAATTTTTTTTAACTAGCGCCATGACGATTGGTGGCCACAGTTGTAACTGTCGACAGATTTGATCTCGAATGGACCAAAATCGGACCCTCGCAGTCGTTCTTCCTTATTCCATAGTCCTTGTAGGGTCGTCGTCCAGGGTCCAGTGCCTTCAGTCGACCTAACCTCAAATATCACAATTATTATTGTCAACATGAGTACAACTGCGGAACAATCCGAAAATGCGGAAAATAACGATGATGCCGGTGCCAAAGACACGGAGAGCGATGTGACTAATGTGGAAATAGTTCCAGGATATGCGAATTTTGATGAATTTGTTAAGGTAGACATTTTGTTTCCACAACGCACGTGTTTCTAACCTCAACATTTTGTAGTTCTGTTGAACTTGTATTCATGCGCAATTCATTACAAGTCGTCACATTCTGAATCATCACGAGGGCCAAATGTTTCGTCTTCTCGTGTTGCAATCGATCTTAGACCTCTTTGGGCACAATTGCCAGCTCCATTTTTGACTACCGACCGCCCCAGTCTCCTCAACAATGACCAGCCATCGCTCTCTGAATTAATTACTTTTTCCACAATTCTTTTCAAGGATGCTTTCAGCGCAATGCGAGCCGGCATCAAAGCCGCCAACAGTTTGCCGTGCGGCGAAAATTTCAATTACTACGAGTGCTTTCCAAAATTCAAAGAAGTTCGAAGCAAAGAGTCGAAAAAGATTCTCAACACAATGCAAGATGTGATTGCGCTGGCCGGCACTGCTGGCAACATGTACCACCGAGATATCGAAGAAAAGTTTGAGCTCGTCGTCGAATCCAACGATGTGTTCCTTGATCGTGCTGTAAGTACCATCCCAACACAGAACCAAAATAACCGTAAAAAAATGTTTTTTCAAATAACTCACAAAAATTATAAATGAAAAGAAAAAAAAACCAAAATCAATGTGTAAACAAAAAATTCGCAGGGTATTTGCATGGATGAGGAAGCGGGAATACCGAAGAAGCCAGACGTATCTCTCATAGTTTCCCAAACGAATCGAAAAAACGTTTACGGATCTTGGAACGCGACAACGTCGACCCAAGCGGTGTCTCGCGCCGAAACAGCGCCTGGCGCTTCGGCGATACGTCTATTGGCGGCGAAAAACGTGCACAGGCCGCAATTGACGTTCAAGGACAAAATTGACAACAGCGCTAAACCGTGGCAGCCGCGTATCAAGGACAAACCAAATTCCATCAGGCCTCTGGCGATTTACACGGAAGTGGGCGACAATGGCGAGGTTTTCAATCATCCGTACGAGTGCGAGCTCGAAAAATTCGAACCGCCCGAGAAGCAACTGAAAAAATCCAATCCCATAGCCTACAAATCCCTGGAAGACACGCCTCTCATTATGATCGAAAGACCGGACGACTTGAAAATTTTGATGAACGATTTGACGCGGTACGACGAAATAGCCGTTGATCTCGAGCATCACTCGTACCGCACTTTTCAGGGTATCACTTGTCTCATGCAAATATCAACCAGAGACACGGATTATCTCATCGACACGCTCTCCCTCAGATCCGAATTGCACGTGCTCAACGAAATTTTCACAAAACCATCGGTACTGAAAGTATTTCACGGTTCCGAATCCGACGTACTCTGGTTGCAACGCGATCTATCGTTGTACATCGTTAACATGTTTGACACTCATCAAGCGGCAAAACAACTCGATTTTTCGTACTTGAGTTTGGCATTTTTGATGAAAAAATATTGCAATTTGGATCCGAACAAACATTTTCAATTGGCCGATTGGCGAATACGTCCGTTACCCGAAGAACTCATGAAATACGCGCGTGAGGATACCCATTATTTGCTTTACATCAAGGACATACTGCGAAACGATCTCATCGACGCGGCCAATGGACAATCGAACGTACTTAAAGTCGTTTACGATCGTAGTACGGAAATTTGCAAACGCAATTACGAAAAACCCGTGTGGACGGACGAGAGTTACAAAACTATGTATCGAAAGAGTCAGAAGATGTTTAACAATCGTCAATTGTACGCGCTCAGAGAGATGCATCGTTGGCGCGACGCAACCGCGAGAGAGGAGGACGATAGTTGCGGTTACGTGTTGCCGAATCACATGCTTTTGAATATTGCGGAAACTTTGCCGCGCGAGATGCAAGGAATTCTCGCTTGTTGCAATCCCATACCGCCGTTGGTACGACAGAATCTTTTGAGATTGCACAAAATAATTTTGAAAGCTCGGGATCAGCCGCTTATAAAACCGATTTTGGAACAAGACATAAGGCAACGATTGACCCAACGCAATCAGGCGGTCGATGCGGATATTTGGATCTACACGCCACACGATATGCCCAGCGGCATGGAGATCAGGGCGAATCTGCCGTGTCTGCTGAACGCCGATGCCGGACGATCGAAAGTCGAGGATTCGACGAGCGTCGATCACAGCGTCACGGTTTTCGATAGCCCAACGGTGACCGACGTGAGTTGTTCGAATATTCAATCCTTTGACCCCAAAGATTTTTTTTCTTCATTTTTTTCATTTTTTTTTGCTACTTTATTATTAGGAAACCATTATTGTTCAGTAAAATTTCGAAAAACTCGATTGTTTTTTCAAAATTGACGGGGAAAAAAAATATCAGGAAGACGATGGCTACTACAATTTTGTAAAAAAAAATTCGCAATTTCGATAAAGGGAAAAATTCTGGGAAAAAAAAAATCGCGTGGATTAGAAATTTGATTCAATTTATTATTAATTAACGCCATTTTTTCACCTCGTCAATTCGATTTCTGGGAAACAATGAGACACGTGTTCCATCATTTTTAAAAGAGAATCCAAGTACCAAGTTTCACGTCTACATCATGTCCGGTTTTTGAAATATCGGTGTCTTTATCAAAAAAATCATACGCTCTTTTCACACTCTCAGGGTTGAAATTTTCAAAAATTCTTTCTTGACAGATGTCTGCATGATAAAAGCAACGTACGTTCCGAATTTCACGTTCCCAAGTCGAACGGTTTGAGCTGTGCGTTGATGAGTCATATTCAGTCAGTCAGGACACTTTCTTTCATATATACACATTATTGTTACAATTTTTGCATTGATAATGAAGAAAGCAGAATCAACGATTTTTCTTATCTTTATGATTGATTTATTATTTAAATACAATAGTTGATTCGCCCTTCTCCATTAGTTCATCATAAATTGATGCAACCAACTTCAATCAACTAATAGAACATTTATTTGAAAGAAAAAAAATTGAAGAAAAAAAAATTTGAAAAAAAAAAATGTTTGAAAAAAAAAATCCGCTATCTGATAAATTGGGTAATGTGTAACATTGATTCATGAATATTTACTAAATACTAAATTAAATTGTTGTAAAAAAAACATGGCGATAAAACGAGGCATCAACAAGAAGAGACATCAATATTCGTTTCCCAATAACACGTTAATGTGTGTTTCGTTGTGAATTTTTAAGGACGACGAGGCGGCTGAACGACAGAGATTATTGAGAAAGAAAAAGACGCTTTTCGTGAGTCCGTTCGAGAGATACAAGCGTGTGATGCCGATGGTCGCGGCCCAGGAGGAAGAGGAGAGAAAGAAACAGGAGATCGAGGAAACCGAGAGAAATCGCGTAGCCGCGCTCGAACAGGAAGAATCGGCGGCGAGCATAAAACGCGTTCACGAGCATTTTCAAAATGTTGTGCGCGATCAAGCGAACAGCGAAACAACGACGAATATGAAAAAAACGCAAGCACAAGTGCCACTGAGCCAGATGCACGGACGAAAGAGAAAACGCGAATCGAACGTTGGCGATAGTTCGGAACCGTCGGACAATTTCCGGTACGACGTGTCCACGCCCAAACCTTCCATGGACGTGTCTGTGTGTGCGAATTACACGAGAAAGCACAAGAACGAAACGATGGATTATCCGGGAGATCGAAAGCAAGCGAGATACGATGATACGATGGCCAATACGGTTGAACAAAAATCGCCGAATAATAAATTTAACAAAAAGAAGAATAAGAATAAAAATAAAGTTTCGTTGTCGACGAATGACAGCGAAGAGAGGATCGAACAAAGTCCGGTCAAACGGTTCGACGTTTTCAGCTCGTCGCAGTGAGTCTTTTTCAGTATTCTTCGGACCCTACGAGCTAATTTTTTTTTAGAATTTTTTTTTTTTTTTTTTGAATTTTGAAAATATTCGACTTTTTCTGAAATTTTAATATACGATAATGTTTTTTATCTAAAAAAAAAAGAAAAATCAAATCTATGTTGCAAAAAAATCAATATATCGACTATTTTCGATAAAAAAAGGAATTTTCGATTATTTTTTTATGAAAAACTACTTTTCTCGTAATTTCAATACGTTTGCAATTGACGTTTCAGATTAGGACGAAAGGAACAGAGACTCGCGAATATGAAAGAATTGCAACGTAAGGGCATGTTGCCACAAAAAAATTTCGACTACAAATCAGTCGATTTCAGCAGCTTTCAGGGCGGCAGCAGAACCGGCGATGGTTCCAAGTCCACGCAATTTCAACAGCAAAAAGTGAGAACGATACATACATATATATTTTATTTCAATTTTTTCGTTTTTTTAGTTTTTTATTTGAGCTGACGACTAATCGCTGACTATTTTTTCAGCAAAAGGACAAGATCAAGAAGGGTAAGAAACGCAAGAAGCAGAAGATAAATGGAATATAAATCACCTCGTCCCTCCAAAGTTCACGAACTTTACTTGCTACTTTTTTTTTTTCGTTTATGAGATTCATCGTTTGTTCAGATGTATTATATTCCAAAATAATAATGTAGTTCATATATTTTCGAACTCGTTATTCAAGATTGAACTATAATGCTGTCGTAACGTGGCGCAATGTTGATAATGAAGAATTTTCGACCACAGACTGCTAAAAAAAAAATAAATAACGCGAATGACGAAATAAAATAAAAAAATATAAAAAAAAAACAAATGAAAATCGTTCGTTCTCTATTTTAATTACACTTCCGATATCTCGAGATAGCATAGTGCGTTTTATGAACTTTTGTAACGTACGATTTTATCGATGTAAATTGGTAGAAAAAAAAATGGTATAACCAATTAGATTTTTTTTGTGTGAAGCAATCCGCAGATTTGTCCATAAGATCTAATTGAGCCTGACTCACGATCGTCGTATGTCACACGTTACGGCTTATCGCATTCATGTCATGACTCTCGATGCTGATAAGTCGAGTTAGTCGACCAGTTGTGATATTTCAACCTCGTGGAGTGATGAAAAACATCTGCGATTGAACTACCTGCAGTTGAAGGCCGTACAGTTGTGTGTACAGTGACAAACGAGATAAAACAGAGTGTGGAAATCGGTGTGAGAAACAAGTCCATGGGTTTTTTCTATCGTTCCAACGAGCCCCATTTGAGAATTTTCAGGAGGGGAAACATTTTTGGGGCAATAACATAGAGTGGGAAGAAGAAGTCGAGCAGTTATAAACGGTCCTAAGTCGAATTCTCATGTACAATTGATTTTTCCATGAATTTTTTTCTCTTCGTCGAAGACTCGTGTCCAATTGAACAAGTCCATAGGTTTTTTTTCTTTTCCCAACCAGCGATGGGCATTAAATTCAATGAAAAATATATTTCAAATACTTTTCGGACCAAACGATAATGAATTTTTACCGATTTATTAAATATTTAAATTCATCGTTTAATAATAATTTACGTAAATAAATCATAATTATTACAGAAATGTAAAAATATTGATTCTTTCATGATAATTAATCATAGTTATTTGTTCGGAAGAGTGTTTGAAATATATTTTCATCGAATCGATGCCCGTCCCTGTTCCGGACGAGTTATTTGAGAATATTTGGGAGAGGCAACATTTTTGGGACAATAACTGACTGTTATTGACTGAAAAGAAGAATACGAGCAGATATAAAGGAGAGCCTAACAATAAGTCAACCGTTCATGTCTAATTAAATTTGTCCACTTGGAATTTTTTTCTCTTCGTCATCACTTTGTGTCTAATTGAATTTGATCGTCAGACTTTGACTTTCCTCGTCGTGCAATCCACGTGCTGACTAATCGAAAAGTGTTGCGTTGAAATCAGTTCACCCAGTGAGATCAGTGACGATGGTTGGGTTGCAAGTGACCACCCTCGTTGTCATCGTGATATTCGCTTCGATCAACAATCATATCAGCATTGTTATCGCAACGGAACAATCCAATAACAATGGAACGGTCGTGACGTCAAATCCAACGATCGTCGAGGACGTCGAGACAATTTGGCCGAACCGTACACGTCGACAGATAAATCAGGGAACACCGGATCCGAAAGATTCGCACGTGGTCGATTGCTTGGGTCTGGGAAAACCGGTGGCCAAGCTTCTGACCGGTTGGTTCACGAGCAAAAAAAATATCTCACACGCTTGGCACGTTGGATTTTGGATTTCCACGCGCAATTCACGCGATCGAGTGCAAATGTTCACGGGCGATGGTTTTAGCTTGGAATCGACGGATTTTGCGGCGGAACGAAGAACCTTCGTCATCGTTCATGGGTTCATGTCGAACGCGGAAAAAAATTGGATAAAAGAGATGGAAGATGCTCTACTGGCTATGGTTAATATTTTGTCAATAATTATTATGGACAATTCAATTTGATAAATTTCTTATTTGGTTCATGTGCGAATGTTGATCTTGCTGGAGGCTCAATCGATCAAAAAAAAAAAAATAGAAAAAATATAAACCCAAATAAAAGAATTATATATAAACTTTATATGAGATTGGGCATATATAGAGTTTATATATAGATTATGTATAGTCTTTATATAGTTTATATATAGATTATATAAAGTGTATATATATAGTCTTTATATAGTATATATATAATCTGTATATAAACTATATATGCCCAATCTCATATATAGTTTATATATATTTTTTTTTTACTTGGGAAGCCTATCCTGAACCTCCCAGTCCAATTTCAATCACCGCCTAATAATTGTAAGACCAGGTAAAGTTTCAATTTTCGTCGCACGAAATTGTTCTTTCAAAATATTCATGTCGCACACTGCAGGAGGACGTCAACGTCATCGTGATCGGTTGGGCGCCGTGGAAAAAATCCATCAACTATTACAAAGCCGTGGTGTACACGAAAATGGTGGGCACGGAAATTGCCAGGTTTGTCAGTCTTTGCAACATTAATATTTCATTTTTTTTCCCCCATCTGCGGCATCAAACTTTGTGTGTGTGTGTGTGTGTGTGTGTTTTTATTAATACAGTACACTAAAACGTAGATTTGAAGGGGGAAAGAAAAATGTGGGAACGTTTTGTTTTTTCGCGAGGCTGATAACTGTGTCGTTGAAGGTTTCTTCACCAAATCGTGAATGCAACGATCGCCGCAAATCCGTCCGAGAAACCGCAATGGGGCAAGCTTCATCTGGTGGGCCACAGTCTGGGAGCTCATATTTGCGGGATTGCGGCCGACAGGTTTAGGAAGAGACAGAACAGTTGGATGGTACACCGAATTACCGGATTGGATCCGGCACATCCGTGTTACAAAAACATGAACATGACGATGAAGCTGGACGTGGACGATGCGCCCTTCGTCGATGTCATTCACACCAATGGCAGACAGCTCACGAAGCTGGGACTCGGTTTACCCGATCCTATAGGTAGCAATCTTTTCTTTTTTTTCTCCAAATATTGAAAAAAAAAAAAAATAGTCTGAGAACGCGAATGAAAAAAATTCGAATTAATTTATTTGTCCAGGACACGTTGATTTTTATCCAAACGGAGGAGGAATTCAGCCGGGTTGCACACGATCGAAAAAGTCCTTCATCGATTACATTCCCACTCCGAAATCTCGTAAGTTTTCATTTCACATCGGGTTTCATAGTTTCGTATTTTTATTTCGATTTTTAATTTTTAGAATTACATTAACAAATCGGTCACATGGGGTCCAGCGAATCCCACTCGCCAGAACCGAAACCATCTGCGTTATTTTTAATATATCGACTTAAATCTTGCACCAAACTTCAATTCAACATGTTTACTACATAATCTAACAGTCGTTGTCCTCTATTTGATTTCAAACTAGTCAAAACACGATAAGAAAAAAAATCCACGAAATCTGACTTTTTTCACAAAAAAAAAAGGGTGCAAAGTAGAACCTTGCACATTGCTTCCTCATAGTTTTGTACCGTTTTTAAATTATTGAGATGTAAAGTAGAACCTTGTGTCGATCAATTTTGGCTTCCTCATAGAGGAAGCTTTGGCAAATGTGTAAGAAGATAAGGAAGCCATAAGCAAGGTTCTACTTTACATCTCAATAATTTAAAAACGGTACAAGACTATGAGGAAGCAATGTGCAAGGTTCTACTTTGCACCCTTGTTTACTTTCGTGACGTTGAGGGCTCCTTGTAAGTGTGATGTAAGTCGAAATCAATATACATGGGGCAATTCATGTGAAATTTGAAAAATTATAATTCGCATGAAATCTGAACTGCTGGTTAGATTTTATCCAAATTCAATAGGAAATCCCTTTGGATGATAGTGCAACTTCGTACTAAATTTCAGCCGGATATCTAGGAAATTATGGAAGTTAGAGCACTTACATTGAATTTTGGAAAAATTTCAAAACGCCATCAAATCTGAACGTCTTGTTGGATTTTGTCCAAATTCAATACGAAACCTCTTTCGATGGTAGTGCAACTTCGTACTAAATTCCAGCCAGATATCTCAAAAATTATGGAAGCTAGAGCAGTTACATTGATTTTTGGAAAAATTTCAAAACGCCATAAAATATGAATGGCTTGATGGATTTCGCCCAAATTCAATCGGGTTTCTCTTTGGATCATTGCGCAACTTCGTACCAAATTTAAGTCCGATATCTCAAAAATTGCTCCAGTTAGAGTGTAAAGATCGTTTTTTTCACATTAAAAAACGCTTTAAAAGTAAAGCAATGCGTCGATTTTTTCCAAATTCGGTATCGAGCATCTCCCTGTACTCGTACAACAATATACTGAATTTGAGCTCGATATCTCTAAAATTGTGGGAGCTAGAGACCAAAAATAATTTTTTGAATTTCGAAAAAATGATGTGAAAACAAAATAACTTGATAGATTTTTCCAAAAATTAAATTGTGCTATGCGCCGTGAACCCTTCACATGTGTGACAAATTTCAGCTTGATATCTCGAACCGTTCTCAAGTTGTGAGCGGTCAACCATTACTACACACACACACACACACACACATACATACATCCGGACATTTTTTCTAAATGTGTTTTTTAGGTGTTTTGAGACATACTGAACACGTTTTCATGAACATCTCGAAAAAAAAAAATTTCACGAAAACAAAGCTTCCTCTATGAGGAAGCAAAAATCGTGAGACATCAAATTTTTGCCATATGGTAAAAAATATTACGCCATTTTACTCTTGAGATATTATATTTTTGATGAAAAAAATAGAGCTTTTGTGGATTTTGAAAAAAGTATATTTATTTTGAAGTTTGAACGCAAGACTTTCGATGTGGAAAAATGGAAGTGGTACGTTCAAATGGACAAAATAATGTTGAAAAATGGTATTTTCATTGCACAAAGGCCACGAAGTTGTGCTGGGGTCCGACAGACCCCGAGTTACCGCAACGAGTAACAATTAATGTGTCGAAACAAACGATTATAGTCGTTTCTAATTACACGATTCTTTCAAGTGTTGAAACAAGCCACGTGCAGTCATCGTCGTGCTGCCGCCTACTTCACCGCGTCCATAATTGCGGCGATCGGTAACAATTGTACTTTCTGGGCCAATAATTGGGACTCGTCGTCGTGCAGACGTACCGCGGAAATAATGTCGGAAACTTGTGACTCCACCAAATGCACGGAAATGGGTATCCACGCGGAAAATTATCCACAACGTGGAACTTATTTCGTTCTCACATCGAAATCGTCACCATTCTGTGGTAAGCGATTGTCATTGATGGCTTGGACTGGCCGAAGATCAACCTTAGTACTCACGACTGGGGTCCGAACTCACCCCACGCGAAAATTGACAAAAATGCAAGCTTTTTGCTGATTTCTTGGGGTTTTTTCAGTCTTCAAATGAGTTTTTCATCGACTCAATGGCAATGAAATCAGATTTATCGTACGCCATCTTCTTCCTTATGGAAAAACGAAGGTTTATAACCATTAGGGTGGTCCTTATATGAAGCTCGGACGAACTTCCCCTTCCTCAGATTGGCTCGAAATACTTTTACAGAAGGTTTCCCAAAATGGCAGCCCACCATCTTTGAAATTGGCCATAAGCAGGAGGGATCATTGTTTTTTTTTTTTTTTTCAAACTTTTTTTCAAAATATTTTTTTAAAAGAAGTCATGAGTTGTAGGGTTAAATAATTGCTTCAATCATTTTAGTTATCAATCAATCGATCATTTATTTCAATTTGATTTTTTTCCGATCAATGTTTAATAATTGCGTTGATTATTTCAGACCCGAGTTTGCAAGATCGCGAGGAAGTGGAACAACGATTGAAGAAACAATACAAATGCAAGATTTAGAATTACTTTTAGAATTAGTGAACGAGAAAGTTCGAAGTGCATCGAGCCAAGTTACTCGAATAAGTTTAATCAATTACGAGATAATCAACGGCAACGAAAGGGTTGCTGGTCCTCAAATTCGTGACAATGGCCGAATTAAATTGTCTCGTATCGCAATGAAAAAGCAATTGAATACGATATATATTCGTAAGTCCAAAATCGTTTACGAATATTTTTTTATTATAAAAAAAATATAATTTTTCATCAACCTGAAAAAGTTTCTATGATACTAATAAAAAACTATATATATATACATATCAATTATCAAACGTATTTTATTTCCCAAATTTAATTACAGTTATAGTCGTTTTTATTTCTTTCTTCAATTTTTTTTTCATTCCTCGAACAACGAAATATCTTCTCGCACGATTATCTATTTTCGGATGCTTCGACGGTCGGAGAAATCACGTTTGATCGATAATGTTGTCGGTGACGAGGCACCAGGTTGATAACAAAGGGCATGTTCTACACACTCATGAAAAAAGAAAAAATATCACGAACGACAAAACAAAAAAATTAAATTAAAAAAAATAATTGAAAATTTATATCTTCGTTCGTTCACTATTTCAATTATTCTTTCTAATTCTCGCGTTAAAAATTTTTGTTTTCTGAACTTTTGGAACGTACGATTCAAAAGTTTATAAACAGATTATTCCACGACATGGTCGATGGAAGAAAAAAAAATGTAAAGCATAGCCGATTTTAGATACTCCACGAAAATCTGAGTATCTCAGTTTCACAGAAAATCCGAACAAACTAATCACTCATGATTTTTTTTCTCTCTCTTTCTCTCTCATTGTCTAACGAAACAGGAAATTCATGTGCCAAAGTTAATCAGCAACGAGTCACGTTTGCAGTCTCCGCGTCATAGCTTATCGCCGTCACTTCACGACCTTCGAATTGTCATAAACGACACAAACTAAGAGGAATCAAGTTTGAACGTTTCAACGTTGTGGACATACGAAAGATTTTGTTTCTTTTTTTTTTTTTTTTTTTAATATTTTGTCATTGGATTACCTGCGTGAAAGTTGATGCAGCCGCGACATTGGACAAAGAAGAGATAAGACGTCGTAAAATTTGGTAAAAGAAAGAGGTCAATGATACCCGCTGTAACCGAGTGCTTAATGGGTTTTTTCCGCAGATAAAAGAAGAAAAGAAATAGAAAAAGAATTCTTCGATGTGTGAAGAGTGGGGTGAAAAATTCGGGAGTATATCAACGGGCCCAAATCGTTGTCTCTCGTCTAATTCAATTTGATCCCGAGACCTCGAATTATCGCGTTTCATACTCGATTTCAAAGTTTTCCGATCGACTTTAATGACGATGGCCCGGTCAAAGGTCATCATCATCATCGCCATAGCGATCGCCGCTCTGATTCGCGATTCCAACGGGGGAAACGTTATCGCGACCGAACTGTCCAATGACAATAATCAAACGGATCTGACTTTGAACACAACGAACGTCGATGGAATCACGTTGACGTGGCCAAACGGCACGAGTCTCAAGGTGAATCTAACTTTGGCGAGTTTCAAGGATTCACCGGTGGTCGATTGTTTCGGTCTGGGAAAAACGGTGGCGAAATTTTTGACCTGGTGGTTCACCGGACAAGAAAATGTCGTTAATACTGTGGACGTGAGATTTTTTTTGTCCTCGCGGAAACGACGAAGAAGAGTCGAGGTGCTTGCGGGCGATCAATTTGGTTTGGATTGGACGGATTTTGTGCCCGAACGTAAAACTGTGATCATCGTTCATGGATTTTTGTCGGTTTGGCAAGAGGATTGGATCAAAGAGATGGAAGATGCCCTACTCGCGATGGTTAATATTGCTAATTATTATTGGATTAATTTAAAAAAAAAAAATTATTTAAGTTTTTTCGAGTAAATTATTTTTTAAACGATTTCGAAAGAGGGGAGGTTTTTAATTTGACTATTTTTAGATTTTTTTTTGTCTATGTGAATTTTGATGTAATGAGAATTGTTTTGTTAGAATTTAAGACTGTGTCTCGAGGGTGGTCCCATTTTAATTTGCAGAAAATGTATTTCACCTCTGAGGGCGGAGAGTTGGGGGTTGAATCACGTTTATTGAATTTCATCCGCTTATCGTTAACTGATTTTAATAAGTAAACTCGGTTCTATTATTAAAATCAATGATAAACAGAATTTATTATTCATGAGATTTTTTATGTAACTTGAAATTCAATAAACGTTCCCACCGACTCAAAAAATAACTGATTATTGATATTGTAAATTTGTGAATATCAATAATGTTGAATATTGTCATTTAATGCTCTTTTCTTTGAAGCAATGAAAAAAATATCGTTTTAAACTTTTAGTTTAAGTTTGTACATACAGGCAAAGTTTTAAGGTCGATTTTTTTTCAATTCTGCTATTTTATGTTTTAAATTCATGTCACACACTTCAGGAGGACGTCAATGTCATAGTGGTCGATTGGGCGGCGAGAGCAAACATCTTCAATTATTACAAAGCCGTGGTGAACACGAAAATGGTGGGCACGGAAATTGCCAGGTTTGTCAGTCTTTGCAAGATTAATATTTCATTTTTTTCCCATCTGCGGCATCAAACTTTTTGTGTGTGTGTTTTTTTATTAATACAGTACACTAAAACGTAGATTCGAAGGGGGAAAGAAAAATGTGGAAACGTTTTTTTTTTTCGCGAGGCTGATAACTGTGTCGTTGAAGGTTTCTTCACCAAATCGTGAATGCAACGATCGACGCAAATCCGTCTGAAAAACCGCAATGGGGCAAGCTTCATCTGGTGGGCCACAGTCTGGGAGCACATATTTGCGGGGTCGCGGCCGACAGGTTTAAGAAGAGACAGAACAGTTGGATGGTACACCGAATTACCGGATTGGATCCTGCACAACCGTGTTACAGAAACATGAACATGTCGATGCAGCTGGACGTAAGCGATGCACCCTTCGTCGATATCATTCACACCAATGGTAGACTGCTCACGAGCTTGGGACTTGGACAACCGGACCCTATAGGTAGCTCTTTTGAAATTTTTTTTTTTCTGTTTTCTCATCTCTTCTGTATTTTACAATTTTTTTTTTGCACGATACATGTTGCAGATTTATTTGATTATTGCTTAAAAATTATCTGAAAAAGAGTTTACACGCACGAATCGCTGTGAGGATGTGAAAAGAGTGAAAAAATTAAATTTCGAATAAATGAATTGTTTTTTTCAGGGCATATTGATTTTTATCCGAACGGAGGAAAGATTCAGCCGGGTTGCGCACCACTCAAACGGTCCTACGTCGATTTCATTCCACTTCCTAAATCCAGTAAGTCTTTAATTCACGACTGTTGAATAGTTTTTTTAATTTTATTCTTATTTTTAGGGTTCCGTACCTCTAAAGGGAAAAAACGGAACCCTTATAAGATCGCTGTTCAAGATTTTCTTAAAAACCATTCGACGAAAAAATTTGAAATTTCGCATAAAACATGTTCTCAACATTTGAAAATATTCACACGAGACTCGAAAAAGGGTCAAATGAGGTACTGGAAAAAAAAATTTAATTCCATCTATCATGTGGGGTATCATTTGAAAGGGCTTGTTATGTGGAATACAAAAATATTTTTTTCATAATTTTGATCAGCATATTTAAAAAGATATTTTGAAAAATATGCGAAAATAATAGAGCTTTGTCTCTTGTTAATATGTAATTTGTATGTTGTTAATTTTCGTATGCTATGTTCGTTTTGGACAAAAGAGAGGAAGGAGTTGAAGAAAGTAATGTAAAAAAAAAATCGAACTCACACTTGAATTGTTAGATTTTTTTTTAAAAATAAATTTTTCAGAATTATATTTCTGTATCAAAGCGATGTTTTTAATTGCAACAATTTTTCAAGTGATCGACCAAGCCATATGCAGTCATGGTCGTGCTCACGACTACTTCACCGCGTCCATAATTGCGGCTGTCGGTAATAATTGCACTTTCTGGGCCAACAATTGGGACCTGACGTATCGTCGTGCCGTGCGAATACTTTCGGAACCATGTGATCCCATGATGTGCGCGGAAATGGGTATCCACGCTGAAAATTATGCGCAGCGTGGAACTTACTTTGCTCTTACATCGAAATCATCGCCGTTCTGTGGTAAGCGATTGTCATTGATTGCCCGGATTGCTCGAAGATTAGACTAGTTTACAAATTTTTCCTTTTCCGCGAGATCCTAATCAAAAAGTGTTACACAGACTAATTTGGGGTGGCTGAGATGACACTGAGATGACACTCAAACATTTTTTCAAAGAAGCGTTTTCGAGATTTTATAAAAAAAAAGTGTTTTTCTGCCTTTATTTTTAGTCATCGACAGGAATCTCGAGAACGATGAATCTAACTCACCTAAAATGTATATTGTTTGAGAGGTATGTTCTTTCCCTTTACGACAATATACTTTTTGTGTCAACCGAGATTATTCTTTGAATTACAGTTTTTGAAATTTGTGAAAAAAGTGAATTTTGTAAGCTTTTTCGAAAAATTGTTTATTTGCTCTTTTGAATTGGAAAAAGTTGTTTGTTACGAGTTTTGATGATTGTGGGTGAACGGTTATTTCATTATTATTATTATTTCATTATTTATTTCTCAATAACACTTCTTTGGAAGAATCAATGAGAGTGTTTTTCATTTTTGGCGACCCAAAATTAGGCTAATGAGCGGTTTTTGCAAGAGGTTCATTTTTCGTGTGAGCCAGTGTTATTAATGTTGATAATTGGGTTGATTATTTCAGAAACGAGTTTGCAAGACCGCGAGGATGTCAAAAATCAAATGAAAGTCGATTACCAAAACTCGCTTTACGATTAGCCGATAAATCGAAGGCTCGATAATTAATCAATGAGCCAAATTAATTCGTAAGCCATT
Source organism: Diplazon laetatorius (assembly GCA_963662125.1). Taxonomy (NCBI): domain Eukaryota; kingdom Metazoa; phylum Arthropoda; class Insecta; order Hymenoptera; family Ichneumonidae; genus Diplazon; species Diplazon laetatorius. Next base: position 4,029,580 of record OY759158.1, on the reverse strand, counting down.
TTAGTATCACTCCTTTTTTTTGTCCAGCCTGAATTATCCTTAGATACTTATATAATATATAGATATGTATCAGTAATCAAATGTATTTTATTACCTCGATTTAATTACAGTTATTGTCGTTTCTCCTTTTTTATTCGTCGACTTTTTTTTTCAACAACCAAACATTTTGTCGCATGGTAAATCTATTTACAATCGAATACACATTTCGCGTTTTAATAATCTTTATGTACAACACGCGTATCATTTGGTACCGCTATTCATCTTTCTTTTTCTACTTAAATTGTATTATTCTTTTTTTTTATCATCATCGATAATAATTTCACTCTTTTGCCACGAAATTAATGCGTTCACAACGCCGGAAGTTATGCGGATCGAAGACATTCGAGTGGCAATATAGAATGAAAACATAATATAAATGTCGTTCAGAATTACATTGCAAACTTTTACAATTTAATTTCCCATCCGTCTGTTTGCACCCGACTATGGACATTGGCACTTTGTAAATTTGTGTCAATGTACAGTGACATCGCACGAATACTATTCGCTTGTGAGCCGATTAAAAATGATGTGCTACATGTCGATTCCGTCGATCGCAGATTGCTGCGAATGCGAGAGTGAGAGATTGCCAAATCTTCCCATAGTGTTGTTCTCGGTCACCGTTGATGTTTCGGATGAAACACGAGAACGGTTGACTGCAGAATTACAAAACGCAGTCAATCGTTCTCGTGTTTCATTCGATAGATCAATCGTGATTGAGAATAATGCATTACAGTTTTCCGTTATCGACCGAGCAGCATCGGCATATTTCAACGTCACTTCATAAATACTCGAGATACGAAAATTACGCGATAGAAAATAAATACAAAGACCATACATACACACAGACACGCATATATATATATGAGGTGTTCCATGCCCAATAGTCGAAGTTTCGGCCGGACCCTTTTTAATTTCGCTAATAATTTTATATGTTTTTGTACTGAATAAAAAGGAGTACTCGTGATTTTTTTTCCAATTTTCATTAATACAGTATTCAAATGAATCATACATAAAAATACTATTTGGGAGTATTTTTATGTATAATGCATTTGAGTTTCAAATGAAATTATAAAAAAGCATATTTTTCGGATAACTTACGGCTCTTGAAAACCAATAAAATTTGGTTTGGCGATATTCAAAATTGAAAAAAAAAAAAAAAAAAAAAAAAAAAAAAAAAATAGCACGCGAAAGACAGCCATCATTAAAATTTTCGACGATTCGTTAAATCCGATGCAGTTTAACATACAAATTTTCCAGCAAAACAAATCGTGACATATAGTTTGAAAAAAAATTAGTAAAGCCCAAAAATGGGAAAATTGAGGTCCCAAATAATTCTTATAATTTACGAGTATTTTTTTTTTTATTTGGACAAATTTGGACCTGACATTAAAAAAAACATTCGATTCGAGTTATTATTTCTTGATCATTTTAAAAAAGGCGGGAGACTTCAAAAGAAAATCATAGCTTTGGAACCAATTGAAAAAAAAATTGAAAAAAATCATGAGTACTCCATTTAATCGGTAAAAAAATATATTTAATTATTAGCGAAATTAAAAATGGTCCGGCCGAACCCTGTTCGATTTTGTATGAAACATCTTATATACGGATAGACTCGAGAAATCAGTGAATAATTTCGACGTAAGTTGCGGGAAAAATGCCGGTTCTGCCGCCGCACTCGCCGATCCACCAGCCGTCGGCTTGTTTCACGTGAATGTTTATGAGATCACCGGGAGTTAGACTCAGCTCGTCGTTCAAATTCGCCGAGTACTGATAAATGGCTCTGCATCTCTCGATTCCATCGGTCTTGTCCGTGATGTCCGTTATCTCGACGTCCTGATTGTTGTTGTCCTCCGACTGGCTGCTGAACTCGTCGAAGTCACTGAAATCCTCCTCGTCCGGTGGATTTTCCGAATTACCGTCGCCGGCTGTTCGATCCACCCAATCGCGTCGCTCAACCTCGTGTTCCTTGGTCAACTCGATTTCCAACTCGTCCGGAACTTCTGGAAACTCAAACGATTCGTTCTTCGCCCAAGATGGAACCTGAAAAAATGAATAACAATGATAATAAGTTTAAAAAGTAATTATTTATCGAATCAACATTTTACATAGACAATAAGAAAAAAAACGATGTAAACTAAATCGTACGAAACGAATAGAATGAAAATATTAATGCGTCTATTTTAGATCCGAATAGAAACAATAAATAAATTTAAAACACACAAAATGTAATTTTTAATTTTCAGTTTTTCATAAAAATAAAATAATGAATGTAAAATAATAATAACAACAATAAATGAATTTGAAACACATAAAATGTAATTTTTAATTTTCAGTTTTTCAATAAAATTAAAGCAATAATAATTCGGTTTTAATATTTAATTGTCAATTTTTATTTGAATTTTTTAAATTTTAATTTCAAATTTTCATTTTAATATTTTAATTTTATATTTAACATATCCAAATCTAAATTTTGACTGTGCATTTGTAATCTTAATGTCGATAATTCTAAAGATCTCAGTTCAAATTTTGTTCTTCAAACAAAATTGACGTAAAAAATGTTTTCATCAACGTTGAACAAAACGCATTAAGAAAAAAAAACGAGCAAACGACGAACCTTGAGTACACTCTGTTGAAGCCCTTGCTTGTCTCTGGAAACAAGTATGTGTTCGGCCAACGGATGTTTACCTCTCTTTCCACCCTCGACTTCGGCGAGTGTGCCACCGACTTTGTACCTCGCTGCTTCCAAAAACGTGAGCATCGATCGCATCTGCGTTGAAAAATAAAGAGAATCCGGAAATTGAACAATTGCGATAAGACGTAAAGATAACCGGTCGAATAACGTTCAGCGAGAGTTGGGGGCGAGTAAAAAATCGAAGAAAAGAAAAAGAAAAAACAAAAGCATTTCACAACTTACGTGATGCAATTTCTCCGTCACGTTCTGTGTGCTCTCGTCAGCGGCGAACGCCGGTGTCTGGATGAAAGCCCGGTGCAACGTCTCCAGGCCTTCCCTGCCTCGCCTTTCTCTCTCGAGGTCTTGCCTTATCAGGTGCAAGACCCGCACGAGCGACTGCTTCCGGCGTTCTCTATTCATAGCGAGCGTGACGTGTTCCGCATAAAAGTCCGGCAATAGCTGATCGACGTTAGAACCATCGTTACCGTCCAATCGACGTATCACGTTCTTCAGAATGTCGACGTCCTGTGACACGTTGCAATTACGTACCGGCGATGATAAACGATCGGCGCTCTGCGAAACACGACGAACAAATAGATTTTTTATTTCAAACGTAATAACAATCGACGGGACAAGGTGTTGAAGGTCCATAGGCATGGTGAATAAAATATATGATATGGCTTCCTATGCAAAAAAAAAAAGGATAAATGCACGTGTGATGATGGAATGGAGCAACTGGGAAAGCTGAAAAATTAACCGGGTCGAGATGAAAGGTCCATTGGCATTATAAATATAATTTTGTATTTTATGTGTGTTTTGCTTTTGACGTCATGATTATTCGGTTGGTTAGGGTATTGGATAGGGCAATCGACGACCTTTGTATTCTGCTATTTTGTCTTCTTCCGAAGAGGCCCCCGAACCAGAGGACCTCTTATTGAGGGGAAGTTTAAGAGAATAAAAAAAAAAAAAAGAAAACAAAATATATAAAGGTCGACCATCGCCAATGCCCTAATCAACCAAAATGTTGTATTACTCAAATATTGATATATGTGATGTGTATTCGTATAAAAATGTAATGTATTTATGTATGAAGATAGAATGGAGAAATAGGGGAAGCCGAAGAAAAACCAGCAGAGATAAAAGGTCCATTGGCGTTACAAATAAAATGTCGTATTAATCGAATATATGATATATCTTGATTGGGATCATCGTTGTATGAATTTTGAACGAAATTTGACCGGACGCCCCCCCCCCCCCCCCCCAACCTCCCAGATAGGTTTTATTATTTTCTTTTAATTTTCGCAAAGTTCCCCCGCCTCATGTTAATATTATCACGTTTTTAGATTTTTTTTTTAATTCCCGAAAACAAAATGTCAGAACTAATATGACGCTTTGAAAATTCGAAATAATTAATTTCCAAGCCGCCATATGGATTCGGCCATTTACTTTTTAGGGATGACAAAAAGTGAGACTACAAGGCTTTCGTTTTTTTTTTTATTTAAAAAGAAAAAAAATTTCAAATTGAAAAAAAATATATTTTTGTGTAATTTACAAAAAAATGTATTTTTTTTCTAATTAAAAAAAAAGTATTTAAAAGAAATATTATCTTCGAAAAATTTTTTTTCCAGAGTCACGGAATCCTAAAAACAGTTGTACAATACGAACTGTGAAAGAACAAAAAAAACGACTTACTTGCTGAAGTTTGGGTGCAAGAGCTTGCAAATGCGCCAGATAAACGTTGGCAAGATCCTTCAATGCGCTAAGTCTCTCTTCCTCCAACAGTTCCATCTGTTTGGCTCCCTTTCTCACCGTGCTCTCGTACTCGAGCCTCGCTCTTTCGGCTCTCACGCTAACCGTGTAAAACTCGGTGTCCGCCCGACGCGACGAATCCTCGGCCTTTCTCCGTCTCGCTTCCAATTTGTTCACCTCCTTCTCGGTCATGTGATGACCCGCGGTTTTGTTGTTGTTCTGTTGGCTCTGGGTTATCGATTGGATCCTCGCTAAATCCTGCAGCCGTTCGTTTTCACGGGCACAAGCGAAACTTTGTTTCTTACTCTTCGCGGCTATGCCTCGCCATTCTTGCAACGATTTCGACGCCTTGTCGACCGAACTCTCGATGACTTTTCGCGAACGGCCTTGCGCCTCCGCGACGCCCACCTGCGAACGTGATCACGATTGTTCAAACGTGACGCATTTATTTTTATTTTTTTTTTTAATGGGAAACACGAACGAGCCATTGTTTCGCATTTTCAACGACTACGTTCGAGAACTTGGCACAGATTTCAAGATAGATATATCTAATATGTGTCTGTGTATGGGGACGGATGTTCCAAATGTGTCTCCGATGTGGTCGATGAATTTGTTTTAGTACCTTTTCGATCCTACGACCTCACTAATTTAAGGTGGTACCCTCCATAAGAGAGTTCCTCGTCAGATTTTCATGATACTTGGCATACTTGTAGGTATTGATAAGAAAAAGGTTTAGTTAAATTTTTATGGCCTTCCGGAGCGCGAGAAAAAAGATATCAACACTTTTATTTCCACACGTTTAACATGGAGCCTTATGGAGAATCACGCTTAATTTGATATAATACAAAAAGTCCTCGTCAGATTTTAATGAAATCACTTAAGCTGCAAGTTGAATATTCGGAGAACATTTTGAGCACTTGACGGTAGAGATCGGGAGAGTGTTATGATAATAATAAGCAAATAAACATCGGGAAAATACAGTTTATATGAGGAGTTGGTCGTGATCCAGTAGACATGGCAATGTTGCGCGTTTGTTTCCCATCTTCTCTCGTTCTCACTAATCGACATCATAACACGCGACGTTGTCACATCAAAGTACTACGTACCTCAATCAGGAGATGGTATATCTTAGGCTTGCTTTGACTCTTACAGTTTGTGGGATACTACCTTGGAAAATATATTTTTTAGATTCTCAACCCCTAAACCCATCCCCTTTTTATCTAGGGGTGCTATTTTCCCGTTTTCAATTGGATGACAATTTTTTTTCCAGATACTTTATCGAAATTGAGAGCTTAGAACTTTGTTGAATTATCGCCGTCGAAGTTGAATTCGCGTTCGTAAATCAAATTACCCTGAGAGGCTTTGCCAACTGTTCGCCGAGTGCAACGCCCCACGCTCGGTGAGCTTCGGCAGCGGCTTCCATCTCCTCGCCCACACTCCTCCATGCTTCGGTCACACCGCCGCTGGAATTTCCACCTGCAACGTTTCGAATGATTTATCGAGTGATCCAACATCATCGAGTCGTTTATTGAAATTTTTCAGAATAATCATCAACGCGCGTATTGTAAGAGTACCTTGATCCTTGGTGCAAGCTTTGGTGAGCTTGCAGCTGAGCTTGCTTAGTCCCTTCGAATAGGAGGCTTCCAATTCGGCCCTGAAAAAAATAATCAAGCGTAAATATTTATTCGTAACACTCTTTAACCATTCAACAATTATTAATTTTTAAAAATAAAAAAAAAATTAACAATTTTTAAAAAATCATTTTAAAAATCATGATTATTTTAATTATTTTAATAATTATTTTTGAATATTTTTTTTATTATTATCATTCGACTTTTTTTCTTTTACAATTCATTTGATTCTTATATTTTTGAAGATAATTATTTTCTAAATAATTAACGTGATAAATACGAGCCAAAAAAAGGAAGAAAAAAAATGTAATCCTCGCGCAGTTCGATTGAAGTACATTGTTTATTGCGTTTATCGTCACGATCCACAGTGCTGTTTGGATTTCCAATTTTGTATGTGAGCCACTTGAATTTTCGAAAGTTCTACGAGACAATGACCCGAAAATTTCACGCGTACGAATTATCATCGTGAGTCGAAGAATGTTTTACCACTCGATCGTCGGCAAAATCGTGCAATTTTGAATTTACGAGATTCCACTTTATCATTTATCGCTCGATCGTAAATTGCGGCAATAAATTTCGATCGACGCTGACAAAAGCGGAAATAATGAAATCGACGCGACCACGCCATGCGGAATTGTTTGTCACCTTTTTATTTTTTGATAACCGTTCTAGGCGCAATAAACTTTCGAATTTTATTTCAATTCGTCGAACGTATTTCGAATTTCATTCAACGCGAGAAAAAAAAATTCCAAGTTACTACGTTCAAGCATTTGCAAACGATATTGCCAAAAAAACTCGGAAGTTTCTATATAAATTGTTTTCTCTATGGATATTTATTTCAACTCTGAACAAATAAATAAGTAAAATTGAAAATAAAAAATTCAATTTCATTTGTCAAATTAAAATGAAAAACGAGTACCTCGATGGCAGTTTATAATAATAATCAGATTACTGCATTAATGATAAATTACATGAATAATTGAATTAATTTATATTTGAGGAGTTTGGCAAATTATTATTTTTTATTTTGCTATAGTTTTTTATTTCCATTTAGTTGTACATTTTTTTATCGCTCACCTCTCGTGCAAAATGGCAGCTAGTTCCTTGCAAAAGTCACCCCCTTGTTTAACGTATCTTCGTACATCCTCAAAACCGCCGGGGCCTCCCTAAAATAAATAAAATAAATAAAATAAATAAAATAAATAAAATAAATAAAATAAATAAAATAAATAAAATAAATAAAATAAATAAAATAAATAAAATAAATAAAATAAATAAAATAAATAAAATAAATAAAATAAATAAAATAAATAAAATAAATAAAATAAATAAAATAAACAATTCAATGCGTCAAATCATCAAAAAGTATCAACGAATAAAACAGAAACACATCATTGTTATCGAATAATCCGATCTAAAAAAAACACAAAAATGGGACAATATTTACAATATTGATATGAAGCAACGAATGACAACTGCGGTTGATAAAACGCGCGAGAGTTCTCTGCCTTCTTCGTCTCATTGTAACAATTTCAATTCTTTTCCATCGATCTTCTCGTCGATCGTAAAACTTCTCATCTCTTTTCGCCCAAACGTTTTCAAAACTTCGTCACGGTCCAACGAACCCGCGAAACCTTCACATTGTATCGCATCGAGGTTGCACCGAGTTGCATTCAAACATCCGCGACCCGATGTAGCGGTAAACACGCTTCGTGGCTCAACAAATTCAACATTTTCGCAATATCACGACTTCGAAAAATTATGAAGTATCGCGTTCGTGACTCGACGACGATGCGGAAGGTGCATTTCCGACGACGCATCGGTCGCGTTCCAAACTATTGACCACGAAAAAAAAAAAAAAAAAATTCTTTTTTTTTCACCCAAGTTTGTATTTTATTGATTTATCAAAAGTTGTATCAGCGACGTTTGAACTTGTGAAAAAATGTCGAAGTCGTGAATGAATAACTAATAACTCGAAGAAGAGACGAATCGGATAACCGTGAGACGACTGACGATTAAACGTCCGTGCGACGATAGAATGAGAATTTTATCGCGCCTTTGTGACAACGCTGATAATCGTATAGGAAACGATAAGAAACGCAAACGCACGTAACCCGAACAAAATACCGAGAATTTTTTTTTTCGTACCCTTTTTTATTTTTTTTGTTTATTTTTTTTCTCAGAGAGATTAATCATTCGTGTTATCGAGATTTCGATGGAGTTAATTGGACAATGTTTATTCAGCTAATCATGCTGCAATTTGTTTTGGTGTTTTGTGGACGAGTTTCTCACAAAACTTTCTTTCTCTCTCGCATTAATTATTTTTATTATTCGTTGCAATTTCTGTAAGAAAATTCGTCAATGCTGGCGATTAATTTTTAACTTTTTCTAAACTATCTAGAAGCTATATTATTTATTTACAAATCCTCAACAAACCTTCCCATTGACATAGAAGACTAATATAATTTATTATTTTTTCAACCTGAAAAAAATAATAAATTATGAATGAAGCTGAGTTATGTTACATTTTTTTCTCATTCCTAAATTTGAGGTCCAGCGTTATTAGAAAGAGTTTCACAGCTCAGATTAGGAATATTTTGGTTTTTTAATCATAAAAATTGCTCGAGCTAGCAAAATAAATGTTGTATGTTATTTTAATGTCACAATTGGATGAATGAAAATAACATGGAATGTCGTGCCAAATGCTCAATTTATGAGTATCACGATCATGCTCATGTCTAAATCATTGCATTTTAATTTTATTACAATGGCGAAGATGCCATAAAAACAAAAAAACAAAAAAAAAGAAATCCCCCAAGAGACTCAACCGGATGCTACGTAAAATATCGGAGCACCCATGAATTTCCGTGCGCCTTTCACCTTGACTATTCGAGTGTGGCAAAGTCCGAACAACGAAATAAACACGTTCGCCATTCGAGCGGAATAAAATTTTTATTTCAAAGTCGAAGCCGGGTTGACATTTCTTATGATCCATTCGAATCCCAATCAAAGGGAAACAGAAAGTTCAACGTATATTTAATAAGTGAGTTAATTTCGTCGGAAATTGTGCAACATGATTTACATATGTCGTACTTTATGACTATATTTCCATTTGGATAACGCCTATCTTTCGATATATATATATATAAATATACTTTTTTATATACAAATATATAAATATACTTTTTTTTTTCGAAACTTGACAAACCAAAAGAGAGAGGCTCTGGACAAATAACGAATGCCATATCAATGAGTTATTCGAGTGACTCAAGACATTGGAGAATTTTAATGATAATTTAATTAACTGTATTTCCAGATGATTATCAGAAAAATATATTATAACACGTTATTGAATATTAAGTATAATATTTAAAATAGGTATGTAATAATAAAAATTCGACCTACAGGAAGTTCAACCGTGTTCATTAAAAAAATAAATATACATATAATTATTTCTCATCCACTTTGCCTCAAACAACTATTTTCATTTTTTATTTTTCTATTTTTTTCAATATATTTTTTTTATTATTACAATTCACCATCGAGTTTTGCGGTCGTGCGAAATCCCCGACTCGGTAAAATCGTCTCTCGAGACTTCTAGGACAGTCCAACCGTGATAGTTGATAATTATACAGACGACTATAATTGTCGTTGGTGGCGAGCTCGTGCAAAATTGTCGCTCGAATAGTTATCTGAATCACGAGCGGTATAGTCGCACGTCTCGAGACCGGTCGCATTCGAGACCCTCGCCACAGAGTTTAATGCATGCGTGAAAAACTGTTTAACGTTGAAAAAAAATCTCAATTGCTCGGCATTGCGACGATAAGCTGAAATCTATTTTTTTTTTCACAAAGTCCGAACGAACGACGGGTTTTCTAAGCATTGGCTCGATGAATCGACGACTGCGATAATGATTATTATTTTTCAAAAATTAAATTACAGTACCGAGATGGATATGGGGCAAAATGGCCCAAATCATCGGATTAAAACCCTTCTATCTCTCGGTGTGGTCGATGATTTTTTTTTTAGTATCTTTTGGATCCTTCGATCTAATTTTTGTAAAAGATTTTTCAAAAAGACCCCCCTGCCCTTCACCCAACCCATTTCTTTTTTTATCAAGAGTTGAATGTTATTTTCCAGCTTTTCTATTGGGTGAATATTTTTTTTCCAGATAATTTATCGAAATTGAGGAACTTTTTTCATTAAATCGAAATTGGCATCATGTTCCTAATATATATATATACACTTGTCAACTTTGAAAAAATTCAATTCTTTTTTTGATGTCAATATGAGACAATGGTTTCCTATCTAAAAAAAATAAATAAAAAATCTAGCTTGCAAAAAATTGATATTTCGATTATTTTCGATAGAAAAGCGATCTTTTTTTTCATCCTGAAGAAAAAAAAATTGATTTTCTATCGAAAATAATAGAAATATCGATTTTTTGCAAAATAGATGTCGTTTTTCATCTATATACGAAACTATTATTCCATATTGACATTTTGAAAAAGACTGGAATACTTCCAAAATTAAATATACATATATTAGGAACATAATGCCCACTCCAATTTTATGAAAAAGTTTCTCCACTTCGATAAAATATCTGGGGAAAAAAAATGTCGTCTGATTAAAAAAGGGAAACATAGCAGTTAGCTCTCGATATAAAATCTGGGAATCTAAAAAATCTAAGAAAAAAAAATTAGTGAGGTCGGAGGATCCAAAAGGTACTAAATAAAGGCCTTGACCACATATCGGGGAACAGAAGGGTTCCAATTCGGTGATTTAGGATGTCTTGCCCCATATCTATATAACAAAACTTAAAAAAAATCATTTCGTATGACAATTACCAACAATTAACAATTCCTACCAATTCGTTAAGTTATTTTATTTCTTTTTTTTTCTTTCGATTTCCAGAATTCGAAAGGAGGAAAAAATATCGTTGAATCCACATCGAGCGAGTGATGGATGAGAAACGTATATAATGGCGCGAACAAGGCGACTCTGAGTTTCGCAGTTTTCGCAAGACTTTCACGCTAAAACTCGGGACAAGGCCGCAATCGTTTTTCTCCGTGCCATATTTCGAGACATCGGAATCTTCTCGACGAGCCGTGTCGCAGTGTCACGCGAAACTCGATTTCCGACAATTTTTTTTTTTTCAAACAACGAGCCACCCTATTTTCATTTGGCTCGCGTTTTCGTGAAAAACTCTTTTTCAATTCTGACGTCTCATTTTCTTCGTGACGGACTACGTTTTTGGACGAGTATGGGAATTTGGGATGCGAGGTGAAATTAATTTATGGTAACCTATTATTCAACCGTTTATCCAAAAATTATGGAAAACTTGTTTTTTATTCACGTTACAGGTTGCAACAATGTCCAGAGAGCGTGGAAAACAAAAATCCCACACTCATCTGAGAACGTAGTCTGTTACAAAGAAAATGAGACGTCAGAATTGAAAATCCGTTGAATCGTACGGTCCAAAAGCTACGACAAGTGAAAAATTTTGTGATAAATCTTACAGCGTTCAGAGGCTTCATATGGCTATGTAAAAAATTGAAATGATAGCCGAGTATAGGTATTTCATAAGGGTAAAATCGATTTTGAATTCGGATTCATCATGTCACGAAAAAAAAAAATTTCAATTTTTTAAGGTGACTCAGCCCCCTTAATTGAAAGTTTTTCAACTTTTCGGACACACACCGTGTATATGATAATGGGCTACAGATCGTGCCAAGCCTGTAGTGACACCGAGTACAATTTCACGACACGACTAACATGTATATATATATATATATATATATATATATATATATATATATGTGTGTGTGTGTGTGTGTGTGTATGAGTGATTATTGCGAGAAACGACGGAAAAAATGGAAATAAAAAATTTTAAAAAATCAACGAAAGAAACTTTTCCCACTTTCTCTGGCTCGTGCGCGTATATACGCTTTATACCTATAATTATCATTTACGCGCGCTACTAAAGTGCTAATAATAATGAATACACGCACAAACACACACACACATACACACACGCGCTCGAGTTACTAATTGCGCTGGATAAGTATATTTTTCCCGACTGTTGCGTTTCAACGCCGGATCGCAAACGACCTTCGATCTCGTTCGAAACCAGGTACGAACCGCTCGTGTGCGTTTGTAAAGAATATCCGTAATGGCAATCCTATCTCCGTGATCCATATGGTCAATGAAAATAATAAAAAAAATCGTGTATCGACGTTGCGTTACGTTATCAACGATCGAGAGATCGAGGCCTTGCAAATCCTGAATCTTGCTGTTTGAAAAAAAAAAATTTAATTTTTTTTTCAATTTGTTATATTTGTTTTATTCATTTTGCTGCGCGGTGTTCGAAACGCGACGCGACAAAGTGGAACTACGGTGTACATTTCATTTATGTAAACCAACCGGCAAGTTTTGCGAATCGTCGTCATACATTTTTTTTTTAATATTTATTTTTCGTTCATCCGTATTACAGAACCGAAAAAAAAATGGGCTTATCGTGTCGAAAGTTCGACGTATTTTGTTTATTCGATAATTCGCCATTAACGCATCGACAATCGGGAAAAATATTATTGTCAGTGAAAAAATTATATTTTCATATTTTTGATGTAAATATTTCAATGTGTATATGTATATATTTTTTTCCAACACAGATTATTCATCTATTTCTATTAGTTGTGAAAAATTTTCCAATCGAATTTTCCATGCAACTCCTTATTTTTCGAATAATTATCTTTATTCTTCATCCCTTCCCAATTAATAAAAAAATCCAATCTTTTAAAAAAAAATGATTTATGGGCTTTTCTATATTTTCCATAAACTATCTTCACTCCTAATCCACGTTGAACAATGAAAGAACGAATGCAATCGATTTTTTTCCATTGCAACAAGAAAAAAAATTATGTATATACATATAAAAATTTTGAGATCGTGGCGAGAAACAGAAAATCGTTGTGATCCCATTATTTCGATTCGTCATTCCAGTAGCCATTGTCAGTCGATTGCACAAATGTATAGTCACGCCTGATCGGACGATAAATCACAGGTCGAAGACGGTTGTACTTTCTTTCGTCCATTTATTTCGCACACGTTCGTGAATTATTAGAATTTCACCGTAGGTGAGCGCGTTGTATGGCTGCCAGGTGGAACCCAAGTCGGTTTTACCCATGCCCATCGCAAATCTGTCCAAGTGCCTATCTCCGCAGGAATCTCGGGGGGGGGGGGGGGGTTCAGGAAGGGGAAGGCACACTTTATCGGTCATGGTTGTATCTGCGCGCACGAATAAGTGATTATTCCTACTCACACACGTATATATATAAGGTATTTCATACAAAATCGACAAGGTTTTCACCCAACCATTTTTTATTTAGACAATATTTGTATACGTTTTTTTTTTACCGACCAAAACAAGTATTTGTGATTTTGGTCAAATTTTATTTTTTTAACGCTTCAAAAGTTATGAATTATTGTTGAAATTCGATTTTTTTATTTTTTTTTTTCAAATCCCCGTCACTTAGAGAATAATGTCTTGAATTGAATGGTTGATTTTTTTTAAACAATGGAAATTTTTCCCACATTTTTGCAAAAAAAAAAAAATACTCGAAAATTGTAAGAACTGTTTTTGACCTTAATTTTCGCATTATTGAGCTTTATTTTTTTTCCAGAGATCCGTTTGCTTTTTTTTAGAATATTCGAGGAGTATTTCGACATATGTAAGTACTATAATGTGAAGGTAATTTTCAATATACATTTTTTTTTCAATTTGGGAAAAGGTTAGTTTCCTACTTTTTTTATCTTGAAATTTGATCTCCACTGAATGAAAAGCCGTGAAGGATATAATTGTTTGATAGATATGGGGGTGGGGGGAAACCTGAACCGCGAGTTTATGAAATGCATAAATTTTAATGTACCAACCAGCTTGTAAACCGTTTGAAAAAAAAATCATTATTAAACATTTTTGTTGCTAACTTTCCGTTAGTTGAAATACAAAAAACAAACAAATATCAGCGAAAAACATGAAAAACGGTCGATTCAAAACCTCGTCAATTTGGTATGGAATACCTCATATATACATGTATATATGTGCGAATACAATATACCAGTTGGTTCACGTGCGAGTCGTCGTATATAGTTAAGCGAGTAAGTGGCGTCCGACTGTACGTGTAACGCCATTGCCTTCACAATAAAGACGTGTATTTTCACCCAGCAACTTTCCCACACTTTCCATGCTGCAACGCGATTATAAAGAGATACGTCGACGACGACTGTACTAACGCGCCAAACGAATACCTCATTCGATACCAATCTCGTTATTACATTTCATTATTTTCTTCACAATCGGCAAAACACACACACACACACAAATCTCAGATATGCAAAACGGCATGAAAATCACGGCGCTGCAATTCATCGATTTACGATTTTCGATTTCGTCGATTCGATAAACGTTTGATCGCATAGCATCTTCCGCGATAATCCATTCGCATCTACGATCATTTCATTTCAAGTTCACGTGGGTTTTTGCACCTACATACATCGAGGTGGGCGCTCGAGCTTTAAGGCCTTCGGCTACTCTAGGATTTTTGAAAAATCTTTTTTTTTTTTTGCTAGATTCATTTTTTATACTCTTAAGAATATTTTGAGCATTTAACCATATGAGAATAAAAATTATTTTTCAAGTTGTAGTAATTTTGAGTGAGCGCAACAGAATAAAGGCGTCATCGGAGGAATACTTTATGGCCACCATTTTGTATTGTATAGCTTCGAAAAAATGATTTTCTACAGTTTAATAATGGTATAATGAAAAACCTTATCTTGTCATTCCGAATTATTTAACGATTCCGCTGAAAAAAAATTCATGCCTATTTTTACTGCTTTTACAGTGGCCTAACCCCTTAATCCGACAAGTCGATTATATATTTAGCGTCGTGAATTATTCGCGACGAGTTTTGCAAAACGGGTTTTTTTTCCGCATCGTCGATAAGTCACAGTCGGTTTATCGAAATGGAGAGTCAACGCGCGGGGACCATCAAGTTTAATTACTTCGACATTTCATTAAACATCATCGTCGACCATTACGACTTATTTTTCAATTTTTTTTCAAAAATTTCCATATCGCATTTTATTTTCATACAGAAAATCGTTATAAAAAAAATCGATTATAGATACAAGATAGTATTTTGTATCGAAAATCGAGAAAAAAAATCGATGCAAAATAAAGAATTCCGATAAACAAGCGAGACTGTGTGAAAAAAAAATAAAAATAACGCGTTACTGGATTATTAATGATATCGTCAATTCGTGTTCTTCTCACAGGTTCAATTGGACATTGTCGAGTGAGATAAGTGACGAGAAAGAGACAGACACACGCCCGACGATGCTAGCCGACTGCTCAATTCACAACTTTGCCTTCGGATTTTGGTGCATATTGCCCCGGGAACATCGACCACCGCTACTACAGACAGTTGCAGAACAAGCGAGCGTTACATTGCACGTGCGGGATCGAGTTATTCCGCACTGAGTCAGAAATTTTTTCATGAAAATTATTTTCTCGTGGCGTAACTCGAACCGCCTAACCGCAGCACGAATCGTATGACCTCTTATGCAGCAGCACGATGTAACAGGGACGCCTCGTTCTACAAGCTGTGTACCAGTAGTTGAGGATAATATCGATGCGGGAGCAGATCCCAACTTCACGATCGTCCGACGACGTTGTAATGCAGTTGTGTATGAACTATGGTATACAGAAGCGAAGCCAGACGATTTCGAGCCGGACGACCCGATGAGAACTATCCGCTCCCTCTCTCCGGTTTGAAATGCACATTAT